>CM077097.1:51441258-51912121 GCA_039513925.1 Platanthera zijinensis
GTATTTATGATGTCATGGCATTACGTTAGCGCATGGTTGGCGTGTGTCATTGTTAGATCGTGGGTTGTAGCTCTTGAGTTTTCCTGTGTGTGGCTTGGTTTAGCCTATTTGCATAGATTTCCTAGCGAGTCGGGTCTGTTTTGGTGACTTGGTGGAGCTTTTGGGATTGCTTGTGTTTTGGCTTTGGGAGGTGTTTACCCAAGATTGGTTAGTTTGATTTCGATTTCAACTTCGTCATTGGATGCGTAGCGTAAGTATTTAGCTATGGTGCAATTTTCGTAAAATTTCGGGTAAGTTTCGTTTTCGGGTCATTTTGATGTTTTATTTAATTAATTAAGATATTTTTTATAATAATCGGATAAATAAGTATAAATAGAAAGCCATCGCGTCAAAACCCTATTCATTGTCTCCCTCATGAAACCGTCGGCCTGTTACAAAAGAACGAGAGCGGTGGACATGTTGGGTATTGCATCCACAATAGAACTGATTTGAAGAAGAGCCTGAACAAGCTAAGTTGAATTGACAATGTATTTGACAATTCAATCAAGTTCTGCTTGCAGCTATTCCATGTTATGTACACATGATGACTAGTTTTAGTCATCCTTTTTTGGGGTAATTTCGTAGCTTATTTCCCTAAGTTTTATTATAAGTTTTATGTTTTTGTATGCTTGTATGTTGTTGTTGTGTTATTTTTATAATATAAGAATCTATAATTTTATTAGTTGTTTTTATGTAATTTTATGTTATTGTTATGATTAGTTTATAAATATTATTATCTTTGTTAGTTTTACACAACCAATGATATGTTATTATTAATGTTATAATTATTTTGTTTAGTTTTATTATTATGAATTGTTATATGTTTTATGTTTAGTTATATCTTGTTATTTTAGCTAATGTGTGTTGTTTTGTTTTGTAGGTTTGATCATGGAGCAGCCCCTTTGATCTATCATGCAGCCCGGCCACCTATCACATGCAACCCGAGCCCAACCATAATAGGAGCAGCCCATGTGCAGTCGCCCTTCCCATGAAGCAACCTACAAGCCTATAAGCAAGCAACCCGAGCCCAAGCAGCCCCTTACATGAAGCTCGGCCAGCCCTCCATCATGCAAGCTTCTACCCGAGCCCACCACATGCAGCAGCCCACATCAAAGCCCTTCTTTGCCTCTACCCGAGCACATGAAACAGCCCACTCCCCAAGCTTGTGGCCGGCCTTCACACATTCAAGAGCAGCCCCCCTTCATTTATTGCCATACATGAATATTTTAGTGCATGGCCGGCCACCTTTATTCCCCCATGCATATACCTTTATCTCTCTCTTTCCATTAATTAGCATGCATGAATATCTTCTCCCCATGTAAGTGGCCGTCCCCTCTCCTTTTTCCCCTTCTACAAGTTTCCATTCATCCCCCCTTCTTATTTTATATTTCTCATTAAATGAAATGCATGAACCCCCCTCTTTTCTCTCTCCCCTTTATTAATGCATGCATGAATCTTCTCCCCATGAAGTGGCCGCCCCCCCCCCCCTTGTGCCCTTTCATTTTCTTATGTTCTAGAATCATCTCCATCCTCTATATAAGCCACCCCAACCCTCAAGCCAAAGGATTACAATTTTTGTTGGAGTGAAGTTCTAAGCAAAGTTTGAATGTTGAGTTGGAGAGCTTGAGTGTTTGTGAGTTGTAATTTTCCTTTTTTGTTATTGTCATATTTTCCATTAGTGCAAGATTTTATTTTCATGTTTTGTTTCCTCCAAGTTATAATTTTCCTTGTAATAGCATAATATTTCCTTTTATTATCATATTGTGTAATCTTCTCTTCCCTTTCAAGAAATGAAAATGATTTTCTCTTCTCTTATTTTGTTTTTCATTTCGAATATGCGTAGCTAATTTTTTCTTTTAGCATTCGATCGTGAGGATCCATAAAATGAGATGAGGGTTTCTTTTATTTCATAGTTTTATTTTTGCTTAATTATACTCGGTCCTTCTTTGATTATTATTTCGTCGACTCCGTATTTCCGGTATACGGTAGTAGGCTTAGGATCTCATATTTGAGTAGCCGAGAGGCTCGTGAAAGTAAAAGATCACTCAAAGAAGGAAGGAGTTGAACGCAACCCTAGAGATAGGACGACGTAAATCTTCCGGATTGGAGTCAAATCCAATAGTACGGATCACATCGATAATGCAACTTTAGGCTTCTTTGGTTTGGAAAGAGATTTCGATCAAAGAGTCTATAAGTTAGGAGACCTAATGCTTAGCGAGTTTTTGTCTCATTTTCGGATCCGTCACGTGCCGAGTATGATTTGCAAATTTAAAAACTATACCTTTTATCTCTTCGTTTCTTTTTTTGGTGATTCAATGATCGAATGCTAGCTTTTTTATATAAGTTTTTCATTCGCAAATTATCGTTTATTTTCACTTTTAAAAATTCTCAAAATCCACATTTTCGGTCCTAGGATATAGTTCAAGCGTGAGTAGCAGTAATTGACAGCCCCGTGTTTAAATACGACTTGATACTACGTTTCGACAGGTACGCTTGCCTGTTCGGGTTTTGGGTTTTGTCCCATCAAGTTTTTGGCGTCGTTGGCGGGGACTTTTCTTCGTCAATATTTTGAAAACGCTTGCGCTATTACTTCTGCAAAAAAAATAAAAAAAAATATATTTATTTAAGTATTTATAATCAACCCACTTCTTCTTATTTTCTACCCAACCTAAAATCTCTCGAAAAGGGTAAGGGGCTTTAAGCGCCACCATTTTACCTTGTACCTTGCGAACCCTTCACCGGGTAGCCCTTGGGATGTTCGAGAGCCAAACCGTAAATAAAAATTTTATTTTAAAAAAATCTATTTTCAAAAAAAAATCATTTCTTCTCTTTTTCTTTCTTTTTCAAGTTTTCATTTTCATTCCCCTTCGTCTTTTTTACTAGTGCATGGCCCGAGCGAATCCGTTGCTACTTGTTGATTTGGACCCAGAAATCGAACGCTCCTTTCAGAGATAACTACGATTCGGGGCTTCCACTTCTCAAACAGTGGTTGAGGATTTCTTCTGGGATTGCAATTTCAATTATGAAATGGGGGACCCTAACCCAGGATTGGCTCAGCAAAGGACCATGTCCGATTATGCTCGACCCAACTTGGAAGGGATAGAGACAAGTATTGTTCGACCTGTGATTGTGAACAATAACTTCGAGCTTAAGCCTAGCATCATTCAAATGGTGCAGCAATATGTACAGTTTGACGGATTACAAGATGAAGATCCGAACTTACATATTGCTAATTTTCTTGAAATTTGTGACACCTTTAAAATTAATGGTGTTTCAGACGATGCTATAAGGCTAAGACTCTTCCCCTTCTCACTAAAAACCAAAGCCAAACAGTGGTTGAGTTCTCTTCCAAGAGGATCAATCACTACTTGGAACATTTTAACTGAAAAGTTTCTTTCTCGCAATTTCCCCCCCCCCCCCCCCGCCAAAACTGCTAAGCTGCGAAATGATATAACTTCATACTCTCAAATTGCTTCTGAGACCCTCTATGACACTTGGGAGAGGTTCAAAGAGCTTTTGAGAAGATGCCCACATCATGCTCTGCCTGTATGGTTGCAGGTCCAGACATTCTACAATGGGCTAAACCAAGAAACTAAGCAAATGATAGATGTCGCTTCCGCTGGTTCTTTGGACTGCAAAACTCCGGAAGCTGCTCTTGACCTTATCGAGGACATGATGATGAACACCTATCAGTGGAATTCGTCTAGGACTCGCCCATCTAAACCTGCAGGTATATATGAAGTGGATTCGGTGTCGCAACTGGCGCTATAAGTGGAAATGCTAAATAAGAAGATCTCGGAGATGACTGCTCCCTCCGCCGCTAAGGTATATGAAAATGTTGCTGCTGCCAAACAGGTGGATTATCTGGGGAACATACCCAGGCCTGCTCAAAATAATTCTGCCAATAATTTTTCTACTTTTTCGAATTTTTCTTCTCCTCCTAGTTTTTCTTCTTCTTCGAACAATTATCATCCTGGATGGCATAACCATACTAATTTTTCTTGGAGTAATAACGCTAATGTTGTATGCCCACCGCAGGATTTTACACCACCACCACCACTACCACAACAAAATTTTCAAAAACCTTCCCCTTTGGAAGAAATCCTCGCTAAGTATATAAGCTCAAACGATGCTGTTATTAGAAACTTAATAGGATCAATGAAAAATTTAGAAAATCAAGTCGGCCAATTCGCCAAGGCCTTTTCCGAGAGACCACCTGGAACTCTTCCCTCGAACATTGAGCCTAACCCAAGGGAGCACGCAAATGCGATTTCCCTTCGGAGCGGTAAGGTTGTTAACGAGCCCACCACAAGGGAAGAGCCAAGGGTGATTGTCCCTCCTGTTTTTATCCCCACGAAAAATGATAAATCAACTCTTGAAAATGAAAAATCTATTTTTGACAAAGAAAAAGATATTTCTGTTCTTTCTGATTTTCAAAATGATGCTCCTATTATTATAAAGGAATTTCCGCCACCTCCTTATCCGGCTCGACTTAGGAAGGAACAACTAGATAATCAATATCAACGCTTTCTTGAAATATTTAAACAAATTCATATAAAATTTCTATTTCATGAAGCGATTAGTCAAATGCCTAAGTATGTGAAGTACCTTAAGGATCTATTAAAAAACAAGACGAAATTGGAAAATTTATCACATGTAACATTAAATGAAGAATGCTCGACGGTCGTTAAATACTCTAATCTTCCTAAAAAGATAAACGATCCGGGTAGTTTTTCCATTCCTTGCGTCTTTGGTGATTTATTTGTTAAACATGCATTAGCAGATCTGGAGCGAGCATCAATTTGATGCTTTTTTCTTTATTTAAAAATCTAGGTTTGGGCACTCTCAGCCCTATAAGAATGAGTATCCAATTAGCTGATAGGTCCATTAAGTATCCATTAGGTATCGTTGAGGATGTGCTAGTAAAGGTCGACAAATTCATCTTCCCGGTGGATTTTGTCATTCTTGATATTGAAGAGGACATCGAGGTCCCTCTTATCCTTGGCTGACCCTTCCTAGCCACCGCTCGTGCAATCATAAATGTGAGTGACAGAAAACTTTTTCTGCATGTGGGAGATGAGGAAGTCACATTTGACATTAACAAATCGATGAAAAACTCTTTATTAAATGATGATTCTTGCTTTTTCATTGATGACTTAAAAGAAGACTCATATATTTCTCCAGAAGATTTTTCTTCCTCTTTTTTTTAACTCTCATCAAATGTTTTTGAAAACACAGTTATGTCCGTGCAAGAAAAATTCGGAAATGAATATGATTTTAGACAAAAGAATCTTATTTTTGAAAATGATAAAAATTTGACAAATTATTTTGTAAAACCACCCGACCCTGTCACAAAAATTTATCGCGATAAGAACTTTCACCACCATAAAAATTTTAAACCAGGCGATCAAGTTCTTCTTTTAAATTCACGTTTACGTATTTTCTTTGGAAAATCTAAATCTCATTGGTCTGGACCGTTGACGGTCAAGGACGTTTTTCCTTACGGCAATGTGTTACTTTCACACCCGGAGAGGGGTGAATTTAAAGTGCATGGATGCAAACTTAAATTATATTTTTCTACTGATTCTGTATCTCCTGCAAAGGAGAATCTTATTCTGGACTCTTAGATCGTTAATTTATTATGGACATTTTTATTTTTGGACTACTTCTTATTATTATTATTAGGAAACTCTTTTATTTGGATTATTGTAATAAAGAACACTATTGGGCATCTGCCTATGGACTATATTATTTTTCTGCTTTTATTTTGCTCTTCCCACCGGAGGCCAATCAATTACAAGTACGTGGTCGTCGCTCCGCCGCTGCTGATATCAAATGGATCAAGTCAAACCTGCTGACGAACAAGTGCACTAAAAAGCAAGCATGGGGGAGCAACATCCGTCTTCATCTCACAACCCCGGGGAAGTCCTGTTTTTTTATTTACTTTACTTTCTGCATTTTTTTTCTTTTTCTCTTCCTCTCAGTCCCCTTCTTTTTTTTTTGTTTCCTTCATTGAGGGCAATGAAGAGTTTAAGCATGGCGGAGGGTTTATTTTCCTTCTTTCTTCTTTCTTTTTTTTTAAATTATGTTCTAAATTAGTATAGTACTTTATTTTAACTTCAAAAAAAAAATCCAAAAAATTATAGAATATAAAACCCAAAAAAATTATAAAAAAACAAAAATAAAAAAATGAGCTAAAATCTATTTGAAAAACAAAATCTAAAATTATTTCTATCTTTATTTTTATGTTTCTTCTAGTGTTGTGTAGGCTCGTGCGGTTTTTGTAGTTCTATGTAGATTACTTTGAAAATGTTTTCTAAACTTATCATTTTAACATAGTTTAGTTCTACTAGTTTCTCTTTCTTAAATATAGGCATCCGTTTTTTACGTTATAAGTTAGCAATTTGTAGTTATGTCTTTTTATTCGGTTAGTTGCTTACGAATGGTTGCTAGGTATCATTAGCTCTTTTTCATTTGCGGGGTAGTCTTTCTTGGTGTCTAGAACTTGTCCCAAGCTACTCTCGAAACATTTGCGTCATTTTTACGTTCTTTAGAAATGATGTAGGCCACCATTTGACTAGTTTGAGCTTTTCTTGCCCACCAAAAACATCACCATTGCTAAACAAATTTGGGCCTTTTTCATGTTTTCTTTGTTTTTAGCTCCACCTTTCATTTCATTATGTTCACCAAAGCCAAATGCCTTTCCTATTTTTCACACTATAACCTTGAGCTTAAAAATTATTTTGTGAGGGGGTATTATCTTTGAAATGAATAGGAAATTCTCAAGCCTATTTTTGGAGCTTTCTTATCCAAATGATATTAACAAAAATGATGAAAAAAAAATGAATGAATGAAAAAAAAGAGCAGTTTATTTTTGGCCAATATTATGAAAAGAAAAGGGAAAAATACATGGCCTTTTGTTTGTTTTAGTTTTAATTGAAGTACTTATCATGTTTTTTTTAAGCTCACCCTTGGTTTAGTGTTTGAGCCCTCATGTTTATCCTTGTTTTAATTTCCTAATCATTCACCTAAGCCAAGTTTTTAATGCCTATTAGAAGTCCTATTAATCTTTAGAACGTAAATTCACGTAGTGGAGAAAGTGTAAATGTACAAGCCTATGGCCACCATCATTGATGGATTTCATTGGAGGTTACCTTGGAGTGTTTTAGGGTTAATGTTTATCTAGCAACCTAGTAGTTAGTTAATTTGCCGTTTATTTAGAACCTCTACTTTTGTTTTCCTTACTTTCATTTATTTTGGATGCCTTGTTTTAAGATTTAGAAATATGTAGACTTTTCTTATGTTTTAATGAAATTTTTAGGGTTCCACTTTCAAGTTTTCTATTGTGGACTTCTCACCCCACTAGTTGATAACATGGAAATTAGGATAGTTTAATTTTTCATATTTTGCTTTTCTTAACTATGGAACCTAAAAAATATATATCTTTTGCTTTCTTTTTGTTTTTCCCTAGTCTTTATTTCTATTTGCTTGAGGGCAAGCAAATGTCTAAGCATGGGGGAGTTTGATGACTAGTTTAAGTCATCCTTTTTTGGGGTAATTTAGTAGCTTATTTCCCTAAGTTTTATTATAAGTTTTATGTTTTTGTATGCTTGTATGTTATTGTTGTGTTATTTTTATAATATAAGAATCTATAATTTTATTAGTTGTTTTTATGTTATTTTATGTTATTGTTATGATTAGTTTTATTTATAAATATTATTATCTTTGTTAGTTTTACACAACCAATGATATGTTATTATTAATGTTATAATTATTTTGTTTAGTTTTATTATTATGAATTGTTATATGTTTTATGTTTAGTTATATCTTGTTATTTTAGATAATGTGTGTTGTTTTGTTTTGTAGGTTTGATCATGGAGCAGCCCCTTTGATCTATCATGCAGCCCGACCACCTATCACATTCAACCCGAGCCCAACCATAATAGGAGCAGCCCATGTGCAGCCGACCCTTCCCATGAAGTAACCTACAGGCCTACAAGCAAGCAACCCCAGCCCAAGCAGCCCCCTACATGAAGCTCGGCCAGCCCTCCATCATGCAAGCTTCTACCCGAGCCCACCACATGCAGCAGCCCACTTCAAAGCCCTTCTTTGCCTCTACCCGAGCCCATGAAACAACCCACTCCCCAAGCTTGTGGTCGGCCTTCACACATTCAAGAGCAGCCCCCCTTTATTTATTGCCTTGCATGAATATTTTCATGCATGGTCGGCCACCTTTATTCTCCCATACATGTACCTTTATCTCTCTCTCTCCATTAATTAGCATGCATGAATATCTTCTCCCCATGTAAGTGGCCGGCCCCTCTCCTTTTTCCCCTTTTACAAGTTTCCATTCATCCCCCCTTCTTATTTTATATTTCTCATTAAATGAAATGCATGAACCCCTCTCCCCTTTATTAATGCATGCATGAATCTTCTCCCCATGAAGTGGCCGCCCCCCCCCCCTTGTGCCCTTTCATTTTCTTATGTTCTAGAATCATCTCCATCCTCTATATAAGCCACCCCAACCCTCAAGCCAAAGGATTATAATTTGTGTTGGAGTGAAGTTCTAAGCAAAGTTTGAATGTTGAGTTGGAGAGCTTTAGTGTTTGTGAGTTGTAATTTTCCTTTTTTGTTATTGTCATATTTTCCATTAGTGCAAGATTTTATTTTAATGTTTTGTTTCCTCCAAGTTATAATTTTCCTTGTAATAGCATAATATTTCCTTTTATGATATATTGTGTAATCTTCTCTTCCCTTTCAAGAAATGAAAATGATTTTCTCTTCTCTTATTTTGTTTTTCATTTCGAATATGCGTAGCTAATTTTTTCTTTTAGCATTCGATCGTGAGGATCCATAAAATGAGATGAGGGTTTCTTTTATTTCATAGTTTTATTTTTGCTTAATTCTACTCGGTCCTTCTTTGATTATTATTTCGTCAACTCCGTATTTCCGGTATACGGTAGTAGGCTTAGGATCTCATATTTGAGTAGCCGAGAGGCTCGTGAATGTGAAAGATCACTCAAAGAAGGAAGGAGTTGAACGCAACCCTAGAGATAGGACGACGTAAATCTTCTGAATTGGAGTCAAATCCAATAGTGCGGATCACATCGATAATGCAACTTTAGGCTTCTTTGGCTTGTAAAGAGATTTCGATCAAAGAGTCTATAAGTTAGGAGACCTAATGCTCTAGCGAGATTTTGTCTCATTTTCGGATCCGTCACGGCCGAGTATGATTTGCAAATTTAAAACTATACCTTTTATCTCTCTCGTTTCATTTTATGGTGAATCAATGATCGAATGCTAGCTATTTAATATAAGTTTTTTGTCTCGCAAATTATCGTTTATTTCACTTTTAAAAATTCTCAAAATCCAACAATTTTTCGGTAGGATAATAGTTCAAGCGTAATTAGAAGTACTTGATAGCCCCATGTTTAAATACGACATTGATACTACGATTCGACAGGTACGCTTGCCTGTTTGGGTTTTGGCCCATCAACACACCAATGTCAGAGTGCAGTGGGTCAATATACACGGGTCTGCGCAACGTAATCCCTCGTTGTGTAGATCAGTGTGTTAAGCCACGTGTGCTCTCTCTATTGGAGTGTAATTATTTTCAAGTACATGGTCAAGGTAGATCAAGAGCAGAAGAAGGAGAAAGGATGGGTCAAAGACCAAGCTAACAAAAGAAGGAAGGAGGAAAATTCTTCCAAGTAAGAATCGACAGGAGTCGTTAGTGATTCCCGCCGACTTCGACGGGAATCACTAAGTGACTCCCGCCGACTACTTCCGGCCGGCAAAGTCAGAAATTCTGCCAAGGCAGAATCGACGGGAGTCGGGAGTGATTCCCGCTGACATCGATTGGAATCACCAACGACTCCCGCCGATTTTTCCTTAGGCAGATTTCGCCACTCACTGGACCGGTCAAGGCCGCCTTACTCATTTCGGCCAAAACTCGGAATTTCCAAGGTGGGCCCCCACAACGGTCTTTTAGGGTTTGCCTTTGGGTATAAATACAATGTTATTCCCATTGTATACAGTACACACTGGAATACGAAAACAGAAGAAGTCAGCCGTGACCTAGCCGATCGCGGAATCCGCCGATCACACGTCGCCGCTCGCAAGGTTGTCGCCGTCGCTGATCTCAGCTCATCTCTGATCGCTCGACGATAACACCGAGGAAAGCAGACTGTCTCACGTGTCTCTCTCGAGATCTCTTGTCTTCCGATTCATTGAACGAGACTTGTTCTCCCTTCTGAATCGGTTGAGACGTTTGATCCGACTGAGATCGTTCGAAGACCTAGCTTGCTTTGTCAAGAAGTTTGGATTTACAAAGCATCACCGCCGCACTTGCTTGCCGTCGCTGATCTTGACATTATCCATTCCAAGTGAGAAATCTGGTTGTGGACTCTTCATACTTTTCGTGCAAGCTTCAACGAACGAAGAAGGACATCGGAATCTCTATAAAGCATTGTTTGTATTTTTATTTACATTAAATTTTGTTTTAAAGGAATTTTCATTCCTATTTATAAGGGTTGGGTGCAACCCGTTGTGGTGGAGTTGTGACTCCGTTGTTGTAAGGGTTCCTTCCGTGGTTAGGGGAGCATTGTTCCTAGTGTGAGGATTAAATTTCAATCCGTTTGGAGAATTTACCTAGTCGTCCCTTGGTGGGAGATAGGTCGAAGGGGGAAAGTGGACGTATCCAAATCGGGGAACCACTATAATTCTTTATGTGTTTTCTGTGTTTTGTTTTCTTACTTGTGCAGGTTAGTTTAATTCCGCAAAAGACTGCACGACACCTATTCCCCCCCTTATAGGTGTATTAGGTTGACACTAGATACTTTCAAGTGGTATCAGAGGGAGGTTACTCATCAATAAGGTTTACACCTTGAGTAAGATCCCGTGTCTAGTGTCAAGAAGAAAGAAGATCTCAGGAATGGACGGACTCAAGTTTATAAGAAAGATTCCAGTATGCACCAAGCTGAATTTTCCCATCTGGAAGGAAAGGATCAGGTTTTACATGGAAGCAATCGATCCCTGACTCTTCAAGATAGTGGAGGAGGGCCCTCATATCCCCACTAAGGCCTCCACAATTGATCCGACAAAGATGGTGCCCAAGAGGCTCTCCGAAATGGATAAGGATGAGATGGTGCTTGTCGGCCTAGACAAGAAAGCTCAAAACATTTTAGTGAGCGTCGTCGATGATTTAATGATGTAGAATTTCAGCAACTACAGGACTGCCAAGGACATCTTGCACTGCCTGATCATTCTGATGGAGGGCACAGATGAAGTAAGTGATGATCAAAGATCCCTTCTGAACCAGAAGTATGATGCATTCAGGCAAGTTCCCAAGGAAGAAATCATAGTGACATTCGAGAACTTCCTGAAGATCGTTAATGCCCTGAAGGGTTATGGCAGAGTGTTCACCGATGGTGAACTAAATGACAAATTCCTTAGATCCCTGACTAAGGAATGGGACACCAAGATCTGTGCCATCAGAGAGTTTTGCAAGCTGGCAGAAACTGATCCCCAGATTCTGTTTGGGAAGCTAATGTCCTACGAGCTTCAGCTGAACACCAGAAAAGCTGAAGAGGAGGTCGATAAGGCTACAGCCAAAGAAAAGACTTTGCCCTAAAAGCTAATAGCTCAAAGAAAGGCAAGGGTGCAGCCTCGTCCAGCTCTCGGAGAAAGGCTGAGGCAGAAGACTCTGAGCCATGCTCATCCGGCTCAGAGCAATCTGAAGAAGAATTCTCTTTCATCAATCGAGAGTTCAAAAAGTTCCTCAAGATGAGGAATCAGAGAAAAGGAGATGGCTCCTCCTCCAGACATCAGAAGAAGAATTACTCTTCTGACAGGTATGATTCTAAACAGAACAAACATCGTTCCGCTGACATTATCTGATTTGGGTGCAATAAGCTAGGCCACGTCATTGCTGACTGCCACCAAAGCAAGAGAGATAAGGGGAAAGGATAGGAGCATAAGTCCTCTTGAGACAAGAAGAAGGAGAGGAGCTACATTGCCAAGAAGCCAAAGACACTTAGTGAATCTGACTCTTCAGACTCTAGTGATGATGAGGAAGCCTACTTCGGGCTAATGGGTCGCTCCGACTCAGATGGAGATTGTCCCCAATTTACTGTAAGGGTAAAAGATCGCACCCCCCTCTCTGACTCTGACTCTGACTCTTAGTCTCCTGAAGATGATCACGAGGACAGCCTATCTACCCGTGAAGCTGAACTCCTCGAAAAGTATGAGCTCCTGCTCAATACATTTGAAGAATGCCGAAAGAAGTTGAGCGCTCAGAAAAAGGAAGTCAAATTCCTTAAGGCTGAGGGAGTGTCCCTAAGAGAAGAGATCACTGGCTTGATATCTCTCCGACAGGAACACCTGGACCTGACTTCTGAGCACTCAGATTCTCTATGGCTCCTTTACCAAAAGCAAGAAGAAATTAACAAGCTGGAAGAACAGCTTGCGGCCGAGAGGAAGATTGTCAAAAGCTTCTCTATGCCCAAGACTGTTCTTCCTCTGGTTAATGAACTCTCTGCTCAGGATAAGGGGGCTAGCTTAGGGCATGTGGCTGAGCCTGGTAAATCATCTAGGAGAAACATAAATCAGAGAAAAAATAAGGCTACTAAGAAGGACTCTGTTGTAGAAAAGGGAAAGGCCCCACTTAGTCATATTTCATTCTGAAAGCCTAGCTTTCCCTGCAATGAGACTGAATTTTAGTCAACCTATGGCCAGCTCTTCCAGCCCTCGGTTGAAAATCTCAAGAGCCGGTATGATGGATGGACCTTCCCCCGCAACTACAGTGAGAGTGTCTTTAAAACACCTTATGAGGAAATCCAAGTGGAGCATTATGGAAACTTCTCTAGCGGCCATAATAGGAAGCAGGCACTAAAGGCCAAGCCTATTATACAGAAGGAACAGGAAGTGAAGAAATCGTGTGACTGCTGTTATCATGATGCCTCCACCTCCAGATCGAAGGCCCCAGCTGGACCCACCATTCCAAGGGTGAAGTAGGAGCCTAGGAAACCATACAACAGGTTTGACTATTGGTGCTGTGGCAAAGTTGGTCACTTTGCCGTGGATTGCTGGTTTAATCCAAGAAACAATGAGACTCCTCATGTTAGCAATTCAAGGCCGACCACTCGTAGGGTTAAACACCCGAGGGGGAGTGTGCTAACAAGGAATCTAGGACCCAAGTCAGATTGGGTTCCTAAGGGAAACTAATTCTGTTTTGCAGGTATGTCCAAAGGTCACCAAAACGCCAATCTGGTACTTGGATAATTGATGTTCCCGGCATATGACCGGGACAAGAAGCCTGTTGCGTGATTACTCCCCAGTCGAAAATGGATCCAAAGTCATCTTTAGAGGATCAGATCCAGGAGTCACCAAGGGTTATGGTATGATATCCAACGGTGTATTCTCTATCACAGACGTGGCCTATGTTGAAGGGTTAAACCATAACCTGATCAGTGTAAGCAAGTTGTGTGATAAAGGATACGACGTTAAGTTCTACAAGGAAAAGTGCCTGATAATATTGTGTGCCTCTTCGGAGACGGTATTAACTGGCATTAGGAGCAGAAATATTTTCTGCTTAGATTTTCTTAGCATAGACTCTTCTACCCCCGTTTGCCTAATAGCAAAAGACAGTGCATCTCTCTGTGAACAATGGCACAAGAGATTAGCACATATTAATTTCAAAACTATTAATATGTTGTTTTCTAAGAACTTAGTAAGGGATGCCCCTATTATTAAGTGCATCAAAGATAGCCCTTGTCCTGCATGCCAAAAGATCAAACAGACTCGTGCTACCTTTAAGGGCATTGCAGACAAAGACTCTTCTAGATGTCAGTTTCTTCTGCATATGGACTTGTTCGGTCCAGTGCAAGTTCATAGTTTAGGAGGCAAATCGTATACGCTAGTGATTCTTGATGATCACTCTAGGTTTACGTGGGTGTTCTTCTTGAGACGAAAGTCAGATACATTTGACATCTTCACTAATTTTGTCAAGCAGATTATGAACGAACTTAACTGCTCCGTGGTCAAAATCAGAAGTGACCATGGAACAGAATTCGATTCTGGGGCTTTGATAGAATTCTGTGAAGAATATGGTATCTTTCATGAGTTTTCCTCTCCGCGTACTCCTCAGCAAAATGGAGTTGCGGAGAGGAGGAATAGAACGCTCATTGAAGCATGTACGACAATGTTGAATGACGCTTCTCTTCTGGAGTACTTCTGGGCAGAGGCTGTCAATACAACTTGCCAAGTGCAAAACCGAGCCTTGATCAACAAGAACCATCATAAGACGCCTTATGAGCTATTGAAAGGCAGGAAACTGACCATGTCCTATCTAAGGATTTTTTGCTGCTGATGCTATGTACTCAATAATGGGAAGTACCCACGTACTAAATTCGGAGAAAAATGCTTCGAAGGCATCTTCGTGGGCTATTGTAGCCATAGTCGGGCATATAGGGTTTTCAATAAGAAAACCCTAGTGATAGAAGAGTCAATTAATGTTGTATTTGATGAAGGAAGCTTGCTTCACAGTAATTCTTCTAGTGGCATTCTTGAAGATACAGTTGCAAGGCTTGAACAGCTAAGTCTAGATGAGACTGCTAAAAATGAAGCTCCCAAGTTCGTCAAGGTCTCCACCTCAACACCAACTAGAGAAGATGACGGTTAGGATTGGGAGATTCTCCCAGAAGAGGGAGGAGCCAGAGAAGCTATAGGAGCTCCAGATGCCAGACTCTTAGAGCTCGGACACGTGAGGGATCACCCAAGAGATCAGATCATAGGAGATCCTCGGGACGGTGTCAGAACTCGTAGAGGTACAATTAACGATATTTTGCACCTTAGTTTTATGTCATAGGTTGAGCCAAAGAAGTTCGACGAAGCGAACAAAGATGCGTGGTGGATATTTCCCATGCAAGATGAACTTCATCAATTCAAACGATGCAACGTTTGGACACTAGTTCCCAGACCAAAGAAACAGAATGTGATCGGCATTAAGTGGATCTTCCGAAACAAATTGGATGAACATGGTGTCATCATCAAGAACAAAGACAAACTGGTGGCACAAGGATACAGACAGGAGGAGTGGATTGACTTCGACCAAACCTTTGCACCAGTTGCAAGGCTCGAGGCGATCAGGTTGTTCCTGGTGTATGCCTCTCACAAAGGATTCACTGTCTATCAGATGGATGTGAAGCCTGCTTTCCTGAATGGAGATTTAAAAGAGGAAGTATACATCACGCAACCCCCAGGTTTTGATAATCCAACTCTCCCTGATCATATTTACTTTCTTAATAAAGCATTATATGGCTTAAAACAAGCTCCTCGAGCTTGGTATGAGACTCTGTCTAGTTTTCTTCTTTAGAACAAGTTCTCGAGAGGAAAAATAGATAAGACATTATTTCTTAGGGAAGTCAAAGGCAAGATTTTGCTGGTGCAAATCTATGTCAATGACATAATATTCGGCTCAACGGATAACAACCTGTACAAGAAGTTTTCCAAACTTATGCAAGGGAAGTTTGAAATGAGCAGTATGAGAGAGCTGAAGTATTTCTTGGGAATTCAAGTGAAACAGTCAGAGGATGGAATTTTCATCTCTCAGATGAAGTTTACAAATGAACTCCTAAGGAAATTCGGAATGGAGAGTGCAACCTCCATGAGGACTCTAATGGGATCCACTATGTCTCTAGACAAGGATGAGAAAGGGAAACCTTTTGATGAAACTAAGTACAGAAGAATAATTGGATCCCTGCTCTACCTTACTGCTAGTAAACTGGATATTATGTTTTCCACATGCGTTTGTGCCAGATATCAGGTGAACACTAAGGAATCTCATTATGTCACTGCAAAGCGGATTCTTAGATACCTTAAAGGTACACCAAATCATGGCTTGTGGTACCCAAGAAACAATGATGTCGAGCTGATAGACTTTTCAGATGCTGACTTTGTAGGAAGCAGGGATGATAGGAAAAGCACTTCCGGGATTTGCCAATTCCTCGGAAGAAGGCTTATATCGTGGAGCAGTAAAAAGCAGAACTGTATCGCAACCTCTACGGCTGAATCTGAGTAAATCTCAGCAGACAGCTGTTGCGCACAACTTCTATAGATCAGAAATCAACTCCAAGATTATGAATTGAAGTTTAGATAAGTTCCCATATATTGCGACTCCTCGAGCGCAATTGTAATTGCAAACAATGCAGTGTCGCACATCAGAACAAAGCATATTGAAGTGCGCTACAACTTAATTCAGGATTATGTGGAGAACAAAGATATATCTCTCTGCTATGTCCCCTTTGATAAGCAGATTGCAGATATCTTCACGAAGCCACTAGACGAGGACAAGTTCAATTTCTTTAAAACTGAACTCGGTATGCTGAACTTTGAAGATTGAAGGCTGAAAGGCTCAAGGATCTTGGATCAAGGGGAAGCATCTGCTAGGAACTCAAGATTGGGCACGGATGCAAGAACTGAGGGAGAGCATTTTGCTCCAAGTGAAGTCCCAGGTTTGTAGAAGCCGAAAAGGGGGAGATTACCCTCTCGGCCAAGGCTAAGGTGGTTGCTAATGCTAAGTAGGCCACAAAGGCTATGTTGCTCTCAAATAGGGGGAGATCACCTCGGATAAGGCTATGTTGCTCTCAGGAAAATGGTAATGAATTCCACAATCAACTGAATTTTCATTTTATGATTTTCATTTCAATCTATTCTATTCACCTTAGCTTGTAGGGTTTAGGCTTATTAAAATAGGGGGAGATTGTTTGGTATTGCATCCACAATAGACCTGATTTGAAGAAGAGCCTGAACAAGCTGAGTTGAATTGACAATGTATTTGACAATTTTATCAAGTTGTGCTTGCAGCTATTCCATGCTAAGTACACACCAATGTCAGAGTATAGTGGGTCAATATACACGGGTCTGCGCAACGTAATCCCTTGTTGTGTAGATCAGTGTGTCGATCCACGTGTGCTCTCTCTATTGGAATGTACTTATTTTCAAGTACAGGGTCAAGGTAGATCAAGAGCATAAGAAGGAGCAAGGATGGGTCAAAGACCAAGCTATAAAAAAAAGGAAGGAGGAAAATTCTTCCAAGTAAGAATCGACAAGAGTTGTTAGTGATTCCCGCCGACTTCGATGGGAATCACTAAGTGACTCCCGCCGACTACTTCCGACCAGCAAAGTCAGAAATTCTGCCAAGGCAGAATCGACGGGATTCGGGAGTGATTCCCGCCAACATCGACGGGAATCACCAATGACTCCCTCCGATTTTGCCTTAGGAAGATTTCGACGCTCGCTGGATCGGTCCAGGTCACCTTGCTCATTTCGGCCAAAACTCGGAATTTCCGAGGTGGGCCCCACAACAGTCTTTTAGGGTTTGCCTTTGGGTATAAATACGATGTTATTCCTGTTGTCTACAGTACACATCAGAATACGAAAAATAGAAGAAGTCGGCCGTGACCTAGCCAATCGCGGAATCCGCCGATCGCACATTGCCGCTCGCAAGGTTGTCGCCGCTGTTGATCTCAGCTTGTCTCTGATCGCTCGACGACAACACCGAGGCAAGCAGCCTGTCTTACGTGTCTCTCTCGAGATCTCTTGTCTTCCGATTCGTTGAACGAGACTTGTTATCCCTTCCGAATCGGTTGAGACGTTTGATCCGACTGAGATCATTCGAAGACCTAGCTTGCTTCGTCAAGAAGTTTGGATTTACAAAGCATCGCCGCCGCACTTGCTTGCCGCCACCGATCTTGACAAGATCCATTCCAAGTGAGAAATACGGTTGTGGACTCTTCGTACTTTTCGTGCAAGCTTCAACGAACGATGAAGGACATTGGAATCTCCATAAAGCATTGTTTGTATTTTTATTTACATTCAATTTTGTTGTAAAGGAATTTTCATTCCTATTTTTAAGGGTTGGGTGCAACCCATTGTGGTGGAGTTGTGACTCCGTTGTTGGAAGGGTTCCTTCCGTGGTTAGGGGAGTGTTGCTCCTAGTGTGAGGATTGGATTTCAATCCGTTTGGAGAAGTATCCGAGTCATCCCTTGGTGGGAGATAGGTCGGAGGGGGAAAGTGGACGTACCCAAATCGGGGAACCACTATAATTCTTTCTATGTTTTCTATGTTTTGTTTGCTTACTTGTGCAGGTTAGTTTAATTTCGCAAAAGACTGCATGACACCTATTCCCCCCCCCCCCTTATAGGTTGATTAGGTTGACACTAGATACTATCAGGACATTCCTAAGACTTCGGCCACCGATTTCTGGAGCTTTGGTGCTCGGTTTCGTCTTTGAAGAGTGGATCCGCGTAGATCTCGCCTAGATCAACATTTCTACGATAAGTTTTTCCAGTTTCTTGGATTTTTACTGGTCTAGGTATGCGGTTATTACCCTTTTTTCCTCTCAAAACTTTCAGGTTTGTTTCTTAAGTATTCTTGTGGCTAGATCTATGAGGTGGGCATTACTTGGCCAGATTTCGGGTAATTTGAGGCAAGTGGTGATTTTTCCGTTGCTTTTTCTTCTTTTCTCTTTCGTTTTTTCTTGATTTCCTCCTGTTACAGAATGTTTGAACTAGAGTTGTATTTTCCTCCATGTCAAAATGATTTTCTATAGATCTTGGGGCTGGTGGTTTTTTTTCTCATCCTTGTCAAATTTGCCACTTTGTGTTTCTTTTGGTTTTACTGCCTTTTCTTCTTAGATCATAAGAGTGCTGTGGGTTTTGGCCAAGGGCGGCCTGTTGCTTGGGTAGAAATTCCTCTTAGGTCAAGTACGCTTTGTCAAATTGGGCAGTTAGCCTTAGTAAATTTCTCTCTTATGACTGCTTGCCTAGACAAACACATTGGGGATAAGTCTGTTAGTTTGTCTGAATTCATCTTAATGGACCTCAGTCTAAACTAGATTCATCCGTCGGTTAGTCCTAGTAAACAAGGAAATTTTTTTGATTTTGGCCAATTAGATTTAGTCAGTAATAGTTAATATAGGACTGTTGGGGATGATAACCCTCGAGTAGGTTTCATCCTAGAAGCTTTGAGTGGAGTTGAGTGTATATAGCCTTAAGGGTTGAGTGAAATCATAGGGTAGAAGTTCAGTTTTTAGCCTAAGTATAAAAGAGTTGAGTGTGTTGAATGCACTCAATGCCTTACTAAGTTGTCTGAAAAGCTAAGTTAAAAAGCGTTGAGTGAGCTTAGCATACTCAATGCCATTCTGTAAAATTCTTGAAGCTAAGTCAAAAGGCGTCGATAGCGTTGAGTGAGCTTAACTCACTCAACGGCGTCACTTTAATCGGCAAGTTAAGTATAAAAGCGTCGACAGCTTTGAGTGAGCTGAGGTCACTCAATGCCGTCTCTTAAATCTGTAAGTCTAAGTATAAAAGCGTCGAAAGCGTTGAGTGAGTTGAACTCACTCAATGTCATCATCTGGTTCTTTTGTGGCTAAGTGGCAAAGCATTAAATGATCTGAACTCACTCAACGCCGTAATCTGATTTTAGCAGCTAAGTGATAAAGTTTGAGTGAGATGAACTCACTCAACGTCATCATCTGTTTTTGTTGCCGCGTGTAAGCGTTGAGTGTGCTGAGTTATGGCGTCGAGAGCGTTGACTGCACTCGACGTGGCATCGAGTGTACTCGACGCTTTTCCCTTATATTTGTGTCCTTTCACCTATTTGACGTGTATCTCTAAAGGCTTAGTTTTGCCAAGTTAGAATCATTGAGTTTCTATCGAATAGGTCGATTTTGGGCATTATGGGTGTTTCGGATATGGTTTTGGGTTGGTGGGCTTAGTTTCGTGAATTATTACACCCGGGCATGTTTGGGTCCTGTGTTTGGGATGTTGAGTTGTGTTGGACCAGATGGCCACCACCAAAGTCCTATTTTTGAGATGTTTGGGTCTGTTAGTCCGAGTTTAACCAGTTGGTCCCAAATCAGATCCGGTTGCATTACTTTGTTAATGATTCACGTGTTTATTGAGCCTTTGCCTCGTCTTGAGGATCAAACTTTTGTTATTTCTTCCTAATCTCGTAGATGTTCTCGGAGTATGACTCTATTCACACTTGGTTCAAATTTCATAACTTTTTAACCTTATAAGTTAATTCTTTTGTTCTTAATTTCTTGTTAGTTTGCTGTGTTTTGACAACAATTCAGGTTTGAATTAGTAATCTTACTACTCCCTTGTTTACTGATAGTTTTGTTTGTCACTTGTTGATAGTTTTACTTTCAAGACTACATAAACACCTAGAGGTGGGGGGGGGGGGTGAATAGGTATTTTTCCTTGATTTAACTTAAGGCAGAATATAACAATAGTTCTTTGAATAAATAAGATATTTCTATAGCTAACACAGCACAGCAATCACAATCATACACACATCATAGATTGCACACAGATTTATAGTGGTTCCCCAAGGTCTGGGTACATCCACTTTCCCCCTTCACCTATCTAGCAGTACGCTAGAGTCGGCCTAACTTCTTCCTTTAGCTCAGAATCCAGAAGGATTCCTACAACTCAGAATGTCTCCACATTCCTACAACTCAGGCTACCAAGCCCTACCTCAGCCTTGCCACAAGGCCTATAACTCAGAGAATACCTTCTCCTACAACTCAGGCATAAACAACCCTACCTCAGCCTTTCCACAAGGCCTACAACTCAGAGAATACCTTCTCCTACCACTCAGGCATAAACAACCCTACCACTCAGAGAATAAATCTCCTACACTCAGCCTTTATAAAATAGACTTACAACTCAGATCTATGAATAGATCCTAAGGAATTTGATAAGGAATTTTGTAATCTCTTATCCCTGTTGAGAGAGAAGGGATAAGAACTTTCTTGATAAGCTTCATGAAGAGGCTGATGGCTGAAATCAACTTGATCTTAGCTTTCTTCAAAGCTTCATGAATCTGAACTTAGTGGGGTTGATTTCCTTTGAATATAACTGACTGGCAGCTTCGTTCTTAGACTTCAGAAATAGATCTGAATCTTCTTGAAAGATTAGTTTAGTATCTGCTTCATGAGAGATCTGTGAATGTCTCCTGCTTGACTTCAAATAGCTGGATCTCTCTATCCAAACCACTTGAAGATACTTCTGAATTCTTGATTTAATTCAACTTAGACAGAATCTGAATAGTAAACTACTTCAGAACATCTTCTTAGATCGTCTCACGAAGATCTTATTCTTTGTTACTTGTACTTTCTTGATCAGAGATCAATCTCTAATTATGTTAGTTGTGATAATACTTATTCATTTGTTATGTGTGTCTCTTTCTTCTTCTGAATCCATCTATTTATATACTTCATCCATGGTAACCGGCTGATCCAGTATATAACTAACTTCTGACAAGTCTGACAACTTCAGTAACCTGTTGTAACTCACAGCTGTCAAGTCTTCAAATAGTTCTTGAGCCTTTGTCTTTGTCAGCAAAGCGTCGAGTCTGTCTTTCATAAAGTGTCGAGACCATCTGTCAATATGTGTCGACACAAGTGACATAAGTGTCGACACAGCCTTTGGTGATGTCGACAAAGTTGCCTTAATGTCGATACAGCTTCTTGATACTGCATCTTGAGAATGTGTCGACACTGATTATTTGTGTCGAAAAAAACACTTCACCATTCATAAGCAATCAACTTGGTCTAGACTCAGCTGTGTGTCGACACAAGTCCTGTGTGTCGACACAGTTGATGTAGACTCAGAACATAGCGTGTGTCGACACTGCCTCCAGGTGTCGACACAGTTGTTCTCGACTCTGCCTTTGTGTGTCGACACAGCCTCCCAGTGTCGACACAGTCGATGTTGAATATAATCTTCTGTATGTCGAAACTGCCTCCCGGTGTCGACACAAACTCACTGAAGTGTCGACACAGCCATTTCCAAGTGTCGACAAAATCTTACTGGAGTGTCGACACAGCTTCCTCAGGTGTCGACATATGGACTTAGAATATTTTTCCTACATTCTAGCACATTCTTAACCTGCACATATAAACTCAAAATAACATCAAATACACCTTGATATATATCATTGAGCTAAGTGAGGCTTCTCCAAATTAGGTACACATTTTCCAATGTACCCAACAATCTCCTCCTATTTGGAGAAGTCATAACCCTTTTGCCAATGATATACACCACTTAGAAAATAAACCAGATGATGTACATAAGCATTATATGACAGGGTACTATATAAACAAAACACATATCATAGTTACATCACAGAATAAAGATGTAAAAGTAAATGATCACAGAACAATGTTTTGTATATCAACTCAAAAAGTTTGCTACAAAATGTTTACATTGATTTCTCTAACAAACAAAAGATTTACATAGTTCTTGGACAAACAACTCGTAAAGTTAAGACTAAGGCTGGATTGGCTCCTTGATGATAATCCCTTTGCCAGATTTAATCTGGGCCTGCACAAAAGGTTCTGTATCTTCCATGAGCTTCTTGCCTTTCAAATCAGTCTTTTTCTGTGCCTCAGCCTTGATCCTTTGCCTTTCAAAATAATGAAAAGGCTTGGGAAAATATTTGCTAGGCTCTTGAGTATCAGGAGGTAGCTTCCCCATCTTAGCCTTTCTCCTGTGTTGAACTATGGCCTCCTGCTTGGCTTCATACTTTTGCCATTCTTGCTCATTGTACCATTTACCCCTTTCATGTACTTGGTCTTTGACAGCTTTTCATGCAGTTAATATGATATTCCTTGATGTGGGGCTCCACTGCTCAATGTCTGGCTTTAGCTCAGCTTGCTCCCTGAATCTTTTCTTTGATAACTGAGCATCTTGCTGAGCTTTGATAATAGCATCTGGCATATCAACCTTTTCAATAATCATATTTGTAATTAGTTGTGGAGGGCTGTACATTGACTCAACTTGTTGATGTACCATTTAAATATCTGCAGGAGGGTAAATGACTTGGGCAACCTCTGGTTGATCACCTTCAAGTAGAATTAGTTGCACCCCTGACTCAGCCAGATGATCATCATCACAAAAGGGTGGATATCCTAGAGTGGCTCTTATGCTGTTGGTTACCCATTTGGAATGATCAGATCCAGCATAGACTAATACCCTCTCCCCCTTTATAACTTCTCTGGTCATATGATCTCTTTAGTCCTCTTTCTGAAATCTTATTTGCCCATCTAGGTAATTGATTCCATCTTTAAAGAATGGCTTTAACTTTTGAAGCTTGTCACAAATTAACTTCTCAGATGAAGTGATTGCAGTTTTAACTGATTGTAGGACAGCTTGTAGCTTCTGATCATATTCTTCTTTTTCCTTATTCCTAGCTTCAGTCATTGCAACAACAGTGTTTGTTAACTCAGTTACTATCACATTATGTGATTCAGTCAGATTTTCATTCATTCTAATTTTATTCTCAAGGACATAGCCTTGTTTAACAGCCATCTCATCCACTTACTTCTTTATTTCTGCTTTTTGCTTGGCAAGAAATACCACAGCATTGCCTCCCTTGTGAAAGCAATCTGTCATCTCTTTTTTATTCTGATTAACTTCAAATCTGATAGATTTTATATCATGTGCTAGATCAAATTGAAGAGCCTTTTGGCTTTCATCCACATATTTTTCTAGAAGCAATCTCTGCTCATCCATTTTGACTTGTAAATCCACCAAAAGTTTGTTGTAATCAATTGCAGGTGCTGGTTGGGAAGAAGTAGCTTATAAAGCCTGCTTATAGCTTTGACTTCTTCTCTTAAAGACAATTAATTTTCTCTTCTTTGCCTCACTTACTTCTTCATGCTCAGATTCTAAAGAACTGTCAATATTAACCTTCTCTTGAGGAGTGGAAGAAATTTCTTTCTCAGCTACTTGTTGTTCTTCCTCTATATCAACCTGCTCCCCCTCAACCCTTACTTGCTCCCCCTTAAATCATAGGGTCTCCATTTTATCTGTTTCTCCTCTAATATCAGGAAACAGCTCTTCAAGAGTGAATTCTTGTTGTGTAAGAGCAGGAGATTGTACTTTCTCAGCAGCAGCAGCAACTCTAGAAATATCAAGATCAGTTTGAGGAACAATGTCCTCTGATAAATAGATTCTTTCTTCCTCTTGCACTTTTTCTAAATGTGTCTCCCCCTGCAAATGTGCAGTAATTGGCTCCCCCCTGCACCTGTGCAGATATAAACTCTTCCTGGACTTGGTTAGTCACAGTCAGATCCTGAACTTGTGCTCTAACTTGCTCTTCCTGGTCTTGTGCATCTTCATGACCATGCTCAGGCATCTCCTTAGAAAGAACTCTATCCCATTTGGAGAATAACCTTATGTCCATTCTCCTCATGTGGTTTATCTTTGATCCAGGAATCTGTTGCATTACCCCTGGAATTATTCAAGCTAGGTACAGACTCATGATCCTAGCCAAGTTTGGGTTCTTGATTCCTTCTTTAATCTTATCAAACAGTACTGCAGACCAATTTGTTTGAATCTTAAAGATCGCCCTAGTCATCAGGATGAACATATAGGCTGATATCCTATCATAGCCAACTGGTTTGCATAAGATCACTTTTCCTACAATTTTAGACAGGAATTTCCCCTGAGGATTCATGCCCTTCCTGTTGATGGCAGATCCTATTTTTATGGTTGGATCCAATCCACACTATTGAAGCGCCTCCCTGGTCCTTGAGGCTGACACCTCTTCCCCATCTTGTATTCTAGGAAGATAGAGAATCTTGCTCAACCTTTTTTGAGATAGCTTGACTTTTTCTCCATGAACAGTGGATTTGATCTTCAACCCAGTTGAGTCCATTGATGCAGCCGTGTAGAACTCGAATACTTCTTTCTTCCATATCTTTGAAGGTTTAGAGACAAGATATTCTAATCCGTTTTCTGCAAGAAGTGAAATGACCTGTTTGATCTCTGAGTCGGCATCGACGAATGCATGCCTAACAACCTCATATCCTTCATTGACGTTGTCTTCAACCTTGGGCGCCATTGGAATGAAGAGAAAGCTTGATTGGAGAGGAGAGAGATTGTCGACACAAGGTTTTTGTCTCGAAACCCTGGTGAGCGTGTCGACAGAATAAGTTCTTGACCTATTTATACCCTTCTAATCAAAGAAGATCAAAAGGCGGGCAAAAACTGTCTAAAAGTGTCGACACTGTTGGAATGTGTCGACACAAACTTCTATTGTCTCTACCACGATGCTGACTACTATGTGTCGACACCAATTTATGATATGTCGACACTGGAGAAACTTAGTAGTTCATCAGAAATTCTGCGTCGACTCTTATTACAAGTGTCGACACAAAATCTGTAAGTGTCGACACCATTACTCTGCTTGTGTCGACACTACATTTCTGGATGTGTCGACTCTTTGTCCCTTAGGTGTCGACACATTTTCTCTGTGTCGACATAATTTCCTTGAATTGTTGACATAACTTTTCTGTGTCGACACTTTATTACTGAATGTGTCGACACAATTTTACTTAGCCAATTTTTGGTAAACTAACCTATGGTCAGCATTCCTAATTCAATTTTAAATCTATTGAATTTAGTTTCATCTAGAGGCTTAGTTAATACATCTGTAATTTGATAATCAGTTTTAACAAATTCTAATGAGATGTCTTCTTTTTTTACATGTTCTCTAAGAAAATGGTATTTTATCTCTATATGCTTAGTCCTACTATGTGAAACAAGATTGTTTGTAATAGAAATGACACTTTTAGAATCACACAATAAAGGTGTTCTACTTACTTGAATACCATAGTCCCTTAGCTGATGTTGAATCCACAACAACTGTGCACAGCAACTTCCTGCTGCCACATATACAGACTCAGCTGTGGATATTGCCACACTAGTCTGCTTCTTACTACTCCAAGATATCAATCTTCCTCCCAGGAATTGGCATGTACTTGTAGTACTTTTTCTATCTTCTCTACAACCTTCAAAATCTGCATCTGAATAACCTGTTAGTAGAAAATCTCCATTCCTAGGGTACCAAAGGCCTAGATTAGGTGTGCCCTTTAGATATCTCAAAATCTTCTTGACTGCAGTATAATGTGATTCTTTAGGGCATGCTTGGTACCTAGCATAGACACATATTGCATACATAATATCTGGTATACTAGCAGTAAGATATAATAGAGAGCCAATTATTCCTCTATACAAAGACTCATCTACAGGTTTACCTGCATCATCTTTGCATATAGGCATACTTGTTCCCATAGGAGTTCTCATGGTGGAGGATGATTCTATACCATACTTCTTAATTAACTCCTTGGTGAACTTAGATTGGGATATGGACAATCCATCATCAGTCTGTCTTACTTGGAGTCCCAAGAAGAACTTAAGTTCCCCCATACTGCTCATTTCAAACTTCCCTTGCATAAGTTTGGCAAACTTCTTGCAAATGTTGTTCTCTGTAGACCCAAAGATTATGTCATCTACATAGATCTAAACTAAGATTATCTTACCTTTAGATTCCCTTAGGAATAGAGTTTTTTCTATTTTACCTCTTGAGAATTTGTTCTCAATAAGTAAAGTAGACAGGGTTTCATACCAAGCCCTTGGGGCTTGCTTTAACCCATACAATGCTTTCCTAAGTCTATAGACATAACCAGGTTTAAGAGAATCTACAAAACCTGATGGCTGCTCTACATAGACTTCTTCTTTTAGATCACCATTCAGGAATGCTGATTTCACAGCCATTTGATATACCTTGAAGCCTTGATATGCTGCATAGGCAAGGAACATTCTGATTGCTTCCAGTCTTGCTACTGGGGCAAATGTTTGATCAAAGTCTATTCCCTCTTCTTGCATGTATCTTTTTGCAACCAATCTTGTTTTATTCTTCACAATAACTCCATTCTCATCAAGCTTGTTCCTAAAAATCCACTTTGTACCAATGATGTTGTGGTCTTTTGGTTTAGGAACCAACTCCCAGACCTTGTATCTTCTAAACTGATTAAGCTCCTCTTGCATAGCAATAATCCAGTGTTGGTCTTGGATAGCTTCTTCAAATTTCTTTGGCTCCATTTGAGATAGAAAACTTGAGTGCAGGACTGTATTCAGATTTCTACTTCTGGTTTGCACTCCATGTCTTGGATCACAAATTATCTGATTTGCTGGTTGATCCTTTAGATGTCTTACAGCTGGAGGTAAAATTCCTTCTAGCTGAACACCTCCAGTTTCATCATTATGCTGCACCTCTTGGTTGTCATCAGCTTCTAGAGAGTCTTGTACTCCCCTTGGACAATAACCATCATTTTCCAATACTTCATCTGCAGTTGAGCCTTCTGCAATGGAAAGCTTGTCCATCCTATTGCTTAAACCTGTTGGACTGCATGAACTACAAGGCAACTCACTGTTGATTAATCTTGTTTCATCAAATACAACATTTACAGATTCTTCTACAACCTGAGTAATCAAGTTGTAGACTCTATAATCCTTACTATTGTTGTTGTACCCAACAAATATCCCATCTTGGGATTTGACAGCAAACTTAGTTAAATAAGACTTGCCATTGTTAAGGATATAACACTTGCAAGCAAAGATCCTAAAATAGGATAAATTTGGTTTTCTACCTTTCATAATCTCATAGGGAGTCTTTTTGTGGCACTTAGTGATAGAAGCCCTGTTGAGTACATGACATACAGTGTTTACTGCCTCAGCCCAGAAATATTCTGGGAGAGAAGTGCCACTCAATAGAGTTCTACCAGCCTCAATCAATTTCCTTTTCTTTCTTTCAGCAATACCATTTTGCTGTGGTGTTCTAGATGAGGAGAATTCTTGGAAAATCCCAAATTCTTCACATAATCTTGTCATACTTTCAGATTGAAATTCAGTGCCATGGTCACTTCTGATTTTGACCACTGTACTGTCCAGTTCATTCTGAATTTGTCTGACAAAACTGTGTAAAACACTTGGGGTTTCAGATTTCTGTCTTAGAAAGAACACCCAGGAATATCTAGAATAGTCATCTACAACCACAAAAGTGTAGACCTTCCTACCTAGACTATGAACTGGCATAGGACAAAAAATATCCATATGTAAGAGGTATAGACACCTCACTGAATCCTTATTTTTAAGGCTATGAAAGGAGGATTTTGTCTGCTTGCCCTTTTGACAATATGAACATATCCCTTCCTTTATACACTTAACTTGAGGACCATTCCTCACTAACTCTTTACTAAAGAGTTGGCCAATTGTCTTGTAGTTAAGATGAGCCAGCCTCTTGTGCCATTTGACACAATGAGATGCTTTCTCATCAGCTACAAAACAAATAGGGGAACCTTTGTTCTCACACCCAAAATCAAGACAATAAACATTTCTCTTTCTATATCCTATCAAAATGATCTTTTGATCACTTGAACTTTTGATATGACATCCATTTTTAACAAATGAAATGTCATATCCTAGATCACTCAGCTGACTTATGCTTATTAGGGAATGTTTCAAACCTTTTACATAAGCCACTTGAGTGATGGTAATTTGGTTTGAAGAAATGTTACCAAATCCTTTGATGATTCCTCTTTCAGATCCACCAAAGATTACTTTAGGCCCATCCTTGATAGATGTGTACTCCTTCAGCAGCCCCTTTGAATGTGAGGGTAAGATCTATCTTCACTCTAGAGGGGGGGTGAATAGTGTATTTTAAAATAATTTACAATTAAAAACTGTAAAGCAGTAGAAGACTTAATTTATGTATATGTGTAAGTTGCTTGCAGTGAAATAAAAACTAAAGCAAGAAATAAGAAATCACACAGCACACAGCAAAGTCAAACACACAGCAACCAGATGACACAAGGATCTATAGTGGTTCCCCAACAACCTGGGTACATCCACTCTTCTACCACCCTAGGTAGGAATCCACTGCAGGAATAGTTGATCAGGTGTCCTGGGCACCAATGAGCTTTTGATAAGGTGCTCAAAAACCAGATCTAGATTTTTTGATAAGGTGTCTTGCCACCACTGAGTTTTGACAAGGTCTCAGAAACCAGTTTCAGAACTTTTGAAGGGAGTTGTGATAAACCCTTTTATAGGAGGGAAAGAAAAAAGAAAGTAGTTTGAAGATGTTCTTCTCTGTCAACAATCTGAGAGAAGACAAGTTGAAGATGTTTGCTAAAGCTCCCCCTGAGATCTGTAAGGGTTCAGGAAGGTGAGCTTTGCTAGGGTGATAGGTCTTCAGTTGCTTCAGATCTACAACAAAAGATGATTTCAGCAGATGCTGAAATGTGTGATGTCTGGAGACCTTGATGTTGAAGCTTTTGAACACTTGAGGATTTGGAGGAGTAGAATAACAGATGATCTCCTCCACAGAAAAGTTCCTTGTGTTCTTGAAGATTTTGACTCAGTGAATCTGTATATTCAAGAAGATGAGTTCTTGATCAGAGTATGTTTTGATCTCTCTTCTGTAACTCTTTTTCTCAATCTGATAATCCTGTATATCTCTTGTCTATCTTATTGATCTATTATCTCTTATTCAAAAACATATTCTGTAGGAGTATATCAGATTCTGACTTAGATGGTCGTTACTCAGTCATAAATGACTTCCATAATTGACAACTGTCTCTGGGGAAAGTCCTAAGTAACATTCCTTTTAGCCTTCCTTGAAACTTGCTCCAGATTGCTTGAAACGGCTGCATAATCCTTTTCAATAAATGCAGGAAATAAATCTGAATGTATTCCATAACTGTTCCTTAATTTGAATTTTGAAAACGTCGACCTCTCAGAAAAATCGTCGACCTGAGCTCAGAGATTGGATTTATACTAGAGACAAAAAACGTCGACCTGAGCTCTATGATCATCGACCTGAGCTCAGCGACTAGAAAACAACTAGAGACAAAGCGTCGATCTGAGCTCGAAGATCGTCGACTTGAGTTTGACTACTTGCAGAATTGAGCTTAGAGAACGTCGACCTGAGTTTGACGTTTCGTCGACCTGAGCTCGATAAGAATTGTCTTTGTCTCAGCACTGAATCCTGATCTTTGAATGGTCTTGGGGGCAGCTTCAAACCTAAGTTCTAACCCGTAGACTCATTCTAATTTGACCTTTTCAACTATACAACTAGGTCAAACAAAATTCCTAAAAACATAGTGATCCTTGCCCAAATTAGTAATAGGGTGTTCCAACAATCTCCCCCTATTTGGGTTTGGATTACTATTTACAAGACAAAATAGGAAATAAATAATCATACAGACAAAGCAAAAGCTAAACCAACAATGACATAGCAGCATGCAGATCACAGATAGAATATTAGCAAGAGATAGATGTTTGTTCAGCTTACAGAAATCACTTCTTCTCATTTCCCTTTTTAAACAGAATTTCCCTGTTAGGATTGAGGGCTTCTCTCTTTGATCTTCTGTCATCATCTGCACCTAAGTAGGTTTGGGATCTAGGCCTCTGAACTACATCCTCAGGATGCAGCTTCATAAAATCTTCTGGATCAAATAATTTTCTTGAAGAATATCTCTCTAATTCTGTCTTCCTTTGATCTGATAGGGTTGTAATGTTGGAACAGTCTTTGCCTTGCTCTTTGGCCTTTTTCATTTGATCTAGTGCAGATAGCTCTTTCATTCTAGCAGTCCATGACAATGGGTTGTTTTCAGGATCTTCAAATGGGACTGGAGGTTCATATCTATTGATTAATTCTGAATCAGTAGGAGTCTTGGTGACAACTGTATCTCTAAGTTTGTAAGGGAAAGGACCTTAAGTAGAATCAATAGGACCTTGTCTTTCCCTTTGTTGTCTGGAGTAAGTTCTGTGCTCTCTCTGATTTCCTCTGTACTGACCTCTTCTAAAATGATAGCCTCTTTGATATTGTCCTCTAGATTGATAACTTTGTGAAGATTGAGATGAATTGTACTTTGAAGCAGATGAATTAAAAGCTGAGCCTCCACCAGATCCTGAGTCGGGAGGAGGAGGAGGAGGAGGAAACCTAGAAGATTTTTTTCTCATATTTATCAAGTTTTCTTCTTTTCTTCATAGCCTTTAGCTGATTCTTAGAGTATTGCATCCAAGGCTCTATTATCTGACATTCATGCAAAATATAGAATGGTATATCATTGACATCTTTGGCTTTAGCAGGAGGGACTCTCATCATTGCTTTGCTTCTTGCTTTCCTTTTCTTGGCAAAGGTGCCAGAAGACTCAGCAGAGTCTGTGTTGAATTGATCACTATCTGAACTCTGGGGTTTGTCATAGAGATCATCAATCCTTTTGATGTACTCCTCTAGTTGTTTGGACTTGTCAGAAGCAGCAGCAGCAACATCAGTAGATAACATATCAATATCAGTAGATTAAGCAACTTCAGCAGCAGCAGCAGCAGAACCACAAGCAGAAACTTTCTCAGCCTTAAGAGAACTGATATAAGAGATAATCAGGCTGGGATCACAGACAGCAATAGGCACAATGGCCTTAGTAAGGTCTTTAACTCCCTGAGTTGGTAAGAAGCTTCTGTGAAGAAGATCATATTCAGACAATAGTGGCCTGAGGTCAACTGTGAGTACTGGTACTGGAGCTGGAGTAGAAATCTTTGGCAGCAGTAATTCCTCAGGAGCAACAGGCACTACCTCAGCTTCATAGGGCATCTCCCCCTGCCTTGATTTAGTGATAACAGGATCAAGGCACCCCATAGAAGGGATTGCTTGAGGATAAGAGAGAGAGAGGATAGCCTGTCAGATAACTCCTTTATTGATTTCAGGAGTGGAGCCATGGAGTTCTCCAGCAGGTTTACTAGCTTGGGGGCCAGTATCCTATATAGCTTATCTGCCAAAGCTGATAGATCCACTTGCTCAAGTGTGACTTGAGTAGAGGTAGAGGATGGAATGATTTGGGCTGGTGATGGATGGACTGCAGGAGATGATATTGTGGATGGTAGGATGGTTGGTTGAGAGATTGGGATGGTGGAGATAGATGGTATGGGTGTGGAGATGGATGGTGTGAATGATGGTTGGGTTAGGATATCATGCAGGAGTTGTTGATATGAAGAGGTAGAGGAAAGCTCAGCAGGTGAGGAAGGGGAAGCATCCATGAAGGAATCTTCCAAAATGTTGAAGGATGGAATGTCAAGAGGTGGATAATAGTGGAGTGGATGGAATTGTTCTGAGGTGGCTGGAGGTGAAATTGGTGATGAAATGGTAATGGGGGGAGGAGATGGATGTGGAGATGGTTGATGTGGAGGTGGAGGTAGAAATAGCAGGAGGTAGAGAAGGACGAGAAGAGGTGGAGGCAGGCAATTCCTCAATGAGGGCAGGGGCCTGAGGGGAAGAGACTGCAATTATCCTTGTGCCTTAAGTAGTGGTAGTCCTGGTTAGCTTTATAATCTGCCTGTCCCATTTCCCAAACAGGGCACAGGTTAGCCTTTTTGATGCATTGATGTGCATCCCATTTGATAATAGCAGTTCAGGGCACCTGGAGTGCAGGAATACCCCTAAGATCCTCCCAAAGTTCACAAAACTTTTGTTTATTTTCTTCTTTATCAAATCAAAGAAGATGGCTCCCTAGTTCATGTGTTTCTTATCCACTAGGGCTCCCATCAAACAAAACTAATACCTGGATATGGTATCATGTGCTGAGTGCTTTGCCAGTAGCACTTTCCCCACAACATTAGCAAGAAATCTAAATTCAATAGATAAGTTCTTTTTCAATAATTTGTTAGGGTTTTCTGCAGAGTGACCCATTCTGTCTAACATTGAAGAAAATTCCTCTCCCAAAAGTTCAACAGAATCATCTCTAGTACTCAAATGAAATACTTCAGTCAAGAGAGTAGGTGTAATGATACCTGAGTCCCGCTGATAGTACCAACAAGGGTATTCTGATCAAGATTATGTGTTGTAAATACCCATTCATTAATCTCATCTGCGACGATCTTCATCCTGGTGGACATTATATGCACTAACTGTTGTTCTCTAAAAAGTTCAAGAATGTCTTTGAAAACCTTATCGCTGCTGTCAAATGAATCCATATCTATATCCAATCCTGTATCAAATTTCATCTTGGCGAGAGCGGCAACATTCACGGCCATTGTATACCTGTAAAAAGTAACAAACACAACCAAGTGCAGTAGAGTTTGGAGGGAAAGAAAAAGTTTGGAGAGAGTATGAAAGCACAAGAGAAGAACGACGGCGAAAGAATGATTTTATATTAGGGTTCGACACCGGAAAGGAAAGACCGTTGAACTCCGTTCGACGATCTGGGCTTCTAAAGGAATCTGAAGAGTCTTCAATAACGTCGATCTCCGTTCGACGATACTAGAGAACGTCGATCTCTGATCGACCAAAAGAAGATTGCCTAGCGCTATTTGGAAAACGATGAACTATGGTCGACGCTATTGGAAAGCGTCGATCTCCTTTCGACGCTTTTTGGGAAAAACGTCGAGCGCAGTTCAGAGACAAAAAAAACCTACAGACACTAGAAAGTACAAGTTTTTAGCCTAGTCTTGGTCTGTTTTTAAAGTTTTAAAATCTTGGGATTTATTTTAAACTTCCTCCATCTAACATTCCTAACTGATTTAGGAAGAAGGTATGTTTCTTGTCATCCAAAGGTTTGGTGAAAATATCTCCCCTTTGCAAATCAGTTGGGATATATTGAATTTCAATTTTATTTTTCTCAACATTATCTCTTAAGAAGTGATGCCTAATCTCTATATATTTTTTCCTACTATGGAGGACTGGATTTTGTGCTATAGAAATAGCACTTGTGTTATCACAAAATATTTTTGACCCTTCTAAGTTATAGCCATAGTCTAGGAGCTGGTTTTGAATCCACAGAATCTGTGAGCAATAACTGCCTGCTGCCATGTATTCAGCTTCAGCAGTTGAAGTGGACATAGATGTTTGTTTCTTACAGGACCAGGAGATAAGTCTGTCACCAAGGAACTAACAAGTTCCACCGGTGCTTTTCCTGTCTACTCTACATCCAGCATAATCCGCATTTGAAAATCCAGTTAATTCAAATCCTGAGTCTTTTGGATACCAGAGGCCTAGATTTTGACAACTTTTCGCATACCTAAGAATCCTCTTAACTAATGTTAGGTGTGACTCTCTAGGGCTTACTTAGAATATAGTACATATATATATAGCAAACATTATATCAGGTCTACTAGCTGTAAGTTACAATAGAGAGCCAATCATTTCTCTATATGTTGTCTGATCAACATGTTTTCCATGTTCATCAGCATCTAATACAACATTGGTAGGCATAGGGGTTTTCATAAAAGATGCTTCAGACATACCAAATTTCTTTATCAGTTCTTTTGCATACTTGGTTTGAGAAATGAATATGCCTTCAGCATGTTGTTTGACTTGCAATCCTAAGAAGAAGGAAAGCTCACCCATGCTACTCATTTCAAATTTAGAGTGCATCAGCTCTGAAAACATTTTGCACAAATTTGAATCAGTAGAACCAAAGATAATATCATCTACATATATTTGTACTAGTAGGGTATGGGACTTATGTGTTCTAATAAAAAGAGTTTGGTCTACTCTACCCCTTATAAAATCATTTTTCAGAAGAAAGCATGCTAAGGTCTCATACACTGCTCTAGGAGCTTGTTTGAGGCCATATAATGCTTTATGTAATTTGAAAACATGGTCAGGATAAGTTGAATAGATAAAACCTGGAGGTTGTCTAACATAGACTTCCTCTTTGATGTCTCCATTGAGAAATACACTCCTCACATCCATTTGGTAGACCTTGAAACCTTTGTAAGCTGCATAAGCTAGGAATATTCTTATGGCCTCTAACCTTGCAACTGGTGCAAAGGTCTGGTCATAGTCTATTCCTTTTTCTTGAGAATAACCTTGAGCAACTAGCCTTGCCTTGTTCCTTACAATAACTCCTTGATCATCCAACTTGTTTCTGAACACCCACTTTATTCTAACATTTGAGTGATCCTTAGGCCTTGGCACTAGTTCCCAAACTTGATTCCTCTCAAATTGATGTAGTTCTTCTTGCATAGCAATGATCTAGTGTGGATCTTGTTCTACATCTTGAATGGATTGAGGTTCAACTTGAGATAGAAAGTAAGTATGCATCAGGTTCTGGTTGACCTGATTTCTGGTTTGCACACAAACTGAGATGTATCCAATCACTTGGGAGATTGGGTGATCTCTTGTTGTAACTTAATCAACATGGGGTGTTGATTGTTCACCAACCTGTGTTGTTGTTTCCTCTTGTGGAACAACAACTGGCTCTTTCTGTTGGTTTTCTCCTAGATGTTGAACACCAAGATGTTGAGTATCCTCTTCATCTTCACTAATTTCTTCTCTCTGCTGGATAGGTGGATGTGTTGAATCCTTTTCTACAATATGTAACCTGTCCAAATTTTCTGAAAGAGAGTGTACCTGCAATGGTTCTATAGTAGAAGTATACTTCTACTTATAAAATATATTAGTCTCATCAAAAGATACATAAACAGATTCTTTAATTTATCAGAGTAGATTTGTTATACACCCTATAAGCTTTACTGATCATGGAGTATCCCAGAAACACTCCTTCATCAGCTTTAGCTTAGAATTTTGCTAAATATTTCTTGTCATTATTGTGAATATAATAAATGCAACAAAATTTTTTGAAATAGTCTACTTTAGGTTTCTTCCCTTTGAGCAATTCATAGAGAGTCTTGCCCTTCCGTTTATGTATTAGACTCCTGTTAAACACATAGTTGGAGGTGTTCACTGCCTCAGCCAAAAATGATAAGGGTAGGTGAGCATCTGTCAATAATGTAGTAACAGATTCAATTAGGGTTCTATTTTTCCTTTCAGCTACCCCATTTTGTTGAGGAGTTCTAGGAGCTGAGAAAGTATGTCTGATCCCTTCACTTTGACAGAACTCTTGCATAAGAAGAGAATCAAACTCTGTCCTATGATCACTTCTGATCAGGGCAATGTGAGTATTGAACTCAATATGTATACATTTGAGAATCTCTATCAAACACTTAAAGTTATCAGACTTCTTCCTCAGAAAGAATACCCAAGTGAATCTATAGAAGTCATCTACAATCACTAAGGTGTAAGATTTCCCTCATAAGCTTTGTACTGTAATGGGTCCAAAAAGATCCATGTGTAACAGATACAAAATCCTAGGTGAATCACTCTTATTAAGTGACTTAAATCTGTTTTTAGTTTGCTTGCCTAATTGACAAGCCCTGCAGAGTCCTTCCTTCTTGTAGGGGCCAGAAGTTAGTCCTCTAACAAGGTTATCCTTGGACAGCCTAGCAATGGTTCTAAGGTTTATGTGTCCTAGTCTCTTATGCCATAAATCATTTGGTTTGCAGACTGAATTAAATAAGCATATATCTATGTTGGTTGAAAGGAAATCTACAAGAAAAATGTTACCTTTCCTCTTACCTGTTAACACTGTTGTGTTATCCTCTGACTTGATCTTGCATAAGGATTTGTTGAATGTCACTTGATATCCTTCATCACAGAGTTGACTGAAGCTGATTAGGTTGTGCTTCAGTCCTTCCACATAAGCAACCTTCTTGAATGTGACTGAGCCAATCTTAACAACACCATATCCTTTTTTTTGACCAAAGTTTGAATCACCAAAAATCACTTTGGGTCGAAGTTTGGTTCTGAAGGATGTTAGGTTCTCCTTGTTCCCTGTCATGTGCTTTGAGCATCCACTATCCAGATACCATTGTTGGTCTATTACTGGATAGGTCTTCACCAGCACATAAATAACTTATATGTTTTTGACCCAGTTTACCTTGGGTCAAGGTTAATAACCTTTAAACTCAGAAATAAAAGACATCCTAGACTGACTCTTATGGCCTTCAGGATGGTATCTCCTAGGAGGAACAATCCATTCAGTATAATGGTTGAAGCTTTGGGATGAGGGAATTCTAGGGTTGAATTTAGATTTACCTCTGAAAGAATATTCAAGGATCTGAGCTCCGTTCGACGATCGTCGAGCTGAGTTCGACGATCTTGGGTCAGATCGTTGAGCTCCGTTCGAAGATCGACTATACTAGAGTTTAGAGTTCAAAAGTCGTCGATCTGAGTTCGACGATCCAGCCTGAGATCGCCGAGCTCTGTTCGACGATCGTCGACCTCTGTTCGACATTTTCTGTTGAACTTTGTTTTCCTTAGGTAAATCAGGATTCTTCCTAGCTACCTCTACAACACCCTTTCCGTTGTCAGAAATAAATTTAATTGGGGTTGTTAATACTATAGGTTGGCTGGATGAAGCACCCAAGCCCAGTGTACTGTTGAATCTTGAGTTCACTGTGCTTGTTATGTCCATCAGTCTGATGCTTCTCCCATTAAGGGATTCTTCAAACTTCTTTGCCTGGGATAGCTAACTTTTCAGTGAAGCTATCTCCTCCCTACAGCATTCTAACTCCTCAGAGAGTTTGAGGTTGTCTGATTTTAAGGTGCTATGTTCAGACAAATGATTTCTGAGAGAGATAATCTCTTTCTCATACTTTAACAGGTCTAAACAAAGTGCCTTAAATTCAGATCTAAAGTCCTCTGAATCAAAGTCAAAGGAGTCTATTACCTGGTCTTATTCAGTTTGAGTTTTAGATTCTGAATCTGATCCTTGTTCTGCATCAGAATTTTGCTGAGAGGCATTGATAGCCATCATGTAGAATTCCTTTTCTTCAGCATCATCCTCATCATCACTTGAGCTTGATGAGGCTTCTGATTCCTCTTCAGTTTAACTCCAGCTTTCTGCTATAAATCCCTTCCTTGTATGTTTATTTTTGCTGGAGGAGGATTTGTCGTAGTTGTTTCTCCTGGAGTCCTTCTCTTTTCTCCTATCTTTCCTATCCTTCTTGTCCTTATTTTGATTTTCTGGACAGTCAGGCACAATATGGCCTGGTTTCCTGCATCCAAAATAGATTATTTCTTTATTATTTGACTTGTAATACCTTGGCTTCTCATGCCCTCTGGATGACTTCTTTCTGAAATCTTTCCTGGCCATCTTGTAGAATCTTTTGGCCAGCAAGCTCATCAATTCTTCATTGCCTGTGACCTTGTCTTCAGGCAGATATTCTGTAGCATTGAATGCTATTGTTTTCTCCTTCCTGACAGCTGGAGAAGCAACCTTTTGTTCTTCCTCTCTGTTCTTGATGAGCAGCTCATAAGATTTGAGCTTGCCCAAAAGAGCCTCTGTGGTTATTTCACTTAGACTTCTGGCATCTTAAATTGGCCAGATTCTTGAATCCCAAGTGCTGGGGAAGCGTATTAGGATTTTGTCATTTAGTTCAATGAGTGTTATCTCGTTATCCAATGTCCTCAACTCACTGACTATCAGAATGAGCCTGTTGTACATATCTGCAACTGACTCGGCTTCTCCTTTTTTGAAATTCTCATATTGGGATATGAGATGGGATCTCCTGTCCTTCCTTTCATCAGCAGATCCAGATACAATTTCAGAGAGCTTATCCCATATGTCTTTAGCTGAGTAGCATTCAGCTACCTTTTGGAATATCTCATCAGGCATAGTCTGAGCAAGAATATTCATAGCCTTTGCATCTGAAACTTTCCACTTCTTTATTTCTACATCTGTTCCTGAGGGAGGTGGAACAGCACTTGTGCTTGTGGTCTCTGTAGGTCTTGGACAAACTGTCAAAATAGAATTAAAAATGTCCTCATCAATAGAATTCATGTAAAGTCTAATCCTTGCCTTCCAATGTGCAAACTTGGAAAGGTTGGACACTGGAGGTCTGGTGCTAGCATAGTCTTTGTTCTGTGCCATGGTTTTGTATGAAAATAAATATAATATAAAAAGTAATAACCCTCTATAGAATATTTTTCTTATCAAGGATCTTTTGGTTCAGGTGTTAGCCTGTTAAATAAATCTGTTGAAGATTCAGTTGTTGAGTAACCAACCTCCCTCTGATACCAATTGAAAGTGAGGGTAAGATCTATCTTCACTCTATAGGGGGGGGGGGTGAATAGAGTATTTTAAGATAATTTACAATTAAAAACTATAAAACAGTAGAAAACTTCATTTATGTATATGTGTAAGGTGTTTGTAGTGAAATAAAAACTAAAGCAAGAAATAAGAAATCACACAGCATATAGTAAAGTTAAACACACAGCAACCAGATGACACAAGGATCTATAATAGTTCCCCAACAACCTGGGTACATCCACTCTTCTACCACCCTAGGTAGGAATCCACTGCAGGAATAGTTGATCAGGTGTCCTAGGCACCAATGAGCTTTTGATAAGGTGCTCAAAAATAAAATCTAGATTTTTTGATAAGGTGTCTTGCCACCACTGAGTTTTGACAAGGTCTCAAAAACCAGTTTCAGAACTTTTGAAGGGATTTGTGATAAACCCTTTTACAGGAGGGAAAGAAAAAAGAAAGTAGTTTGAAGATGTTCTTCTCTGTCAACAATCTGTGAGAAGACAAGTGGAAGATGTTTGCTAAAGCTCCCCCTGAGATCTGTAAGGGTTCAGGAAGGTGACCTTTGCTAGGATGATAGGTCTTCAGTTGCTTCAGATCTTCAGCAAAAGATGATTTCAGCAGATGCTAAAATGTGTGATGTCTGGAGTCCTTGATGTTGAAGCTTTTGAACACTTGAGGATTTGGAGGAGTAGAATAACAGATGATCTCCTCCACAGAAAAGTTCCTTGTGTTCTTGAAGATTTTGACTCAGTGAATCTGTATATTGTAACACCTCTACCCGTCAAGAAGAATATAATAGAGGGTCCGGCCGAGGCCCCACACCATATTCCACAAACAGGCGGAGACACTACGAAATAATATCAAAACCACGCATCCTAACACAGAGCATTCTAGCGGAAGCTTCACGGTTGAATAAATGAACTCAAGATAATAAACATTGTCCACTAAAACTTAGGAATATATATAAACATTACAAGAGTCTTGCCTTAAGGCCTTACAACAGTTTCTCTTAACAAGAGTGTGGATTACAGACATCGGCACGCAGGCCGGCCACACATGAACAAAAGAAACAAAATAATGCCTTCAAGGGCAGCAGCGCAGCTTTGGGCTTCAGCCCGCTAAGTCCCGCTTGGACCAGCACCTCCAATACCTGTAATAACCAATCCACCAAGAGGTGGCAAACAGGGCAACGGTCAGCATTCAGCTGACCAATTATAACGACCCTGCCCCTGGCACGGGGCAGCGGAATTCCATCCCTGCAAAGCAATCTTCCAATATGATATATATAGCAATTTAAGCAAGACGTGCACGCCCGCACAGTCACATATCACAAACGCCGGCACGACGGCCCGACGCTCCGTGCACTCAGGGCACATTATCGTTGTTCCGTATTTCCACGGCCACACTACCGTTCAGAGGTCCCAGACATAACGGTTCCATATGAGCATTCTAGTCTGATCGGCTCACCGGCCGTCGACTCTCGCTATATGATCCTAATAGGGTCTTAAGCACCCAAGGTTAGACAACCATAACGCGGGTACAGATCCACCTTTACCGTTGCTCACATCGTCAGACTCACGCCTGGACTGACGCGGGTACAACTTCACCTTGCCCATTCCACCACCAAGATATTGCCCAGTTGCAGCCCCACGGCTCAACGGCTCAACCCCACATAAAGTAGCAACTCACGGCTACAGGAGAGTCCAACTCTCTTAATTTCCTGGACTTCCTCCAGTACTTTATCCATCATGCCTACAAGCAAGAAATCACAGAGTCTTCTCTGATATGCAAACAAGCATCACCAATCCAGATCATGTCCAGATGGGCTTCACACAGCATGCCTAGATCCGTACTCCAATTCCGGACTCTAACAAGAGGGACTTCACATATCTACCCCAAGGGACGCCACAACCCACCGCACACTCGCGGGGAAGGGTTTTCCCTATGCAATGCAGGAATTAAGGACTTCACATGTCCAAGCAGGAAATCGTTACCCTAGGAGTTCGCTTCGGAGCCATTGAGAGAAATTTGAAACGGATGAAAGCCTTCGCAGCAGCGTTGCCTTCGCAGATCCGAACTCGGCTCGCGATTTGGACCACCGTAGCTCCACCGGCAGCCGGACTCCACTTCTTCTTCCTCACCTTGCTCTCACCTCTCTCTTAAAAGCTAGAAAGAGAAGATGAAAACTCCAAATGAGCCTTTCCTCCTTCTTTCCCGGCCTTATCAGCCCAGGAATGATCCCCAGCCACAAGATCTTCTTTAATGAAAATGAATGGCCACGATTGCCCCAAAATATTGCACTTTTTGGCCGACACGGCCTGTGACACGCCCGTGTCACAGGCCGTGTACCCTTAAGCAGCACACGCGGCGCTCGCACCGCCTAAAAATACCAGAACACGGGCATCGACACGCCCGTGTCGAACCTGACACGCCCGTGTCGGTCACTTGACACGCCCGTGTCACACCTGTTACACGGTACTCATCGAGCGCTAAATCCAGTCAGAGTAGTACACGGGTAGGCACACGCCCACTGACACGCCCGTGTCAAAGCTGACACGGCCGTGTTCAAGCCTTGGTTCCGGGCCGTGTACAATTCTGACTCGATAAGGCATTTTATTGAGTGACACACCCTGGGACACGCCCGTGTCGAAGGCCGTGTCCCAGGCTCGACTATCGTCAACCTCCGATCGTCGACTAGCTTGAACACGCCCTGGGACACGCCCGTGTCCCAGGCTGTGTACCCCGACACGCCCTGGGACACGCCCGTGTCCCAGGCCGTGTTAAGCAACCTGAACCTCAAATCAACTTTTGAGACTTTTTGGGGTGTTACATATATTCAAGAAGATGAGTTCTTGATCAGAGTATGTTTTGATCTCTCTTCTATAACTCTTTTTCTCAATCTTATAATCCTGTATATCTCTTATCTATCTTATTGATCTGTTATCTCTTATTCAAAAACATATTCTGTAGGAGTATATCAGATTCTGACTTAGATGGACGTTACTCAGTCATAAATGACTTCCATTATTGACAACTGTCTCTGGGAAAAGTCCTAAGTAACATTCCTTTTAGCCTTCCTTGAAACTTGCTCCAGATTGCTTGAAATGGCTACATAATCCTTTGCAATAAATGCAGGAAATAAATCTGAATGAATTCCATAACTGTTCTTGAATTTGAATTCTGAAAATGTCGACCTCTCAAAAAAATCGTCAACTTGAGCTCAGAGATTGGATTTATACTAGAGACAGAAAACGTCGACATGAGCTCTACGATCGTCGACCTGAGCTCAGCGACTAGAAAACAACTAGAGACAAAGCGTCGATCTGAGCTCGAAGATCGTCGACCTGAGTTTGACGACTTGCAGAATTGAGCTCAGAGAATGTCGACCTGAGTTCGATGTTTCTTCGACCTGAGCTCGACGAGAATTGTCTTTGTCTCAGCACTGAATCCTGATCTTTGAATTGCCTTGGGGGCAGCTTCAAACCTAAGTTCTAACCCTTAGACTCATTCTAATTTGACCTTTTCAACTATACAACTAGGTCAAACCAAATTCCTAAAAACATAGTGATCCTTGCCCAAATTAGTAATAGGGTGTTCCAACACCCTTTGTTCCAGTCATGTGCCTGGAACATCCACTGTTCAAGTACCATATAGGGGTATTACAACTTGGAATTTCCTACAATACAGAATTACTTTCCCTTAGAACCCAAGTAAGTCTTTGTTCCTTGGTTCAAGTTAGCACCATTCATATCAAAACTACCAGCAGCTCTTCTAACTAGTAGACTATTGTTCTTCCTGACACTTATGTTATGCCAGCAGTTTAAGGCAAAATGTCATGTCTTGCCACAGCACCAGCATTCATACTTGTTGTATCTAGGTCTAGATACTTTTTTGACAGAAGAATTTCTTTTCTGCGCTGGTGCTGCTGCAGCTACACCCACTAATTTCTAATAACCATGGGGTTTATGAACATGGGCTTACTTATTGGCATTAACACCCTTGTTATTCAGAACATCAGTCTTATTATGACCTTGACTATTCTCAAAGTCATATTTGTTAGAAGGCTTATGCACCTTTCTAAAAACTACAGGGACTTTAAAATTCAATGGCTGAATAGAGGCTTTGCCCTTTCTCTTGAAATGGGCAGCCCTGGTGTTACCTTTATAGCCTATTCCAGCCTTACCCTTTTGAGCAACAAACTCATCTATTAAGGGTAAGACTTCCAGACCTTTAATTAGATCATTTTTATATGTGATTGTACCCATCAGAATAACAGTAATAGTTTTCAGCTTGGCAACCTCATTCATTTGTTGATCAAATTCTTTCTCTAAACCAGATGCAGTAATCTTAAGATCTGTAATTTCCTTAGCCTAATTTTTGGCAAGGTTTTTTCTTTTCTTAAGTGCCTGCAATAAGTCCCCATATTCATCTATCAACTGATGAATATCTCCTTCAGATTTTGATCCATCCTCATAACTTGATGAAGATGAATTTGACTCTGAACCAGCACTATAATCAGAAATTCTAGAATTACTTTGTACCTTACTAGGACCAGGCTAATCCTGGCACTTGTTGTCTTCTGATTCAGCCATCAGTCCCATGCACTGATGGTCTTCTTATTCATTGATGGAGTCCAGTAATTGCATAAACTTCTCTTCTTCACTAGCTGCATACAATCCAATGTATGCTTCAGCTTCAGATTCTGACTCTGAGGAGGATTGATCTGTAAGACTCTTCTCCTTCTTAACAACAAAAGATTTCTCCTTCTTGCCCTTTTGTTGAGTCTTCTTCTTGTCTGCTGACTCCTTCCTCTTTTCTGGACACTCAGACACCACATGCCCAGGCCTATTGCAGCAATAGCAAATAGTTTTTTATGTTGTAGCTTTGCTGGGCTTAGACCTACTCTTTTCCTTTCTTGATGATTTTCTCTTTTGATAATAGTCATCAACTGGCAGTGATGTGGAGGGCCTTGACTTCCACTGCTTCTTCTTTAATAACCTCTTAAACTGCCTTGTAAAGGCAGCAAAATCTGCATCTGAATCACTGCTATCTGAGTTCTTATTGTCTGAATTCTCTGAGATAACTTCAACAACTTCCTTAGGAGGTGATGGAGACATCCTCCTGCTCTTTCTAGTGGCTTCAACCTTGAAGGCCACTATCTTTTCTCTATGCTCTCCTTTTGTATTTCTTTCTTCATCCTTCCGAGCCATTAGTTACATTTCATATGATAGCAACTTTCCAAATAAGGTTGGAGGTGAAATGTCTGCTAGTTTGGCCACTTCTCTAATGGCATAAATCTTGGTATCCCAATCCTTTGTCAAGGATCTTAGGAATTTTTCATTCAGCTCATAAGTACTGAAGACCCTTCCATAGTACATCAGTTCATTCACTATCCTGTAGAATTTCTTGTAGCATTCAGATATGCTATAAGACTTCCCTTGTCTGAAACTCTCATATTCTTGATTGAGCATAGACTTTCTGTCTTGTCTAACTTCTTCAGAACCCTCCATGTAGACAATCAAGGTGTCCCACATTTCCTTGGAGGTTTTGCAGTGAATCAAATTTTGGAAAGAAGAATTATCTATGGCACTCACTATGATATTCAAAGCTCTTTTATCAACAGTTGCCGATATATTCTCATCCTAAGTCATTTCAGAAAAATCCTTGGGAGTTCTCTGATTTTCATCTAGAGCAGACACATTAATTGGGATATATGGACCTTCTTTTACTGTGATATATATCCTTGGGTCTGAGTCCTCCATAAACAACCTAACCCTTTCTTTCTAGATTCCAAAAATCTCTTTCCTGCAGATGGGTAATTTTATTGACCCTAATTCCTTGTGATTCTCTTCAGAACCCATTTTCTTGATTCTTCATTCTGCCTTAGGGATCTAACTCAGACTGTTAAGTCCTTCTTTGAATAACCTCCCTTTGATACCACTTGATAGTTTTACTTTCAAGACTACCTAAACACCTAGAGGGGGGGGGGGGGTGAATAGGTACTTTTCCTTGATTTAACTTAAGGAAGAATATAACTACAGTTCTTTGAATAAATCAGATATTTCTATAGATAACACAGCACAGCAATCACAATCATACACACATCACAGATTGCACACAGATTTATAGTGGTTACCCAAGGTCTAGGTTCATCCACTTTCCCCCTTCACCTATCTAGCAGTATGCTAGAGTCGGCCTAACTTCTTCCTTTAGCTCAGAATCCAGAAGGATTCCTACAACTCAAAATGTCTCCACATTCCTACAACTCAGGCTACCAAGCCCTTCCTCAGCCTTGCCACAAGGTATACAACTAAGAGAATACCTTCTCCTACAACTCAGGCATAAAAAGCCCTACCTCAGCCTTGCCACAAGGCCTACAACTCAGAGCATACCTTATCCTACAACTCAGGCATAAACAGCCCTACCACTCAGAGAATAAATCTCTTACACTCAGCCTTTATAAAATAGGCTTACAACTCAGATCTATGAATAGATCCTACATAATTTGATAAGGAATTTTGTAATCTCTTACCCTTGTTGAGAGAGAAGGGATAAGAACTTTCTTGATTAGCTTCTTGAAGAGGCGTATGGCTGAAATCAACTTGATCTTAGCTTTCTTCAAAGCTTCTTGAATCTGAACTTAGTTGGGTTGATTTATTTTGAATATAACTGACTAGAAACTTCCTTCTTAGACTTCATAAATAAATCTGAATCTTCTTGACAGATTAGTTCAGTATCTGCTTCTTGAGAGATCTTTGAATGTCTCCTTCTTGACTTCAAATAGATCGATCTCTCTCTATCCAAACCTCTTGAAGATACTTCTGAATTCTTGATTGAATTCAACTTAGACAGAATCTGAATAGTAAACTACTTCAGAACGTCTTCTTATATCTTCTCACGAAGATCTTCTTCTTTGTTACTTGAACTTTCTTGATCAGAGATCAATCTCTAATTGTGTTAGTTGTGACAATACTTATTCTTTTGTTATGTGTGTTTCTTTATTCTTCTGAATCCATCTATTTATAGACTTCATCCATGGTAACCGGCTGATCCGGTTTATAACTAACTTCTGACAAGTCTGACAGCTTCAGTAACCTATTGTAACTCACAGCTGTCAAGTCTTTAAACAGTTCTTGAGCCTTTGTATTTGTCAGCAAAGCGTCGAGTCTGTCTGTCATAAAGTATCGAGATCATCTGTCAATATCTGTCGACACAAGTGACTTAAGTGTCGACAAAGCCTTTGGTGATGTCGACAAAGCTGTCTTGATGTCGACACAGCTTCTTGACACTCCATCTTGAGAATATGTCGACACTGATTATTTATGTCGACAAAAACACTTCACCATTCATCAGTAATCAACTTGGTCTAGACTCAGCTGTGTGTTGACACAAGTCATGTGTGTCGACACAGTTTATGTAGACTCAGAATATAGTGTGTATCGACACTGCCTCTAGGTGTCGACACAGTTGTTCTCGACTCTGCCTCTGTGTGTCGACACAGCCTCCCAGTGTCGACACAGTCGATGTCGACTATAATCTTCTATGTGTCGACACTGCCTCCCAGTGTCGACACAAACTCACTGAAGTGTCGACACAGCCATTTCCAAGTGTCGACACAATCTTACTGGAGTGTCGACACAGCTTCCTCAGGTGTCGACATATGGACTTAGAATAGTTTTCCTGCATTCTTGCACATTCTTAACCTGCACATATAAACTCAAAATAACATCAAATACACCTTGATGTATATCATTGAGCTAAGTTAGGCTTCTCCAAATCAGGTAAACATTTTCCAATGTACCCAACACTTGTATTTTTCTTGCTGAGGTGTTCTTTCTTTGAATGCCTCAGGTTCGGGGTAGTAGCCGGTAGAACGGCTAGGTTTGGTGTTTGTTAATGGACTGCAGTGTTGTAGAGGTTTCCTCTACCTTGAGAGGTAGTTCTTTGTTGTTTTCTTGATTAGTACAGACACACATACTGACCAGTGGGTTCTTGTAAGTTTGTTGATGCCCACTAGTGGTTTTCTTTTGAAATACTGAATACTTTGCTAAGTTACTAGTTTTACCTTTTGTGGTTGTTTTTACTTGCTCTCTGGGAATGTTTTAGGCTAGGTTGCATGTTAGGTATTTTCACTTATAAAAGCATTACTACTAGTACTTCATACATCTCATATTTCTAAAATGAAAATACTATTTCCTAGCTAACGCAAAGACCATTTTCATACTTATAATAAATCTAGAGTCTTGCATGTCATGAGTTGTCCTTTGGGGAAGTTTATACTCATGTAGGGTGTTAATCAACATAACCAAAGTATTTTCCACAGCGTATAACTATACTTCTTCTCGTGGACTAGTTTATCCACTGTGTCGAGGGATATGTCCATCTAATTTAAACTGGTTTTTACCAAATAACTTATGGATTTCATATAAAATATTAGTGTTTGGAGTCTTGCCTGAGCGCCTGCAGTTATCCTCTGCACGGCGTGGCATCACATCGCATATTTTCTTGTACTCTAATATAATTTAAATGTTGAGAAAATGTGGGTTGTGACAGTTGGTATCAGAGGGAAGGGTTATTATACGATTGGTCGAGCAACCGTCTCTAGTTAGTGTTTGTTTTCTAGTGTCATTTCATTCACACACCGATGTGTCATCAGTACGTCTTGGATGAAGAATGAACACTACACTCATTGCATAATAAGAAGTATACATGGCATATTATGTAGTATGGGATGCATAATATGTGTTTGTATATGGATCCACCATAGGTGGCAACATGTGACGGTTATGTAGTATGGGATGCATAACCACCATCACATGGATGCCCATTAGCACGTTTTATCTTTCATTGCATGGGATGTTATGTAGTATAGGATGCATAACATTTCATGTGTATGCCACTGATAATATGCATTAAGGCCTTTATTATAATGCATAGCACAACATGCATATCATAACATAGCATTAGCACACGTGCCAAGCTAAAGGTATACATGATGACATATGTACACACATGGTTTTAAAATAAAAGGCATGAAAATTCATGCATTCATGGACTATGCACAAGAGTTAATAGGATGATGGTATATCATCCTAGGTTTAAGCATTTCATCATTTATAAAATTCCCAGAGCAAGTTAGCAGCAAGAGCAAGTATTTATGTGTGTTTGGTCGGTACTAGGTTGTTTGGTTCTAGCGGTTAAGCTGTGTTTTGACAAGTTGCTTGTTCTAATTATTAGAATATCGAGACATCCTATGACGAGGTCGACTCCTCAGTCAGAGTGTAACATCCCCATGTTACTTAGGGGACCTAGAAGTTTTAATATCAGACAAATACCTTGTCCCCACCCCTCCCCTTGACTTGAGTGGACCCATTAGTACACCTAAGGGCCAAGCTGATGCACCACCATATTCTTAAGACAAAATATGTGCACATAGCCACCCTTGAGCCCTTTACTCAACCCAAACCTTCCCACATAACTACAAGACCATAACCATCAAGATGGCACTCCAAACTATGCACCACACCCCTTGGAAAGCCCTTAAGGCTAAGGGGTGTGCACTTAGTATTTTTGACACAAAACACCCTTCCCATGCTCTTTTTACCCAAAGATTGGGCCCACATCAAGCCAATACCATGGCCAACCTTACCACAAAAATGTTATTTTTGGTCAACCAAAAAAGTCAACAAGAGCTTAAGCCTAAACCTAGACTAAACCTTAACTTAAGAAAAATTAACCTAAAGAGGCAAAGCAAAAATTATCCTAACCTTAGCCCCATTTCCCCTTTTATGTTGATGACCTAGCACCTAAGCAACCTTATCTTGTACTCCTGCAGGCAGCAAGGTGGATGGAAGTACCCCTACACCATATCCATGACCGGCCATGTCGAGCTTAAGAGCCAAACTCCAAAACTCACCCCCGGCTATAAAAGTGACCCCAAGGCCATTGAAAAGCTCATACCAATATAATGTAATTCCCCTGTACAGAGAAATTGAGTGGAATCCCTCTGCAACCCCCCCCTGCTCAACCCGTGAAAGCCATGGACAACCGACCACGATCCCAGCGAGCTTGGCCCTATGAAGTGAGATTCTTCTTACTTCTTCTTCCCCTCACCCTCACGAACATTTTCGAATTAAAATTGAGCCCAATTGGGCATCGTTTTGGCCTGTTGTAGCGGCGGATTTCAAGTAAAAACTCAACTTGCGTTCCGCCGCCGCCGGTGCAACATAGCCCTCTCCTGATTTTAAGTATTTATAGTATAGTAGGTTGGGTTCCTAGTAGCCCATTTTTGTCTGAGGCACTCTGTCGCCTTAGTAGGTTTTTGCTAAGCTCCTTTTTGTCTAAAGCGGTATGTCTCTTTAGTCCCCTTTTTTGGTGGTCCCTATTTTCTGAGGCATTTTGTACAATCTCAGTTGGGCATTCTTGGGCCCCAGGACCCCTGGTTGTATCTTTTTCTGTCATCTTTTTTAGATATATATAGTTTGATTTTCATTTCTTTTGTATTCTCTTTATAGTTGGAAAACTGTGCTATAACGATTACTCGCCTTAAGTGATGAATGGCATATAGTGGCGTTTAGCTTGAATTCTAATACCATTATATGTCATTTGCCCCTGGAATAAGAACTTCCCCTCGGCCGTGAACAATTACCAGGAGGGGAGGTTCTTACAAACGGTATTAGAGGGCTCACGCGATCCTTCTATAGACTGAACTCCGTCTCCACCTTACTCCAACAGTTAGTTCGAGGACGAACTAGCGCAGTGGAGGCGGGTGAGCCCAAGTCTAGTTTAGAATACCTATACTTCGTACAAACTCCTTCCTTTTTATCCAAACAGCTTATACTTTCTTTGTTTTTACATATAGATACCAATGAACCTCGGAGAAAATACTCAAACGTCTACTCTTACGCTGACCAACACCTCTGTTCAATCAGAAATGAACCATTCATTATCAGATATCTTGGCCACCTTCCAAGATGTTATGTTCCACCAAGACAGGAGTGGTCCCACCGAACGACCAACAAATTGGTTATGCATCTTCCAAGGCTTATCTCCACCAAACTTCAACGACACCGAATCGGCAGTACAAACCGAGGAATGGTGGGACTTACCCAAGACCTATTAGTAGGAATCAGGTGCCCTAGGAGCATTGCAATCACCCTCACAGTATCTTCTTTCGTCAGCTATGCCCGACGATGGTGGAAGTCAGCCATATATAACACCTTCTTGGGAAAAACCTATGGGGAAATAGAGTGGAGCGAATTCGCCGACACCTTCAGCGATCACTTATCCCTATGATATCCCGAGATGAGCTCCAAGAAAGGTTCCTACACCTTAAGCAAGACAACCATTCCATCATAGACTATGAGAGGTAGTACTCTCACTTGTCCCGTTTGCGGGAGGATTCACACTCAGCGATCACGATTACGCCAAACGCTTCTACCGCAGCCTTAGAGACTCCATCTGACAACAACTCATCTTCGCAGCACATTCCTCATTTGCCCAAATCACCGCATCAGCAAAAACTCTCGAAGCAGACCACCTGATGGTTCAAAACTGTCAAAATAGATCAGCAGAAATAGAATACAGCAACAGGATAAATGCTCCTCCCCTGGGAGACAAAAATAGGGAGGGATTAAGAGACACACAACCTTTTTACCCCACCCCAAAGCCAGATCCACAAACGCAATAACCAACCTCAACCCCGACGTAAAAACTGGTACACAATAACTCGGGAACATTCTTAGGAAACTGCTTCAACTGCAACCAACCCGGCCACTTGAAACGGAACTGCCCTCAAAGGAATCCTTTCCCAAGGATGGAGGCAGCATCACCATACCAGGGAATTCCAGCATCTAGCCAAGGAAGAGGAAGATGTCAAGAAGGTAGATACTAAGATAGTACTAGGAGTAATTCATGAAATCCCTTTCCCCCGGCACAACAAGCCTATACCCTGGATCTCACTCAAAACCACTAACCCCAGGATATTGTGACTGGTAATTTCCATCTTTTAGTATTTAATCTTCACATAAAAAGTAAAAATAGTTGAGTTAACCACCTCTTCATAACTCAACATGGATATGCACAATAAATGGGAAACCCGCACATACCCTATTAGACACAGGAGCCTCACATTCCTTCGTATCAAAAGGTTTCATTCAGGATGTGCCTAACGTTGAACGCTCCTCTGGTTTACGTCTAAGAGTGCGACTCCCTGACAGATCAGAGATGCTTTCTTCCGACCAATGCATATTCCTTGTCTGCCTTCATAACAGATTGTTCGAGGCTACCCTTACAATACTGGAACTCCTGGACTTCGACCACATTCTAGGGATGGAATGGTTTGGAAGACACAAAGCATTGATAAACTACTCAACCAAGGAAGTCACCCTATATAATGATTCAACTACGAAACCTACTCCCCAAGGTATGAAACCATTTTCCCCTATCTACTTAACATTCATACAATTGATGAAGGAATACGTCAAGGGAGAAGAGATGTATGTAGTTTAATTCAGAATGATCAGTAAGACTGAGACCTTCTAAAAGTACTCGTAGTAAAAGAATTCCCTGACATTTTCCCCAAAAAACTGCCCGGACTACCCCCACCATGGGAGGTCAAGTTCAAAATTGAACTAGTCCCAGGGGCATGACCTATATCTCGGACCCCTTACCGAATGGCCCCAAAAGAGTTGACTGAGTTTCGACAACAATTAGACAAACTCGTTAGGGATAGTTTCATCCGCCCAAGTTTGTCACCATGGGGAGCACATGTCTTATTCGTCAAAAAGTAAGATGGAACACTTCATCTATGCTTTGATTATAGAGAACTGAACAAACTAACGGTACCAAAAAAGTACCCCCTCCCTTGCATAGATGAACTCTTTGACCAACTCCAAGGAACTAGTGTCTTCTCTAAACTAGATCTAAGATCCGGATACTACCAACTACAGATACAAGATGAGGATATCCCAAAGACAGCCTTCAGTTCCAGGTACAGTTTATATGAATTTACAAAGAAAGAAAAAGGGAGAGTAATCTCTAGTTTACTCTAGAGGGGGGGTGAATAGAGTTATATAAAAATTCCTTTACAACTTTTTACAAATATAAAATAGGTGATATAGTAATAGCAAGGAGATGTTAACAGAAGGAAAGAAAAAGCTACACTAAGCTAACACAGCATAAGACAAAAAGAGAATAGCAAACACACAGACAACAAAAGAATTTTATAGTGGTTCCCCAACTGGGTGCATCCACTCTTCTACCACCCTGATAGGAATCCAATACAGGTTTTGATCAGGTGACAGCCACCACGATATCTATTTGCAGGGAGATATTGCAACCCTTGGAGCTTATGATCAGGTGCCCAAAAACAAAACTCAAGTATTTTGGAATGTGACTTGTGAACCAGGCTAACTTTTGAAGGGTGTTAAAACCCTATACAGTGGGGTGGGACAGAAAGTGATGTTAGTCTTCTCTTTTCTTAAATACACTTTGAGAAGACTTTGTGTGGATTCCAGATCTTGCCAAAGCTCCACCTGAGATGTATAGTTGTTCAGATTGAGAAGCTTTGTTCAGGAGTGTGTAGGTCTTCAGCTTGTGAAAAACAGATCAAGGAACTCTAGACAGATGGATCTATATTATCTTTGAAAATTCCTGGAAAATAGAAGTTGAAGAAGACTCTTGATCAGTTTGTATTGTTCTTCTTCTATCTTCTTAAGAGCACAGTGAGAGATGAGGATTGAGAGCTGTTGTGAGGTTTTTGCTCTTGCTAAGAATATCTCTGAAGGATCAAGCACATACCCAACTGCACCAAAAGCCCGGACTATTGGAGAGGGCGCTACTTAATTTCTTAAATAAGTAGCAAAGCGCCACAGGTCAAGTGAAGGAACGTCGGACACAAGCATCCCCCCCGACATCCAGCACAACCCGTCAGCTCAGAGGTGGGGTTACCACATGGCTCAAGGGTAAGGTTACCACATGTCCACGATTTGCCTGACCCGTCAGACTCACACAGGTAGAAGGGAAAAATAAGGATTTAATAGCGCCCCCCGGTCTTGAACCTGTTACCTCCTCTGATACCAATTGAAGGATCAAGCGCATACCCAACTGCACCAAAATACCGGACTGTTGGAGAGGGCGCTACTAAATTTCTTAAATAAGTAGCAAAGCGCCACGGGTCAAGTGAAGGAACGCCGCACCCAACAATCTCTCTCTGTAATTATTCTGCTCTGTAAGAATTGTGTATGTTCTAAGTCTCTATCTCTTTTTGAAAAAGTTACTGATGACTTATTTTAGTCATCGTTTTTTGTATAGTTTAATATGTAAAATTCCTAAGTTTATTTATAATTTTATTTATTTTATGTATGTTTTGTTTTATTTCTCGTTTAATGTCTTTTATGTTATGATATTATAATTTTAACTTTATTATGTATGTTTTATATTTTTTTTTATGTTATGCTTAGTTTAGTTTTAATGTGCTTGTTGTTTATTTTTATGTTTTGTTAATTGTCTTATTTAACGTCTTATTATTGTTAGGTTTAGTCTTAATAATATATATTATATTATGTGATGTTTAGTTTTATTTGTTATAATTATTATGTTCAATGTTAATAAATAATATTATGTGTCTAATGTTTATTTGTTTTGTTTTTTTTTGAAGGTTCATGGCCTTTGATCAAGTACAAGTGCAGCCCAACTATCAAACTCGAGCCCTACTCAAGCCCACTTCAAGACCCTTTAACTTGGAGCAGCCCGGCCACTATTGGAGAAGCCCCTACATGCTAACCAAGCCCTACCCGAGCCCATAAAGCCTACCAAGCGGCCCCCTACCCGAGCCCCTAATAAAGCCCACACTAAAAAGCACATTTTGCCTTTGCATTGGCCGCCCCCCTTCATTTATTACATACATGCATCTTCCAAAGCATTGGCCGGCCACATCATGTCTCTCCTTTTTAATTATTTTCTCCCCTCTTATGACATTCATCCCCCCTTATTTATTTTAAGTTTTCCATTTGCATTTCCAACTACATGCATGAACCCCCTCTCTCTTCTTTTATTTCTTTCTCTCTTCTTTATTTCTCATTCATCCCCCTTCTCCCTCTTTCATCCTCAATTAAATCTCATCCATCTCCCCTCTTTTATATTTCTATTTTCTATTTTTATTTTTAATAAAATGCATGCATGTAACTCTTTCTCTCTCCATTTCATTAAAACCCATTCATGCATTTAGCCTTCTCTCTCCTCCCATTTATCATCACTCATGCATTAACCCTCTCCCTTATATGGCCGGCCACCCCCTTGTGCCCCTTCATTTTCCACCTCCATCTAGAACATTCCTCCTCTCCTATAAAAGGACCCCTTGCCTCAAGCTTTAGGAAGAAGTTTTTGTTGTAGTTTTTAGAATGCTAATGTAGAGAGTTAGAGAGCAAGCTTCCATTTCAAGTATTTATTTTCTTGTTGTTTTATTTCATTTCTCCAAGCAATAGTGTAGTATTTTTCATCTTTTTATGTACTCTTATTCCTAGTTTAATGATAATGCAATTTTCTTTTCTTTTGTTTTCTTCCTCTATTATGCGTAGCTAACTTTATTTTGTGCCCGATCGCGATAAGCTTTGCGATAAAATAATATCTTTCATTTTATGTTGCATTTGTATTTTTATTTATGATCCTCCCTTGATTTATTTCGTATCGACTCCGTATTTCTAGTATACGATAGTAGATTCCGATCTCATATTTAAGTAGCCGAGAGGCTTGTGAATATGAAAGATCACTCAAGGAAGGAAAGAGTTGAACGCAACCCTAGAGATAGGATGATGTAAATCCTCTGGATTTGAGTCAAATCCAATAGTGCGGGTCACTTCGATAATGCGACTTTAGGCCATTTTGGCTTGTAAAGAGATTTCGGTCAAAACGTCTATAAGTTAGGGGATTTAATGCTCTAGCGAGATTACTTCCTAATATCGGATCCGTCACGGTCTTAATAGAATTACAAATTTTAAACCAATTTATTCCGCTATTTTATTTCAAAGTGAATCGTCGATCGAGCACTCGTTTGCAATAGTTTATTTCTTATCTTTTAATTAAGTTTATTTTATTTTATTTTCAAAAATCATCAATCGTTCGGTAAGATAATAGAGTCGTTGTGAGTAATAGTACTTGTCTGCCCCCGAGTTTTTATATGACCTTGATATATTTTTATCACTATACTATAAAACGATAGGTACACTTGCCTATTCGGATTGTAGTCCGTGAGAGGATTTTTACGCATCAAGTTTTTGGCGCCTTTGTCGGGGAATTTTTTGGCAATATTACGAAAGCATCAAATTTATTACTTCTACTAAAATTCAAAAAAATATTATTATTATTATTATTAATATATATATTCTAATCAACCCACATCATCTTATTTCTACCCAACCTAAATTCTCTTGAAAAGGGTAAGGGGCTTTAAATGCCACCATTTTATCTAGTACCTTACAAACCCTTCACCGGGTAGCCCTTTGGAAGTTCGGGAGCCAATCCATTAAAAAAATCAATTTTTCAAAAAAAAATATCTAAAAAAACAAATCAAAAAAATTAATTTTTCTTTTTCTTTTTGGTAACAGTTTATTTTTTTTAATGGAATCTTCATATTTTTGCGCTTTTTGCGGGTCGCCCGACCACTTTTATTCTGAATGTCTTTCGGGAACCCCTCCCTCTTTTGATTTTAATTTTTCTGGGGAAGGTCAAAATGGCCAATTTGACCCTTACTCCAATTTTTATCCTACTTGGGAGATGGGGAACCCATTTTTTTTTCTTATGATTTTGCCCCGCAAAGTGCTGCGCCTTTTAATTTTAATTCAATCGATAATGAGTATTTTGAATTGCAAACTTCTCTTGATAATATTAATTCGCATTTCAAAACAATTATGGATTATCTTTCTCATGAAGCCGCATCTTTTTCTTCGTCTTCTTCTTTGTCTCCTCCAATTTCGTCATGTAATGAGTCACCAGATATCCCAGCTTGTCTTGTTCCTCTCGAGGAGGATAACTATTCGGATATCCCAGATTGTTTCCTTCCTCCTTTGGAAGACACCTCTATGGATATTCTGGTGTGCTTCTTACCCGTTGAGGACGATGAGACGTCTTCTAATTCTCATTCTGAAGACTTTTGTGATTCCATTTCGCTTCAATTTTCAATTGTTCCAAATTTTTCTATTTTTAGCGAACCTTTTTCGTATTCTTCTTTTATTTGAGATGATTCTCCTTTAGTTCTCTCTACCCCTTCTTCTCTCGAAATTTCACAAGATTCCCCTTCTCCTTGTGAAATTTCCGTTGATGAAATTTTTTCTTCTACTTCTTTTATTCCTCTTTCTTTTTCTTCTTTTTTTCTTCTTCTTCTTTTGACGACCCTTTCTTTCCCATTTTTCATACGGCGGAATTCTTCTATAACTCCGTCCGTTCAATTTTGGGCATCATTCCCTTGAAGATTCCACCGCATGTCAGTGCGATTCTTCAATTTTTCTCTTTTTTGCTTTACTCTCCTAAGCGCATACCTAGGGAGTTACCTCTTCATTTTAGTTTTTATTTTCAATTTAGCTAACAAATAATGTCGGGCTCAGACGACGTTAAACAAATAGCTCTCTTGCGAGGCACCCCTTGCTTATCCTTTTTGTTCTTTCTTTTTCTTTTTGTTTTGTTTTGCAGGAATAAAACCCTCGGCAATTCGTTTGGCTCCATCCTTTCCTCTCTTCCTTAGGCCTGAGCCGGTGTCCAGCTCAAGCATGGGGGAGCGACATCTGCATTCGGCCTTACAAATCCGGGGAAGTCATTTTCTTTTTATTTATTTTCTTTATTACATCCCCCCTCCCCTTTCTTCTTCTTTTTTCTTTCTTGTTTTTATTTTTCATTGGGGACAATGCAAAATTTAAGCATGGGGGAGGGTTTAGTGGTTTTATTTCTTCTTTCTTTTCAAAAAATTTGTTTTAAATTTCTACAAAAACATAAAAAATTAGTATATTTTTATTAAATTTCTTTAGTACTACTTTTTCTTTAGCTAGAAAATGCAAAATAAAAAAAATTAGAAAAATCAAAAATTCCAAAAAAATAGAAAATTCAAAACCCAAAAAAATGAAAAAATGTCAAAAAATCAAAAAAAATTATAAACCTCATGCTTAGCTTTTTGTTATTTTAAGAAATTTAGTTTGAGTTTGCTTATAAGCATTCTTTGCTAATCTTTTATTTCATCATATTTAGTTAAATTTAATATTTAGTGATTTAGTTTTGAGGATCATCTTATGAATTTAATTTGCTTAGAGTAATTTATTTAGCACTTTTCTCTTTTATTTTTAATAGTTTCAATTTTGTAGTAATTTTGCTTAACAATTTTGGATTCTAATGATTATTACCTCATGCTTTTAGATTCTTAGGAAATCTAAATCTACTAGTAGTTGCTCTCTGGTATTTTAGTTTATTTTCTAAAATCTTGTTTAACCCTTTATCCTTACCCAATTCTCTTTTTCTTTCTTTTATTGTTAGATCATATGTCATGGGAATAAGGAGATGTTAGTTCCCTATTCTCTGGTACACATATGCAAACCTGATGAAGAGAGGAATTAAAAGTTCATATATGTCGGGGGAAGTGATAGGATGTTAGTCTATCATTTTCTGGTATTACATATATATTATTTTAAAAAAAATTTGGTGGGGTGTAACACCCTGAAACTCAAAGGAGGGACGGGTGACGTTTTACGCCAAGTCTAGGTTTTGGAGCAGGTGTCACGGGCGTGACACGGGCATGACACGGGCGTGATACGGGCGTGATACGGGCGTGTCACGGGCGTGTTCGGCCACGGGTGATGTGGTTGACATTTTGACGATAGGAGATCGTTAAGTTGAGGCACACGACCTGGGACACGAGCGTGTCCCAGGGCGTGTCACTTTGGGAAGTTTTCTGAGTCATGCACACGAGCCATGATACAGGCCCAGACACGGGCGTGTCACATGGGACACGGGCGTGTCAGGTGCGGTGTCGCAGGCTATGTCCTTCTCGGGTTGGGAAAGCTGGCCGATTGCACACGGTGGGCGTGACACGGGTCTCGACACGGGCGTGTCACAGGTGATACGGGCGTGTCTGAGGCCGTGTCGAATGTCGTGTGCTGGTCTTCGAGTCGGTCGGGATGGCGAATGGGTTACACGGCCATGCACACGACCGTGTTGCAACCCTTGTTTGGCCCAGATTTTCTAATTTGAGGCCTAATCGTGACCGTTCATTTCCTTGGCTTTGGATCCGACGGTGGGGGTCTGCTCCTGGGTGGTTTTAGCCGGGATAAGGGTTTCAAAACCCTCATTCTCCTTTTGTATTCTCTTTCTAAATCCTAGAGAGAAAGGAGAGCAAGGTGAGAGGTTGGAGACCAAGATGCGGCCGCCGGTGGAGCGTCGGAGCTCCGAATCGCGATCCAAGTCCAGATCCGCGGAGGTGACGCCGTTGCGGTGCTTCCCAACTGCATAGTTTTTAATGGCGCAATGGAAGAATGCAAGGGTAATGATTTCTCATCCTTGGGCATTTGAAGCCCTTTTTACCTTTGCATAGGAAGCCCTCTCTCGCGAGTGAGCGAAGAGTTGGAGCGTTTCTTGGGGTAGATATGTGAAGTCCCCGTTGTGTAGAGTCCGTATATGAAAACGGGCATAGGCATTGTGTGTGAAGCCTATCCAGACAAGTAGAGCTGGATCAGTGATGTTACATTACAAATGAATCGGGGAAGACTCCGCGTGTTTGGGCATTTTTCAGGTTTTCTACGTGGTAGATTGCAACAGGGAGCCTTGGAGATTTACTCCAAGGTGCACCCGAAAAACTGGGCAAATACGAGTTTTGCCAACACAATGGCCGGGGAGCCAACGTGAACATAACCGGGTTATGTGATTGTTGTGTCGGAAACGGGACTCGGAGAGTCTTGACCTGCGCATATGGCTTAAATTGTCGTTGCGGAATGAACACGGGTCAGGCGGAACTGTACCCGATCTATGTCGTTCGGTGGGACCGTTGGCCTGGATGAGAGTCTTCGGCGGTCTATGGCTTAAATTGTCGTGACCAAGGCCATGAAGACAAAATGCTCATGAGATTGGCCGTCCAAGTGGCAGTGGTGGAACGGGAACGTCTATGGCTTGAAATGACGTGACGTTGGCCGGTTTGCTGTGAATGTGCCCTGTGTGCACGAGGTGTGTGGTCGTGCGAGCCTACGCCTGTGATGATGTGTGTTTACACTAATAAATTGCCTATACTAATAAAGTGCATGGAAAGAGCATCGCCGCCCCGATTTCGAGGGCGGGATCGTTATAATTTGGTCAGCATAGCAGACCGTTGCTTTTGTTTACCACCGGGCGATGGTTTGTTCTTGCAGGTGCTGCGGAGCCGAGCGGAAAATAGCGGGCTAAAGCCCAAGTTGCTGAGCCGGCCCTCGAAGGCCTTATTTTGAGTGTTTCATTGTATTCATATGTGGCCGTCCTATGAGCCGATGTATGAAAACACTTTTATGTCGAGCAAACTGTGTAAGGCCTTAAGGCCGTTTCTATTTCGGTGTATTGAAACATTCCTACGGGTTATTTGTAGTGGACATTCATGCTGTTTGGCTGGGTTCTTTTGTCTTGCATCTTAACTTTAATTCTTCCGCTAGGTGCTTGGGTAGGACGTGTAATTGGTTGAATGGTTTCAACGCGTAACCAACCGGTATGTCCGTAGTATATGGCGTCGGGCCCCGGCCGGACCTCCTGCTATATGCTATACGACGGATAGGGGTGTTACAAATTGGTATCAGACTACTGGTTTCGGTCAAACTTAAATGAATTCGTGGATGAATTCACTTTAAGGGGTGGTGAGCACATGTGTGTGCGTCATCGTTATAACATGAAAAGAACCCATGAATGTCCACTTAGGAATGAAAATACACATGTTTGAGGAACCTGTGTGTTCCTATAATTGTTGTTTGCAATGTTGTTTGGTCGCTTATTAGTGTTTTGCACGATTTTAGGTGACCAGAAGTGGTGCTGGGCCGTCAGAATGGCCAGGTTCTGAGGCGAGCAGTGCGCCAAGCGATGCGCCTGCAACACCTCTGTCAGCCGAAACCATTAGGTTGGTGGCAAAACCTGTCATGGCGATGATTAATGCACAACCTGCAAGACAGGTGCAGCAGCCTGCTCCTGCGGTGGAGCAGGTGCCGCTCCAAGCGACGGAGCCAAGAAGGGTTGAACAAGTGGCGGTGGAGCTGGAGTTGCCTAGGAAAGCAACTAAAAGATAGTTGAAGCATGTGATGGGCTTCCATCCACCGGTGTTCACGGGAGCGGAAACCCCAACCCAGGTTGAGGATTGGCTCTCAAGAGTCAATAGGGTCATGACAGCGACAGAAATGGAAGAGTGGCAAAAGACTACAATAGCGACGTTCCTTTTGGATGGGGATGCAAGGTTATGGTGGGAAGGCCTAGAGCTACACCAGTTGAGGGGAAGGCCGTTGGCCAAAGTTCCTACGGCGGAGTTTGCAAGATTTTTCATGGCTCGATACCTCCCCTCAGCGCAGAGGATCGCATTGGAGAACAAGTTCCAAAAGTTAGTGCAAGAAGATAGCACTGTAGACGAATACCTCCACGAGTTTACTCGGTTGGGGAGATATGCTAGCGCTACCTTTTCCGACGAGGAGCGAAAGACTAACCGCTTCTATGAAGGGTTAAGAGATGAGCTGAGGTTGCTACTGTCGGGGCCTATGGCGCAGGGTTTCCTAACCTTGGTTAATACGGCCCGATCCTTGGGGAAGGACATGAGAAATGTGCAAGATAAGAAGGAATGCGGTGGGAAGAAATCGGAGTTCAAAGCGCCGACTACATCGAAGTCGGGCTATCAAAGATTCTACAAGAAGGCTAGGATGTCAGGTCCAGCTTCATCTGCAGGTGCCTCGGGGACAACTACCAATCGAACCCCGGGCACTTGTTTCACGTGTGGAAAGACGGGGCACTTTGCCAGCGATTGCTGGAGCGGATGCCCAAAGTCTGAGAGAAAACAAGGAGCTACCTACGAAGAAAAGGGCAAGGCGGTGGAGTCAACCGCGTCCCATTATGCTCCGACTAAACCTAGAGTATACAACTTGGGCCAGCAGGAGGCCATTAAACAAGCTGACGTGGTGACATGTACGAGTTAATTTATGGCAAGTTAACTTTAACTACTATTATCTATTGCTTGTTAGCCTAATATTGTTTGCATAGGCTTTGTTTTGATTAGCGATAGTCCGGCACGGGCACTGTTCGATACTGGAGCTTCACACTCCTTCTTGTCCGAAAATTTTATATCGTGCATCGGAGTCCCTTCTTTGATGGCGAAGGACAAGTTGGATGTGCTGCTACCGAATGGGTGCTCGATGCGTGTGGACAGGGTGTGCGCCGTAAAGGTTCATATAGGGAGCCAAGAGTTCGATTTGCTAGCGTCATTGCTGCCGCTGGTAGAGTTCGACGTTATCTTTGGGATGGATTGGCTTTCGGAGCAGAAGGCTTGGATTGATTGCGATCGGAAGGAGGTCAAGCTGGGTGTTGGGCGAGAGATAACATTTGAGGGACTCAAGGGGTCGAGCAAGACGCTGATGTCTACTCTTCAGGTGGTAAAGGCAGTTCGTGCTAGTGCAGAGCTATTCTTTGCAATAGTGGGCGCTTTAGAGCAAAAGTCCACGTTGGATAGCATCCCTGTGGTTTGTGAATACCCCGATGTGTTCCCAGATAGTCTTCTTGGGTCCCCACCGCAGCGAGAGATTTATTTCACTATCGAGCTCATGTCGGGTGCCAAACCCGTATTACATGCTCCATATAGGTTGGCTCTTAAGGAGATGGCAGAGTTGAAATTTCAGCTAGAGGAGCTGATGGAGCAAGGTTATGTGCTTCCAAGATCGTCGCCTTGGAGCGCACCGGTCCTCTTCGTTAAGAAGAAGGATGGTAGTATGCGGCTATGTATCGACTACAGAGAGTTGAAAAAACTGACGGAGAAAAACAAGTACCCGATCCCGAGGATTGATGATCTCTTTGATCAGTTAGTCGGATCGTTTATATATTCTAAGTTGGACTTGAAGTCAGGGTACTATCAGTTGAGGATAAGGGAATGTGATATCCCGAAGACGGCGTTCAGCACAAAGTATGGGCATTTCGAGTTCACGGTCATGCCGTTTGGACTGACGAATGTGCTATCAGTGTTTATAGACTTGATGAATAGGACATTCCGAGATTTCCTGGATCGCTTTGTGGTCGTCTTTATCGACGATATATTGGTGTACTCGCAGCGCGAAGAAGATCACTTCAAGCACTTGCATCTGGTGTTGGAGACTTTGAGGAGGAATGAGCTGTATGCAAAATTCTCCAAATGCGAGTTCTGGCTACCCTCAGTAGCATTTCTTGGTCACATTGTCAGTGGGGAAGGTATAGTAGTGGATCAGGCGAATATCGTTGTGATACGGGAGTGTCTTGCATTGTCTTCTGTTGCGGAAGTCCGTAGTTTTCTCGGGCTTGCCGGATATTACAGGCGCTTCATAGAGAACTTCTCGCGGATAGTGCTACCTCTCACGAAGTTGACAAGGAAAGATCAGAGATTCTTGTGGACGTAGGAGTGTGTGCAAGCTTTTGAGGAGCTGAAGAGACAGTTGACCACGGCGCCAGTGCTTAGTTCGCCGAGTGGGACCGAGGGCTTCGAGGTGTATAGTGACGTCTCGGGTAGTGGTTTGGGCTGCATGTTGTTGCAGCATGGGAGCGTCATAGCTTATGGATCGCGTCAGCTAAAAGTGCATGAAAGGAACTATCCGGTCCATGACTTGGAGTTGGCGGCCGTGATATTTGCACTTAAGCTGTGGAGGCACTACCTATACGGTGTAAGGGTCGATATATATACCGATCACAAGAGCCTGAAGTACCTATTGGATCAGAAGGATCTTAACATGAGGCAGAGGAGGTGGATGGAGTTCCTGGGAGACTACACCTTCAAGATTCATTATGTACCCAGGAAGGGCAATGCAGTTGCAGATGCGTTGAGTCGCAGGACTCCCGCCCAAGCCAACTAGTTGTCGGTGCATGATGAGCGGCTAGTACGGGAGTTGGAGGAGCTTGAGATCTATTGCGTTGACAAGCAAACGAGTGCCAAAGCAATGTTGAACTGGACAGAAGTTTAGTATGACCTGGCTGACCGGGTTCGGCAAGCATTGGAGTTAGATGACTCCATGAAGGAGCTTATGGAGGCAGTGTTGGATTGGTCAAATTCCCAGTTTTCAGTGGAAGATGGGTTGTTAAGGAAGGATCATCGGTTGTGCGTCCCAAGCGAGAGTAACCTATGGGCGGAGTTGATGTACGAGGCTAATCATACCAAGTACTCAATCCACCCAGGGAGCACAAAGATGTACCGTGAGCTCAAGAAGCTATTTTGGTGGCCGGGGCTCAAGAAAGACGTAGCGATGTTTGTGGCCAAATGCCAAACGTGCGCCTTGGTGAAGGCGGAGTGCCAAAAGCCAGGAGGATTTCTGAATTCCTTGCCTATACCGGAGTGGAAGTTCGACGACATATTTATGGACTTTGTGCATGGGTTGCCAAGGTCGCAGAAGGGGAACGACGCCATCTGGGTGATCGTAGATCGGTTAACTAAGGTTTTGCATTTCATTCCGCATAGTCAGGACGACTCGGTGGAGAAGTTGGCGAAGCTATATATGGACAATATAGTTAGACTGCATGGTGTGCCTCGCAGCATTGTGAGTGATCGCGATGGGCATTTCACGTCCAATGATTGAAGGTTGGTGCAGCAGATGCTGGGGACAAAGTTGAAGTTCAGCACAGCCTTCCATCCGTAGACGGATGGACAGACCGAGAGAGTCAATAGAATGATGGAGGACATGCTACGCATGTGTGTTCTAGACTTCGGTAGGCATTGGGAGGACCACCTGTATTTGGTGGAGTTCGCGTACAACAACAGCTACAAGGCGAGTATCCAGATGATGACTTTTGAGGCCCTGTATGGTAGAAAATATCGCACGCCATTGTCTTGGTTAGAAACAGGTGAGGCAAGGTTGTACAAGAAGCAGGAGGTGGAGAGTGCTACCTCGTTAGTGCGGATCATTCAGGAGCTCTTGTTGATCGCTCAGGACAGGCAGGCGAAGTATTACAATGCCAAGCACCGGAACGTGGAGTTCACGGTAGGCGATTGGGTATACTTGAAAGTAAATCCGTTCAAGGGGTTTCACGAGTGAGACTCTTAAAGAATCTGAGCCCAAGATACCTTGGACCTTTTGAGGTTCTAGAGCGAGTCGGCAAAGCTGCATACCGTTTGAAGCTATCGGTGGAGTTGAGTGGGCTACACGATGTGTTCCACATCTCTGTGTTGCGAAAGGCGGTGCAAGAGCCTTCGCTAGTGATCACAGTGGATCAAGTACCGGTGGACGAAGGGTTGACGACTAGGGTCAAGCCCGTTTGTATTGAAGACTCTGAGGTAAAGAGGCTCTGTAACAAGGAGATCCGGATGGTTAAGGTCCCGTGGGATAATTGCGGTAGGGAGGAGCTCTCTTGGGAAAGGGAGCAAACTATGCTAGAGGAGTGCCCGGAGTTATTCCGCTCCGGTACCGTTAAAAGCTTTAAGTTTCTATTGTTTTCCTTCAGTAAATTTCGTGGGCGAAAATCTTTTAAGGGGGAGAGAGTTGTAACACCCCGAAACTCAAAGGAGGGACGGGTGACGTTTTAAGCCAAGTCTGGGTTTTTGAGCAGGTGTCACGGGTGTGACACGGGCGTGACACGGGTGTGTCACGGGCGTGACACGGGCGTATCACGGGCGTGTTCGGCCACGGGTCATGTGGTCGACGTTTTTACGATAGGAGATTATCGAGTTGAGGCACACGGCCTGGGACACGGGCGTGTCCCAGGGCGTGTCACTTTGGGTAGTTTTCTGAGTCATGCACATGGGCAATGACAGGGGCCCAGACACGGGCGTCTCACATGCAACACGGGCGTGTCGGGTGCCGTATCGCAGGCCGTGTCCTTCACGGGTTGGGAAAGCTGGCCGATTGCACACGGGGGGTGTGACACGGGTCTCGACACGGGCGTGTCACAGGTGATACGGGCATGTCGGAGGCCGTGTCGAATGTCGTGTGCTGGTCTTTGAGTCGGTCGGGACGGCGAATGGGTGACACGGCCATGCATACGGCCGTGATGCAACCCGTGTTCGGCCCAGATTTTCTAATTTGAGGCCTAATCGTGACCGTTCATTTCCTTGGCTTTGGATCCGACGGTGGGGGGCTGCTCCTGGGTGGTTTTAGCTGGGATAAGGGTTTAAAAACCCTCATTCTCTTTTTGCATTCTCTTTCTAAATCCTAGAGAGAAGGAAGAGCAAGGTGAGAGGTTGGAGACCAAGATCCGGCCGCCGGTGGAGCGTCGGAGCTCCGAATCGCGATCTGAGTCCAGATCTGCGGAGGTGACGCCGTTGCAGTGCTTCCCAACCGCATAGTTTTCAATGGCGCCACGGAAGAATGCAAGGGTAACGATTTCTCATCCTTGGGCATGTGAAGCCCTTTTTCCCTTTGCATAGGAAGCCCTCTCTCGCGAGTGAGCGAAGAGTTGGAGCGTTCCTTGGGGTAGATATGTGAAGTCCCCCTTATGTAGAGTCCGTATGCGAAAACAGGCATAGGCATTGTGTGTGAAGCCTATCCGGACAAGTAGAGCCGGATCGGTGATGTTGCATTGCATATGAACCGGGGAAGACTCCGGGTGTTTTGGCATTTTTCGGGTTTTCTACGTGGTAGATTGCAACAGGGAGCCTTGGAGATTAACTCCAAGGTGCACCTGAAAAACTGGGCAAAAGCGAGTTTTGCCAACACGATGGCCGGGGAGCCAACGTGAACATAACCGGGTTATGTGATTGTTGTGGCTGAAACGGGACTCGGAGAGTCTTGACCTGCGCATATGGCTTAAATTGTTGTTGCGGAATGAGCACGGGTCAGGCGGAACCGTACCCGATCTATGTCGTTCGGTGGGACCGTTGGCATGGATGAGAGTCTTCAGCGGTCTATGGCTTAAATTGTCGTGACCAAGGCCAGGAAGACAAAATGCTCATGAGATTGGTCGTCCAAGGGGCGGTGGTGGAACGGGAACATCTATGGCTTGATATGACGTGACGTTGGCCGGTTTGCCGTTAATGTGCCCTGTGTACACGAGGTGTGTGGCCGTGTGAGCCTACGCCTGTGATGATGTGTGTTTACACTAATAAATTGTCTATACTAATAAAGTGCAGGGAAAGAGCATCGCCGCCCCGATTTTGGGGGTGAGATCGTTATAATTTGGTCAGCATAGCTGACCGTTGCTTTTGTTTGCCACCGGGCGGTGGTTTGTGCTTGCAGGTGCTGCGGAGCCGAGCGGAAAATAGCGGGCTAAAGCCCAAGTTGCTGAGCCGGCCCTCGAAGGCCTAATTTTGAGTGTTTCATTTTAACCATGTGTGGCCGGCCTACGAGCCGATGTATGAAAACACTTTTATGTCGAGCAAACTGTGTAAGGCCTTAAGGCCATTTCTATTTCGGTGTATTGAAACATTCCTACCGGTTATTTGTAGTGGACATTCATGTTGTTTGGCTGGGTTCTTTTGTTTTGCATCTTAACTTTAATGCTTCCGCTAGGTGCTTGTGTAGGACGTGTAATTGGTTGAATGGTTTCAACGCGTAACCAACCAGCCTGTCCGTAGTATATGGCGTCGGGCCCCGGCCGGACCTACTGCTATATGCTATACGACGGATAGGGGTGTTACATGGGATGTGAAGAAAAAAAATAATGATGATCACCTCCAATCAAAGACCTCTTCATGTTAATTTTTCTCCCTAAATCCCTTAGCCAGTATCATTGTCTTAGATTTTAAAATAAAATATTTGGAGAGCATAAGTAGTAGGTTGCAACTTTTTCCTTAAGTTTCTGTCAAGTTATGGTTTTTATAATTTCAATATAACCTTGTTTGCAATTTACTCAATTTTGAGTGCTAGTTAATTTATTAGAGAATGTTTGGCAAAATATTTCTCTCTTTTCACTTTAATTTCATAATTTAGGACTTGATTCATAAATCCCTAAATTTTTATTTTTGGCTTAATTTTGGTGTTAATAAATTTTTAGTTTAATTGAAAATTTTATAATTGTCTTATAAATATTTCTCTTACTTTTGCTCTGGAATAGCAAAAGCCTAAGCATGGGGGAGTTTGATGACTTGTTTTTGTCATCATTTTTGGTATATTTTAATATGCAAAATTCCTAAGTTTATTTATAATTTTATTTATTTTATGTATGTTTTGTTTTATTCCTCGTTTAATGTCTTTTATGTTATGATATTATAATTTCTAACTTTATTATGTATGTTTTATATTTTTTGTTATGTTATGCTTAGTTTAGTTTTAATGTGTTTGTTGTTTATTTTTATGTTTTGTTAATTATCTTATTTAATGTCTTATTATTGTTAGGTTTAGTCTTAATAATATATATTATATTATGTGATGTTTAGTTTTATTTGTTATAATTATTATGTTCAATGTTAATAAATAATATTATGTGTCTAATATTTATTTGTTTTGTTTTATTTGTAGGTTCATGGCCTTTGATCAAGTACAAGTGCAGCCCAACTATCAAACCCGAGCCCTACTCAAGCCCACTTCAAGACCCTTAACCTTGGAGCAGCCCGGCCACTATTGGAGCAGCCCCTACATGCTAACCAAGCCCTACCTGAGCCCACAAATCCTACCAAGCAGCCCCCTACCCGAGCCCCTCATAAAGCCTACACTAGCAAGCCCATTTTGCCTTTGCATTGGCCGCCTCCCCTTCATTTATTACATACATGCATCTTCCAAAGCTTTGGCCGGCCACATCATGTCTCTCCTTTTTAATTATTTTCTCCCATCTTATGACATTCATCCCCCCTTATTTATTTTACATTTTCCATTTGCATTTCCAACTACATGCATGAACCCCCTCTCTCCTCTTTTATTTCTTTCTCTCTTCTTTATTTCTCATTCATTCCCCTTCTCCCTCTTTCATCCTCAATTAAATCTCATCCATCTCCCCTCTTTTATATTTCTATTTTCTATTTTTGTTTTTAATAAAATGCATGCATGTAACTCTTTCTCTCTCCATTTCATTAAAACCCATTCATGCATTTAGCCTTCTCTCTCTCCTCCCATTTATCATCACTCATGCATGAACCCTCTCCCTTACATGGCCAGCCACCCCCTTGTGTCCCTTCATTTTCCACCTCCATCTAGAACATTCCTCCTCTCCTATAAAAGGACCCCTTGCCTCAAGCTTTAGGAAGAAGTTTTTGTTGTAGTTTTTAGAATACTAATGTATAGAGTTAGAGAGCAAACTTCCATTTCAAGTATTTATTTTCTTGTTGTTTTATTTCATTTCTCCAAGCAATAGTGTAGTATTTTTCATCTTTTTATGTACTCTTATTCCTAGTTTAATGATAATGCAATTTTCTTTTCTTTTGTTTTCTTTCTCTATTATGCGTAGCTAACTTTATTTTGTGCCCGATCGCGATAAGCTTTGCGATAAAATAATATCTTTCATTTTATGTTGCATTTGTATTTTTATTTTTGATCCTCCCTTGATTTATTTCGTATCGACTCTGTATTTCTAGTATACGGTAGTAGATTCTGATCTCATATTTGAGTAGCCGAGAGGCTCGTGAATATGAAAGATCACTCAAGGAAGGAAGGAGTTGAACGCAACCCTAGAGATAGGATGACATAAATCCTCCGGATTGGAGTCAAATCCAATAGTGTGGGTCACTTCGATAATGCGACTTTAGGCCATTTTGACTTGTAAAGAGATTTCGGTCAAAACGTCTATAAGTTAGGGGATTTAATGCTCTAGCGAGATTACTTCCTAATATCGGATCCGTCACGGTCTTAATAGAATTACAAATGTTAAACTAATTTATTCCGCTATTTTATTTCAAAGTGAATCGTCGATCGAGCACTCATTTGCAATAGTTTATTTCTTCTCTTATAATTAAGTTTATTTTATTTTATTTTCAAAAATCATCAATCGTTCGGTAGGATAATAGAGTCGTTGTGAGTAATAGTACTTTCATGCCCCGAGTTTTTATACGACCTTGATATATTTTTATCACTATACTATAAAATGATAGGTACACTTGCCTATTCGGATTGTAGTCCGTAAGACGATTTTTACGCATCAGTAATATCTCTCCATGTTCCCTTCGACAGCCAATCTTGCTTAGAAATGTAAATAACTGTAATTAATGCCTTGCTGGAAAACTTGGAAGGAAAACGGCTAGATTTCGGTCATTATTCGTTTCCTCAACTGTCCCGAGAAATATGTCAAATAAATCCTCTGATGAATACCATAATCAATGCTGCTAAGAACGGCTATATTCATAGGGAATATAAGCATTGATTACTCAGGGAATTTATGACTTAAAATAGTAATAAGGAGGGAACAAATAAGGAAAGAACAAAGAATAGACAGTTTACAAAATTCGTCGACCAGATAACAGATTTCATCGATCTTCACTCAGAGAATGTAGACCTAAGAAATCCTGTCCGTCGACTTGAGATCTGAAAAACACACACTGAATATAAGCAACTTATTCTATGCTCCAAGAACGTCGACCTTAGAATCTGTTCTACACTCAAAGATCGTCAACCACAGAACTTGAACACATATAAATTAGTCGAGCTGAGAATCTGTCTGGAGAAAACTGATTATCAACCTTAGCTCGAATATCGTCTAGCTCAGCTCAGATAATTAACTCTGAGTTCGTCGATCAGAGATCGACGATCGTCGAGCTATGTTCGAAGAACTTCGAACTGACCAGGATATCTTCTTAAAAACTTCTAACTCTGAAACTTCTGAGGTCCTCTGCTGGCTGGTCCAAGAAGGTTGAACTAAAAGGACTTAGCCTAATTTCTAGGACTACTTGACTAGACCCTGACTATATAAGGTGGGTTAGACTCAGCCTAAATTAGTGAACCTAGCCCAAATCCAACAAGGGATCCAACAATATTTCCCTATTTGGGTGAGGTCACTAAAAATACAAAAAAAGCAATCATAAAGCAAGAAACATATATCTGGAAGAAATAATACATTAAGCAAATATTTACAACATATGCTTCATGATATAAGCAGAAATAAAGTTTAAACAATAAAATTACAATAACTAAAATTACTGTTTCTGCTTGGGATTATCTTTCTCAAACTTTTCAATAGACTGTTTGAATAAGATTTCTATGTTAGGGTTAGCAGCTTCTCTTTTTGACATGATCATGTCAGATGCACCAATAATATTTTGAGAAGTTGCTCTGGGAACTACAGCCTCTGGATGCAATTTCATATACTCATCAGCATTAAAGAACTAGTTTGCTTTAGCATACCTGTTCAGTTTTTCTTTCCTGTAAGATGACATTGTTGAAAATTGAGAAGAATCCTTGCCTTCAGCTTTAATTTTGATAATCTGAGAGAGTCTTACTAACTCTTAAAGTCTAGCCATCCTGGCAGAGGTCTCCTGTTCTTGATCTACAAAAGGAATAGGAGGAGACTCTGGCCTGATTAGACTAGCGTCTTGTTGTTATTTATCAGTAGTATTTGCAGAAACTCTCTTGGATGAAGCTGGAGAAGGATGGCTTGAAGAAGTTTGTTGACTGTCATGCCTTGACTATCTATGATAAGTCTTGGTTACTGGAGAAGCACTTTGAGTAACACTTCTATAAGTACCTGAAGAGGGAGGAGGAGGAGGAGGAGGGTCTTTCCTTAATTGCCTTGGAGGAGACTTGTATCTTCTCCTCTTCTTCCTTTCTTTCTGATCATTTTTAGACGGCCACATCCAATGGGGCATCCTTGGGTAAGTAGTTATCTTCTGCAAAATATAGTATGGAGTATCATTGTAGGGATTGGGCTTAGGAGAAGCCTTTGGAACAACCTTTCTCTTCTTGATAACTTTCTTATTAGATTTGGAATTAGCAGAATCATCTGAATCATTGTCTGTGTCATCTTCAGAGGAACTTTGGGGATTTTCATATAGAGCATCTATTGTTTTTAACATTTCCTTTGAGATCTATTTGTCTACATGAGGAGGAACTGGAGGTAGAGTCTCTTGAGGAGGAACTGCTTCATCTGGAACTATTTCAGCTTCCTGAGCCATTTTTTTAGCAAAACATCTCATCCATATCTGGTAATGGAGAGGTGGAGAAGACAAAAGTGGGAGGGGAAAAAGCATTGGGCTCAGAGAACTCATCCTCAGTAACCTTAACACGATCAGCCTCTGAAACTAGAACAAGCTCAGGCTCTAGAGCTGAAAAGCTGTTCTGAATAAGTTTTAAGACTTCTGAGCTAAATGGAGCTATATAGCAAACAATATCTGTACAGTACTGAGGAGAGACAAAAGAAAGAATGTTGCTATACAAAAGATCAAAGAAAACAAGAATTGAGTTCAGTTCATTTGCTGGAGAAATGAGGCAGTCTCCAGAATAAACATCCAAAGAATGATCTAAATTAGCTGTCTCATAGTCAATGTCCAAAAATTCTGTGAGTTCGGCATCTGCTATCTCAGTATCAACAAACTCTATCTCTGCTACTGATGCTGCTGCTGCTGGAGCTACTTCTTCATGGAGTATCTCCCCCTTCCTGGTTTTAGTAAGCACTAGAGTCAGGCCCCTGACTGAAGAAGGAGGGACAGGGAAGGCAGATAGTTGGGCAGCAAGAGATAAAATAGAAGAAGAAAGAGGTGAAATGGCCTATGCTATGAGTTGTTTAAGAAGAGGTGAGATATATTGTAGAAGATATGAAATGGAGGGTGAAACTATGTCCATGAATTCAGGTGGGATTTGAGTAGATACAGATGGATTGAAGGTGGAAGAGCAGGGATGAGAATCTAGAATTTGCTCATCTGGAGGGGATGGAGAATGATTAGTGGATGAAAGAAGATTTAATGAAGGTAGGGATGATAGATTATTAAGAGGAGGAATGTAAGTAAGATGAGATGGAAGAGGGGATGAAGGAGGAGCAATAAGCTCTGGTGAATGATGTTGAGGGGATAGATGTACTGGAGAATGAATTGGTGAAAGTTGAGGTAGCGGTGAATGAACTGGTGAAGAAATATGGATGGGGGAAGAAGGAGGTGTAGGTGGATGTGTTGAAGTTGTGGAAGTAAGCTGGAGGGATGTTGAAATTGATTGAACAAGTGGAGGAGGAGGGGGAATGGATATATCTTCAGTAGGGTGGGAAGTGGCTGGAATAGACCTTGTACTCTCATAAGATCTGGAAGAGGAAGTTGTGGATGGCTTAGGGATGCTCCTCTCCCACCTACTAAATAAGGTGAAGGTTAGCCTCTTATAGGCATTGATGAATATGGTCGGAGTGACCAGTGATTCAGCAGCCTTAGCCTGAAGAAAAATTCCCAAAATCCGTCCAAAACACACTTCCTTCTTTGTGTTTTTCTTCTTAATCAATTCAAACAGAATTTTGGCCCAGTTCACGGCCTTCTTGTTTGCCACTGCACACATAAAAAGGAACTTATGTCTAGTTATGTGATCGTGGGCAGTGTGTTTGCCCAGCAAAACTTTTCCTACAACATCTGCCAGAAACTTATAATTTGCAAATAGATGTTTCTTCAACAATTTTTTAGGGTTGTCACCAAAATAACCCATTAGATTCAACATTTCATCAAACTCAGAAGAATCGATTTCTAAGTCCTCTTCTCCATTCACTAAACAAAAAATTTCAGAAAGAATTTCAGGGGTGAGGGAGACAGCATTACCCGCTATTGTTCCTACCATTGTGTCAGCATCTAAAGACGATAACGAGTAAACCCATTCTCTAATCTCGGTCACCGCAATATTTATCCTTATTATCATTAGATTATTCAAATGTAAATCTTTAAACAGTTTCAGAATGTCAAGGAAGATTTGATCTGAGTATTTGAAAGACTCGAAGTCGATGTCAAAACCCATATCAAAGTTCATTGCTGCGAGTGCGCTTGCTGGAATCACCATGATCACCTGCAACAAAGAAACAGAGAGATCAAGTGCAAAGGAACTGAATACGCGGGATGGAGCTCGAAGAAAACCTAGTTATAAGGTTTTTCAGAATATGAAATATCAAGTTCCGTCCTGCGAAAAATAAAATTCTTCGATCTCAGGTCGACAAAAAATTTCATGAAGAGATAAATTCGTCGATCTCAGACTGAAGATATGGAGATATTACGTCGTCCTTAGAAATATTTCCTGAAATAGGATCATCAATCTCAGGTTGACGAAACTTACTTCACGCAGAGATTTCATCGATCTCTGGTCGACGAACTCCAAACGATAAGTTTGTAAATCGTCGATCTCAGCTCGACGAATTATTTCCAGATTGTTTACACAAAGGACAAATTAAAAATTAAGCCTTTCCATCTACCATTCCTAACTGATTCAGAAAGAACAAATGTTTAGATTCATCCAAGGGCTTGGTGAAAATATCTGTCCTTTGCAAATTAGTGGAGATAAATTCAAGATTAATTTTATGTTTGATCACACAGTCTCTTATGAAATGATGTCTTATATCTATATGCATTGTCCTATTATGATGCACTGGATTATGTGTTATGGATATAGTACTGGTACTATCACAAAATATGGTTGACTTTTTTTAGATTGAAACCATAATCCAGGAGTTGGTTTTGTATCCACAATATTGTGAATAGCAGCTGCCAGCTGCCATGTATTCAGCCTCAGTAGTTGATGTGGACACAGATGTTTTCTTCTTGCAAAACACGGACACAAGCCTATTACCTAGGAACTGAAATGTTCCTGATGTGCTTTTTCTGTCCACTCTACATCCAACATAGTCAGCATCAAAAAATCCAGTAAGCTCAAATGTTGACTATGTTGGATACCAGAGTCCTAGATTAGGATAACCCTTTATATATCTTAAAATACTTTTAATGAAATTAAGATGAGATTCTTTAGGGCTCACTTGGAACCTAACACAAAGACATGTAGCAAACATGATGTCTGGTATACTTGCTGTGAGATAGAGTAGGGATCCAACAATAGCCCTATACTTGGTCTGATCAATTGGTTTTCCATGTTCATCAGAGTCAATCACAGCATTGGCATCCATGGGAGTTTTCATAGAGGAGGCATCAGCCATCCCAAATTTCTTAATAAGCTCATTTGCAAATTTAGATTGGGATATGAATATGCCATCAGGGGATTGCTTCACTTATAGACCAAGGAAGTATGATAGCTCTCCCATGCTACTCATCCCATTCTTTGAATGCATTAGATCAGAGAATCTCTTGCATAGTTTGGGATCAGTAGAGCCAAATATGATTTCATCTACATATATTTATACTACTAAAATTTTATCATGATGCATCTTAGTAAAAAGGGTCCTATCTACCATGGCTCTAGAAAATTTGTGTTCTAAAAGGAAGCTAGATAAGGTTTCATACCAAGCTCTTGGAGCTTGCTTTAGACCATAGAGAGCTTTATGCAATTTAAAAATATATGAGGGATGAGTAGAAGAGATAAAACCTGGGGGTTGTTCAACATAAACTTCTTCCTTTAGTTTTCCATTCAATAAAGAACTCTTGACATCCATCTGGTAGACTTTAAACTTCTTAAAAGTAGCATAAGCAAGAAAAATCCATATTGCTTCTAGCCTTCTAACAGGAGCAAAAGTTTTATCATAGTCAATGCCTTCCTCTTGCCTATAGCCTTGAGCAACAAGCTTAGCCTTGTTTCTCACAATTACACCTTGGGCATCAAGTTTGTTTCTGAATACTCACTTGGTTCCAATTACTAGATAGCCGTTTGGCCTTGGAACCAAGTCCCAAACTCTTCATCTCTCAAATTGATTGAGCTCCTCTTGCTTTGCAATAATCCATTGGGGATCTTGCTCTGCATCATTTATGGATTGAGGCTCAACTTGAGAGAGGAAACAAGCATTCATCACATCTTGGTTGAGTTGATTCCTAGTCTATAAACCTACTAACATGTCCCCAATCACTTGAGATCTAGGGTGATCCCTTAGTGTGACAAGGTTAGTGGGTGGAGTTGGTTCAGCAACAGCATTTGGAATTCATTCCTCTTGTGGAATAAAGTCTGTTGTTGGAGGAGGTTCAACCACTTCCAACATTTCTTCTTCACTATCTTCATCACCTTGTCGAGGGGGATGTAATATGTCCTTTTGGGTAAGGTTTAACTCACCTAATTTCTCACACAAGTGAGGTACCAGCAATAAATCTGAGGTAGAAGAATCCTTATCCTTATAAAACATGTTAGCTTCATCAAAATAAATATGTACAGATTCTTCCATTTTTAATGATGATTTATTGAATACCCTATAAGTCTTGCTATTTTAGGAATATCCAAGAAAAATTCCCTCTGTATCTTTAGCTTCAAATTTTTTAATGTGTTTCTTATTATTGTTATGAATGAAACATCTATACCCAAAGATTCTAAAGTAATTAATTTTAGGTTTCTTCCCTTTGAGTAATTCATAGGGGGTCTTACCCTTAAGTTTGTGTATAAAACTCCTATTCAGCACATAGTTTGTTGTGTTCATCGCCTCTGCCCAAAAGGATAGGGGCATGTATGCATCTACAAGTAATGTTCCTGCAAATTCAATGAGGGTTCTATTTTTCCTTTCTGCTACCCAATTTTGTTGAGGAGTTCTAGGAGCAGAAAAACAATGCTTGATACCTTCCTCCTCACAGAATCTTTACATGGGAAGAGATTCAAACTCACTACCATGATCACTTTGATTAATGCAACTGGAGTATAATACTCAATCCTTATGCTCTTAACAAATTCTATGAGGACTTTAAAGTTATCTGACTTATTTTTCAAGAAGAACACCCAAGAGAATCAAGAGAAGTCATCTACAATAACTAAAGTGTAAGACTTCCCTCCTAAACTTTGTACACCAATGGATCCAAAGAGATCTATATGTAGCAAGTGCAAAATCTTATGTGAGTCACTCTTATAAAACTACTTAAAGCTATTTTTTGTTTGCTTGCCTATTTGACATGCCTTGCATATGCTTTCCTTCTTGTAGGGGCCAAAAGGCAATCCTTTGACAAGATTGTTCCTAGATAGCTTAGAGATATTTCTAAGGTTAACATGACCTAGTCTCTTATTCCAAAGAATATTATTATTACTAACTTGATTGAATAGACATAGTTCCGAACTAACAGAGTTAAAGTTTACTAGTTATATATTCCCTTGTCTACAACCTGTTAAAACAGTTTGGTTATTTGAAGAAATAATACATATAAAATTAGTAAAGCAAACCTGATAACCTGCATCACATAACTGACTTATTGATATTAGTTTATGTTTGAGACCATTTACATATGCCACTTTTCTAAAATTGAGAGCTCCACTGTTGAAGTCTCAATAGCCTTCAATTTGTCCAAAGCTTGAATCTCAAAAGATCACTCTTGGACACAGCATTGCCTTGAAATTGATTAGGCTATCCTTGCATCCAGTCATGTGATTTGAGCACCCACTATCCAGATACAACTTATTCTGAGTGATAGGATAGTTCTACACCTGTAAGGAAACAAGTTAGATGTTCTTGACAAAGGTCACCTTGGGTCCTTGTATTGTTTCATATGAAAAACTGGAAATGTAAGAGTATTCAGGTTGGCTTTTATAACCTAAGGGGTGAAATCTTCTAGGAGGAATTGTACATTGGGTAAATGGATTGATATTTTCCTTAGGTTGGTTATGGTTATTTTTATACTTTTTGTTAGAGTTGAAGTTTTTGTAAGATTGATCTGGGATCGATGAACTCTGGTAAGTTCGTCGACCTTAGGTCGACGAATTGGGACAAGATCTTCGATCTCTGCTCGAAGAATGAAGATATTCATTCCTAGGCACCAATATCATCGATCGCTGGTCGACGAACCAGACTGGTTTCGTCGATCGTGGAATCAAGAATAACTATTATTGTAGTTGGCATTCGGAGTTCGTCGTTCTGAGGTCAATGAACTGTACATATTTCGTCGATCTGAGTTCGACGAAATCTGTTGAACATTGTTGTAGTTAATTTTCTTCTTGTTCTTAGATTTTTGTTTAAGTTCCATTTATTTTAAAACTTCATTTACTTTGTCTACTTGTTCAGTATTCTTCTTACCCTTATCTGAAATGAAATTTACAGGTTTAGATAACTGATTCTTCTGGATTATAGGTAGTTCACTAGATGATGTACCTAGTCCTAGTTTACTGTTATTTGCCCTAGCATTTATAGTACTAGTTATGTCTAACATTTGTAAGCTTCTACCATTAAGAGATTCTTCTAATTTCTTTGCTTTCTTTAATTCAGTTTTTAAGAAAATAATTTGTTCATTTGCTGAGTTAAGTTCATCTGTTAGTTTAGTATTTTCATCAATGTACGTATCTTGTTCAGTTAATCTTTCTCTAAGAAGTTTGATTTCCTTCTCAGAGCCTATTAGATCTAATCACAAATTTTTAAATTCAGTTTTAAATTCTTCTGAATCAAAATCATAGGATGCTATTACCTGGTCCTCTGCAGATAGAGATTCTTTATCTTCTGAAGCTTCAGCCTCAGACTGACTGCTGGAATTATCTATTGCCATTAGGCAAACTTCCTTTGCCTTCTCTTCTTCTTCATCATCACTAGAGCTGGAGGATGATGACTCTTCCTCAGTATCACTCTAGGTTTCTGCAACAAACCCTTTCTCCTCCCTCTTGTGTTTGCTGGAGGAGGGCTTGCTGTGATGTGTTCTTCTGGAATCCTTTTCTCTTCTCCTGTCCTTCTTCTAAGTTTCTGGACATTCTAAGATGAAGTGTCCAGGCTTCTTGCATCCAAAACAAACAATTTATTTAGATGGAGTTCTGTCATACCTTGGCTTATCATCATGTCTTGATGACTTTCTTCTGAAGTCTTTCTTTGCCATCTTGAAAAATATTTAGGCAAAGAGGCTCATAAATTCTTCATTTACTGGAGTCCCTTCAGATTCTTCAGCATCCTTGAATGCAATGTTGTGCTCCTTCCTAATAGGTGTTGGAGTCTTCTGTTCAGCTGCTGCTTCTCTGGTCTTCATTAATTACTCATAGGATTTGAGCTTTCCAAGAAGTGATTCAGTAGAGATTTCTGTCATACTTCTGGCTTCTTTGATTGGCCAGATCATTGAATCCCATGTGCTAGGGAAGCACATGAGGATTTTATCATTGAATTCAGTTAGAGTGATGTCCTTGTCCAAGGTCTTTAGCTCATTGATGATAGAGTTAAGCTTGTTGTACATATCACTCACTCACTCAGCTTCATCCTTCTTGAAGTTCTCATATTGTGAGATGATATTGGATCTCCTATCCTTTCTCTCATCAATAGATCCAGCAACCATCTGATTTAGAGAATCCCAGATGGCTTTGCTGAAGTGCACTCAGCCACTTTTTGAAATATATCATCATACATAGTCTGAGCTAGGATGTTCATGGCTTTGGCATCTGCAATCTTAGCTTTCATCTGTGCATTTGTCCAATCTGGAGGTGGGAAAGCACTCAGATTTGTTGAAGTAGAAAGAGTGTAGGCCATTAGAGTTGGTGGTCCTATCAAAATTGAATTGAATATGTCTTCGTCAATAGAGTTCAAATAGAGTTTTATTCTTGCCTTCCAGATGGCAAACTTGGTTAAGTTGCAAACTGGAGGTCGGTGCTACCATAATCCTTATTTTGTGCCATGATATAAAATAAGGAAGGAACAAGATTTAATCAGAGATTATCTTAGGATCTTGGTTAGTCTAGTGTTATCCTGTTTGAATAAAAATGACTAACCTCCCTCTGATACCAATTGAAAGAAAAAGGGAGAGTAATCTCTGTTAACTCTAGGGGGTGAATAGAGTTATATAAAAATTCCTTTACAACTTTTTACAAATATAAAAATAGGTGATATAGCAATAGCTAGGAGATGTTAACAGAAGCAAAGAAAAAGCTACACTAAGCTACCACAGTATAAGATAAAAAGAGAACAACAAATACATAGACAACACAAGAATTTTATAGTGGTTCCCCAACTGGGTACATCCACTCTTCTACCACCCTTGTAGGAATCCACTATAGGTTTTGATCAGGTGAATTCCACCACAATATCTTTTTGCAGGGAGATATTGCAACCCTTGGAGCTTTTGATCAGGTGCCCAAAAACCAAACTCAAGTCTTTTAGAAGGTGACTTGTGAACCAGGCTAACTATTGAAGGGAGTTAAAACCCTGTACAGTGGGGTGGGAAAGAATGTGATGTTAGTCTTCTCTTTTCTCAAATACCCTTTGAGAAGACTTTGTGTGGATTCCAAATCTTGTCAAAGCTCCCCCTGAGATGTAGAGTTTTTTAGGATTGAGAAGCTTTGTTCAGGAGTGTGTAGGTCTTTAGCTTGTGAAAAATAGATCTAGGAACTTTAGACAGATGGATCTATATTGTCTCAGCAAATTCCTGGAAAATAGAAGATGAAGAAGACTCTTGATCAATTTGTATTGTTCTTCTTCTATCTTCTTGAGAGCATAGTGAGAGATGAGGATTGAGAGCTGATGTGAGGTTTTTGCTCTTGCTAAGAATATCTCTCTCTGAAATTATTCTGCTTTGTAAGAAATGTGTATGTTCTCAGTCTCTATCTTTTTTTCAAAAAGTAATCTCTCTCTATTCCCTTCGATAACCAATCTTTCTTAGGAATTTGAATAACTTCAATTAATGCCTTGCTGGAAAACTGAGAAGGAAAACGGCTACCATTTCTATCACTATTCATTTCCTCAACTGTCCCGAGAAATATGTCAAATAAATCCTCTGATGAATACCATAATTAATGCTTCTAGTAATGGATATATTCATAGGGAATAAAAGCATTGATTACTCAGGGAATTTATTACTTAAAATAGTAATAAGGAGCGAACAGTTAAGGAAAGAACAAAGAACAGACAGCCTACAGAATTCGTTGACCAGAGAAAAAATTTCGTCGACCTGCACTCAGAGAATGTCGACCTGAGAAATCCTATTCATCGACCTGAGGTCTGCGAAGCACACACTGAATATAAGCAACTGATTCTGCGCTGCAAGAACGTCGACCTGCGAATCTATTCTACACTCAAAGATCGTCGACCACAGAACTTGAACACACAAAAATTAGTCGAGCCGAGAATTTGTCTGAAGAAAACTTATCTTCGACCTGAGCTCGAATATCATCGAGCTCAGCTCAGAGAATTAACTTTGAGTTCGTCGATCGGAGATCGATGATCGTCGAGCTGTGTTCGAAGAACTTCGAACTGATCAAGCTGTCTTCTGAAAAACTTCTAACTTTGAATCTTCTAAGGTCCTCTACTGGCTGGTCCAAGAAGGTTGAGCTAAAAGTACTTAGCCTAATTTTTAGGACTACTTGACTAGACCCTGGCTATACAAGGTGGGTCAGACTCAGCCTAAATTAGTGAATCTAGCCCAAATCAAACTAGGGATCCAACATATAGGTATGCCATTCGGGCTCACAAATGCCCCTTCAGCATTCATGACACTGATGAACCATGTCTTCGGACCCTACTTAGACACCTTTGTCATCATCTTCATAGACGATATACTGGTGTACTCAAAATCGAAACAAGACCATGCTAAGCACTTAAGATTAGTACTAGAAAAGCTAAAAGAACAACGCCTGTATGCCAAGTTCAGTAAGTGCGAATTTTTGGTCAAGGAGGTCGGATTCTTGGGCCATATGATAAATAGTGCTGGGATAGTAGTGGACCCCTCTAATATTCAAGCAGTGAAAGAATGTCCTGCACCAATATCGGCTGCTGATATCCGTAGTTTCCTAGGACTTGCGGGATACTACCGTAAGTTCGTAGAAGGTTTTTCCAAAATCTCCCTTCCCCTCACCTCCCTCACCAAGAAATATGCTCCCTTTAAATGGATGCCTCAGTACGAAGACGCATTTCAGGAGCTCAAAAGAAGATTAACATCTGCTCCCATCCTCACCTTCCCTGTGGTAAAAGAAGGATTCCAAATCTACACAGATGTTTCCCTCCAAGGAATGGGGGTAGTTCTGATGCAGAATGGGAATGTAATTGCCTACGCTTCTAGGCAACTCAAGAAATATGAACAGAACTACCCCACACATGACTTAGAGCTAGGAGCCGTCATCTTCTCGTAAAAAATCTGGAGGCACTATCTGTACGGAATACACTGTGAGATCTTTTTTGACCACAAAAACTTAAAATATATCCACTCGCAAAAGGACCTAAACTTATGCCAGAGATACTGGCTGGAATTCTAATGCGACAACGAATACACCCTCTATTACCACCCAGGGAAAGCAAACTTTGTCGCAGATGCTCTAAGCCGAAGACTACCCAAGGGAGGAGATGGATAAATGACCATTGCCCTCCTCTTGGGGCAAATTGGTATTACCTTAGTATCCCGAGCCAATCCAGAGCAGTACACCGAGTATCTCAATTTGCTGAAAGTCGAGTGCGATATAGGAGGACAGGTCAAGGATGAGCAAAGAAAGGATCTAACCCTAATCTCCATCATCCTTGCTCTCTCTGAAGGCCAGCAAGAGGACTACTCCATAAAATAAGATCTACTCTATTTTTAGAATCGTCTTTATATCCCTGCAGTTAAAACAATCAAAGAAGAAATCATGCGAGCAGCGCATTGCACTAAGTACTTAGTACACCCTGGAATCACAAAAATGTATGTGGACCTTAGAAAAACACTATATTGGCCAGGAATGAAAAGAGATAACATCACTTTTGTAACTCACTACCTGTCCTGCCAGATGGTTAAAACTGAGTGTAAAAGTCCAGGAGGTATATTATAATCCTTACCCATACCCGAATGCAAGTTCGAAGACATCTCGATGGACATTGTACACAGTATGCCCCACTCCCCGGCCGGGAATGACTCAATATGGGTAATAGTGGACCGACTCACTAAAGTACAATGGTTCATCCCGATACGCAAGGAAGCCCCAGTAAGTAAACTAATCAGGAAATTCATGGAGAATTTCATTCGTTATCATGGAGTCCCCAAAACAATCGTATCCGATAGAGATGGTCGGTTCACTTACAAAGAGTGGAAAATGGTCCAAACCTACTTAGGCTCGAAGCTAGCCTTCAGTACTGCCTTTTACCCCCAAACAGACGTCCAAATGGAGTGAACTAATAGGACAATGGATGATCTACTCCGACTATGAATTATAGACTATAATGAACTATGGGAGAAGCTCTTACCCCTGATAGAGTTCTCCTATAATAATAACCTCCAATCAAGTATAGGCATGGATCCCAATAAAGCCTTATACGGCAGAAGGTGTCGAACACCATTATCCTGGTTACAAGAAGAAGACCAACAGGTGTTAGGGGTGCAGTATATAGATGACACTGATGCAACAATCAGAATAATCAGGGAAAGAATGCTAGAAGCCCAGAGCCATCAAGAAAAGTACTACGATCGGAAGCACCGTATGGTCGAGTTCCACGTCAGAGAAAAGGTATTCTTGAAGACTAAGCTAATGTGAGGAGTCTCCCGTTTCCGTAGTCACCGTAAGCTCATCCCTCGTTATATGGGTCCTTTTTTGTATTAGAGCGAATCAGACCTCTAGCTTATCGGATAGAACTCCCTCCGGAAATTGCCAACTTACATGATGTATTTCACATGTCATCACTTCGACGAGCCCTGCTGGATCGTAACCAACTCATCTCTACTCCCTCAGGGCCTGTAGCAGCCGATAGATGAGTCCGTCTCGACCAAATACTGGTAGTAGAATCTGAGACCCAGGTCTTGCGGAAGAAAAAATTTCTACTAGTGAAAGTCTTATAGTCTAACCATGGGCAGGAAGAATTCTCCTGGGAACCGCAGGACGCAATGAAACTCCAATACCCAGAGCTTTTTCTAACAGGTAACTTCAAACTCATATATTAATCTTTTAAAACTTATGTACCTGTTCTTTAAAAACCCATGAGCTTCACTTTAATTTCAGGGACAAAATTTTTCTTCTGTTTATTGGATTTGTAACAACCCCATGTTACTTAGGGGACCTAGAAGTTTTAATATCCAACAAATACCTTGGCCCCACCCCTCCCATTGACATGAGTGGACCCATTAGTACACCTAAGGGCCAAGTTGATGCACCACCATACTCTTAAGTGAGAAGATGTACACATAGCCACCCTTGAGCCCTTGACTGAACCCAAACCTTCCCACATAACTCTAATACCATAACCATCATGATGGCACTCCAAACCATGCACCACACCCCTTGGAAAGCCCTTAAGGCTAAGAGGTGTTCACTTAGTATTTTTGACACAAAACACCTTCCCTTGCCCTTTTTACCAAAGGATTGGACCCACATCAAGCCAAGACCATGGCCAACCCTACCACAAAAATGTTATTTTTGGTCAACCCAAAAAGTCAACAAGAGCTTAGGCCTAAACCTAGACTAAACCTTAACTTAAGAAAAATTAACCTAAAGAGGAAAACCAAAATTTCTCCTAACCTAAGCCCCCTTTCCCCTTTTAGGTTGCTAACCCAGCACCTAAGTAACCTTATCTTGAACTCCTGTAGGCAGCAAGGTGGCTGGAAGTACCCCTACACCATAGCCATGATCAGCCATGGTGAGCTTAAGAGCTCAACACCAAAACTCACCCCCGGCCTATTAAAGAGACCCCAAGGCCATCGAAAAGCTCATACCAATCCCCAACAATTCTCCTATGCAGATAAATCGAGTGGAAGCCCTATGCAAACCCCACCCCCCTTCTCAACCCGTGAAAGTAATGGACAATCGGCCACGATCCCGGCGAGCTCGGCCCTATGAGGTGAGATTCCTCTTCCTTCTTCTTCCCCTCACCCTCGCGAACATTTTCGAATCAAAATCGAGCCCAATTGGGCATCGTTTTGTCCTATTGCAGCGGCCGATTTCAAGTAAAAACTCAACTTGCGTTCCGCCGCCGCCGGCGGTTTTCGGCGACCCCACCACCGACAAAATATTGCCCTAGCCCCGTGGAAACTTTCTAGTGGACCAGAAGTGGCCGGTGATCACCGGGAGGCGATGGCAAAGCCCTGTAAGTTTTTTTCTAGCGGGATCGATCTCGGCCCTTGCTCAATGAAGAAGACGAAATTAGCGCCATTGATTAACCTTGGCAATGATTGGCTTATCCTCACAGCGGATCGAACACCGGATCCGCTGTGGGGGAAGGTCATTTTCCCATTTACCGTGTTTCTGGAGCATTGGATCTACACTAAGATTCGCGCCCCGCCTTTATAAACCTTTTTAAAATGAATTTAATTACTGGCTATTTGCAGCCCATTAACAGAATCCTTCAAGCTCAAAAATAAGCACCCTAGTGGCTGAACCAGGCCAGGTGACCAACATGAAAGTTGTAGGGCTTGGTCTGCGGTTTTCAAAAAGGGGCGACACGTTTTTAGGGGAGTGTAGAACTCCAGAAATCTTTATTTGAAATTTTCTTCCAATTAATTAAATTCTAATAAATGGAAATTTGTTAAGACCCCCTCCTTGACCCCAAAACCCCTAAATTAACTAGGGCTTGCCCTATAACTAATTTTTTAAACTCACCCCAACCATCTTACTCTATTTTGACCATTTTACCCTAACCCTCCTATTTTAATTTGTGCTCGTTATGAAAATACCTAAATTATTTTCCTATATATATCAAAACCTTTTTAAAAAGCCTAAATAATAGATATCTTGAATACTTAGTATTATGCCTTGTAGAAAGTGAAGTAACTACTATATCACTTATCAGAAACGCTCCTCTTTATTACCAAATTATTTACTTAGACCCCGACTAGTATTGTTGTGTTCATCGTGTTTATCTTGTTACCAAGTGAGTTGAGAAAATGGGAAGGAAGTCATTTATGGCTTGCCAAATATCTTGTATTTTGCTTTATGTAATATGTGTTATATTCAGTAGTCATTACTCCTCATTTATGAGAAATTCAATAGTTAATGCATAAAATGCTTCTTATCCAATCGTCGCAAGTAGATTATTGTACTCCTTCTTTAGAGATAGTAAATCTTAACTGGTAGGGCTATGTGTATGAACTAATTTACTTTAAAGGGCTCTATCTTTAAATTACCTAATTGGTGTCTAGGAAAGGAGTTAGGAGTGAGGCAGTATCCCCAAAAAGGAAGGTGGTGTATAACGGTACTTAGTGCGGCCACCAACCTTATTCTTATCTGGCCAATACGTAATTTAAATCCAGCACCATGTAAGTATCATTAAGGTAAACTCTAGATCGCTTCCAGTTAAGGGAATTCTTCATTTAAGCTTATTTTATCAAGCAAATAGGGTGTGATGATTGTTTATAAGACCAGTGTGAGGCATCCGTTTAGACTAAATTAATTAACTCTGTGGCGAGTCTAACCACTCTACCGTACATCACACTATCGGAGGGACTAGCATATTAGATTCTTTGGATTATCAAGGGGAAATCTTTCTTGTGGTTAAAATCTCGGTGGACAAATCCCCTTTGTCTGTGTCATTGTCCCTATGGTTTTTAAGGAATAACGGGTGGAGTACAAAACACGATCCAGTGTTGTACGTAAGGCCTAGGGTGGTGGTGTACACGTAACTAGGAGCGGAGAAGTCTGATCCGATGTTATCATCCGCCACGATGATAAGGACTGTATGGTTAGCTACCCACTTAACAAGTGGACTAGATAAGGACTTAGACATAAAAATTCTAATTCATTATATCAGCGTTACTTAGCATACATTACATCTTTAAATTACTTATAATACAAGTTTGTATGGGAATTCTTGTAAAATAAGAAATTCGTTAGACCCTTAGCTTATATGTTTGTATGGGCATTCATATATGTTAAGTTATAGCTTTGAAACTATATCTACCTTGTACATATACCCTATAAATGAATTGAAACAAAGATCCTCAACTTATAAGGATGTATGGGCATTCTTATAAGCTGAGTTATTTCCATCTTCCCTCTTCTTTCTTATTTGTCTTTTAACTTATAAAAAACATACTGTATCTAAAATGCTTCTACTAATGCTATATTTTTATCATGGATGTGCTGAGGAAAGAGAGGTAATCCAACTTTGTCTTTATGACTAATGGTTTTCTATAAAACCATCCAGGTTCCCCAACAGCCGCAAGCCCCACAATACCCCATCCAACCCCAGTTCCAACCCTTGTAAGGAATCCCAAAAGTGGACATAGAGATACTTGCAGTCATGGACCCTATCCCTGATCTAGTGCCTATAGCGGAGGAGATCGTAAGAGAAGTAAGTAATTTCTCGTGCAACATAGCCCTCTCCTGGTTTTATGTTTTTATAGTATAGTAGGTTGGGTGCCTAGTAGCCCCTTTTTGCCTGAGGCACTCTGTCGCCTTAGTAGGTTTTTGCTTAGCTCCTTTTTGTCTAAAGTGGTATGCCCCTTAGTCCCCTTTTTATGGTGGTTCCTATTTTCTAAGGCATTTTGTACAGTCTCAGCTGGGCATTCTTGGGCCCCAGGACCCCTGGTTGTACTCTTACTCTGATTCGGGTCATCTTTTGGAGATATATATATAGTTTGACTTTCATTTATTTTGTCTTCTCTTTATGGTTAGAAAACTGTGCTATAATGATTACTCGCCTTAAGGGACGAATGGCATATAATGGTGTTTAGATTGAATGCTAATAAAATTATATGGCATTTGCCCCTAACATAAGAACTTCCCCTCGATCGTGAACAATTATCGGGAGGGGAGGTTCTTACACAGAGGGCAAGTCATCTGGTGCTTAGAATGAGGCCATGATAGAAGGATTGCAACAGAGCAATGAAGCTTTGTCTAGGCAAATGTTGGAGGTGCAGTCACAGATCCAATCCATAATGACTATTGTGGCAGGGCAGCCACTTAGAGTTCAGCACCCGATAGTGGGTCAAGGTGTTCCAGTTCCTCCTGCTCCTCTAGTACAACCATAGATGAACTTCATCTCGTATTTCCAGCAATTAGGACCTCCTTATTATGATGGTAGGGTATATTTCATGGTGTTGGACGATTGTCTTATAGCAATCGATGAGATGTTTTCATACTCAGGAGTTTCTGATAGCCTGAGAGTGATGGTTGCTACATATCAGCTCAAAGGTTTGGCAAAGAGTTGGTGGCTAAGGGATAAGGAATATTTGAAGGATGGGTATTCCTGGGAAGCCTTCAAGGTATTACTGCTGAAGAAGTTCCTGCCATCGGTCGAGCGAGACCGTCTGATGAATGATTTCCTACATTTAAAGCAAAGACAACTCGCGGTTAGTGAGTATGAGATTGAGTTTAGCAAGCTAAGTCAGTTTGCTCTTGATTTGGTAATCTCTGAAGCCAGCAGAGTTAAACAATTTCTGGGTGGTCTAAGGAGTGATATCCAGCAGCTAGCCAGTGCTTATGGGTCGTAGAGTTATGCTGGAGCAGTCGAAGCAGCTCTTAAGGTTGAGGCGATCGACAATGCCAAGAACCGAGGTCAGCAAATGAGAAAGGATAAGAGGAAGACTGGTGAGAGTGAGAGTTCCCAGGAATCTGGTGTTGCTTAGAGGAAGAGTATCAAAGAAATATGTAGTTTCTGTGGCTGGCAAGGCCACCTGTTTGAGAAATGTTTCATGAGGATAAGAGCTGAGAGGCAGGAGCAAGTTCATGCGATCCAGGGTGCTCCTAAGGGAGAGTTGGTTTGTACTTTGTGCAAATGGAAGGGGCATGATGTTGTCAACAGTTTGGATAAGGTTAGAGTCTTCTTCAAGTGCAGACAGAAAGGTCACATTAAGTCAAAGTGCCTGTAGTCTCAGCCTACGCTGCATCTAGTTTTGCTTCGGGCCTTGCCACCACTGCAGCCTATAGACAAAGGGAAGGGAAAGTTGAACATGTTGTATCTAAAGGAAGCACAGACATCTACTCAAGTGATTTCAGGTTAGTTTCTAACCTAGATTTGTTTCTTTTTATCTCATAGATATAGTTTCGATGTTGTTTGATTAGTTATGTAAGATTTTTATAGGGAAATTTAAGGTAAAGAACCACTAGGCGCGTGTTATTTTCGATTCCGGTTCTACCCACTCATTTGTGGTTAGGGCCTTTGTAGAGCATCATCATTTGACTCCTGTCCAGGTGGGTGACTCGTTTTGTGTCAAGTTTCCTTCTAGTGATTATGTGGCATCGTACAAAGTTATTCAGAGTTGTCTGATTCTATTAGGGGATTTTCTCGCAGTTGCTAATTTGAAGGTGATTGACCTGGAAGACTTTGATGAGATCTTGGGCATGGACTGGTTGTCAAAATATGATGTTGTTATCCAGTGCAAGGTTAAGCACTTGGACTTCAAGATGGACAATGGTCAAACCAGGAGTGTTTACGGATATCCGCGCCAAGCTTCTCTAAATATTTCTGTGGTATATTCTCGGAAGCTTTTAGATTCTGGATGTTTTGCTTGTTTGATTTTAGTTTTTGAAACCGTTGTTTGCTTGTCGAGTGTAAAGGTGATTCCGGTGGTGCATGAGTTTCTGGATGTTTTTCAAGCTAATCTTCCCAGTCTTCCGCCTGAGAGGGACATGGAGTTTGTCATAGATCTAGAGTCGGGTACCCATCCAATTGCTAAGGCACCGTATCGGATGGGCCCGTATGAGTTGGAGGAGTTGAGTACTCTGTTGGATGAGTTGCTCCTGAATGGTTTTATTAGTCCAAGTTCTTCCCCTTGGGGTTCACCCGTTTTGTTTGTGAAGAAAAAGGATGGATCTATGAGGTTGTGCATCGATTATAGGGAGCTGAATAAAGTCACCATTAAGAACAGGTACCCTTTACCAAGAATAGATGATTTGTTTGATCAACTGCGTGGTAGCACAGTATTTTCAAAGATTGACCATTGTTTGGGCTACCACAAGTTAAGTATTCGTGAGACGGATATCCTACGGACTGCTTTCCATTCCAGACATGGACATTTTGAGTTTTTGGTAATGTCCTTTTGTTTGATCAATGCCCCCCATGCATTTATGGATATGATGAACTGCGTGTTCAAGGATTTTCTAGACCGTTTCGTGGTCGGGTTTATATACGATGTTTTGGTGTATTCCCGCAGTGCTGATGAGCATGCCTAGCACTTTCGTTTAGTTTTGTATTCCTTGAGGGACCATATGCTATTTGCTAAGCGGAGCAAGTGTGAGTTTTGGTTGCCTCAGGTTTCGTTCTTGGGTCATGTGGTAAATAAAGATGGAATTTCAGTTGACCCTGAGAAGATAGCTGATGTTATGGATTGGAATAGTCCAACCACACCCAAGGAGATAAGGGGCTTCCTAGGGTTGGCTGACTATTATAGAAGGTTTATAGAGGGTTTCCCTATGTTGTCTTTGCCACTAACTAAAATGATGCAGAATAACTCATCTTTTATCTGGAGTGATAAGTACGAGGGATCTTTCCTGGAATTAAAGAAGAGATTGTGTATTGCACCCATGTTGTCTCTACCTACTGAAGGGTTGGAATATATCGTATATGTGGACGCGTCACACATTGTGCTTGGTTATGTGTTGATGCAAGTGGGCAAAGTAATAGCATATGGGTCGAGAGAGTTAAAGATCCATGAAAGAAATTAACCTACGCATGATTTGGAATTTGCGGCAGTTATTTATGCGCTAAAGTTATGGAGGCACTTACTGTACGGAGCTTTATGCAAGATTTACACAGATCACAAGAGTTTTAAATACGTTTTCACTCAAAGTGAGTTAAATCTGTGCCAGCAAAGATGGTTAGAGTACGTTGCTGATTATGATGTTGAGATCCAGTACCATCCAGGCAAAGCCAATTTGTTAGCTGATGCCTTGAGTAGGAAGACAGCAAAGATTTTTAATCTCTTTGTGGATTCTCTGGTAGAATAATTTCTCTTGATGGGCATTTCTGTTTGGAGTTGTGAATCGTCTAGTAGTTTAGAGGTAACTGAGCCTTCTTGGATTGCACTCACAAGACTACATCAGAAGGAAGATCCTAATTTGTTGCACTTTCACAAGAGGACTGAGAAAGGAGAGTTGCCAGACTTTTCGATCGATGATGCGGGAACTTTGAAGTGCTGTGGCAGATTTTGTATCCCCGATGTTGAAGGTATTCGAGTTAAGTTGTGCAGTGAGGCTCATGGTTCTAGTTTTGCCTACCCCTCAGTTTCAACTAAGATGTACCAAGACTTGAAGCAGATCGCCTGGTGGTTCGGAATGAAAGGTGATATCACGAAGTTAGTTTCAGAATATTTTACATTCAAGCTAGTAAAGGCCGATCATGGGAGACCTGGTGGAAAGCTAGCACCCTTGGAAATTTCGAGTCTGAAGTAGGAGAGTATGTCAATGGATTTCATTACTGGTTTACCAAGATCTTCCCGAGGACATGATTCAGTCTGGGTTATTGTTGATAAACTAACAATGTGTGCTCACTTTATGCCTTTTAAGATGGACTACCCCATGAAGAAGATAGCTGAGCTATATTTAGATGAAGCCATCAGATTACATGGAGTGCCAGTTAGTATTGTATCTGATCGAGACTATAAGTTTATGTCTTGCTTTTGGAAGAGTTTACAAGAAGGTTTGGGTACCGATTTGAGGTATTCCACAACGTATCATCCGCAAACAAATGGTTAGACGGAAATAGTGAATAAGATCATGGAGGATATGATCAGATGTTATATTTTGGACCACGGAGGAGCATGGGATGAGCGACTCAGATTGATGGCGTATGCATACAATAATAGTTATCAAAAAAGTTTACAGATGGCCCTGTTTGAGGCCTTGTATGGGAGGCGATGCAGAACTCCCTTGTTTTGGGCCGAGGTCGATGAGAGACCGTTGCTGGGTCCTGAATCGTTGGAAGAAATGGAAATTTCTATGAAGCTTATTTGGGAAAAGCTTCGGATAGCGCAGGAGCGATATGAAAAGAACGCCAATCGGCGTAGGTCTGATTTAGATTTTGTTGTAGGGGACAGGTATTCCTCAAAGTTCCCCCGATGTCAGGAGTTAAAAGTTTTGGTAAGAATCATAAGTTGGACCCGAGGTATGTGGGACCTTTTAAGGTTGTTGAGCATATTGGTGTATCAGCTTATATGCTGGATTTGCCCACAAACTTTTCTGGTGTGCACGGCGTGTTTCACGTGAGCTAGTTGCGGATAGGTGTGCTCAGCGACCAACAGATTCTTAATGTTGTGCTCTAGTTGGAGCCAAATCTTTCCTATATAGAGATGTTTGTCCGCATTCTGGATACTCAAGATCGAGTATTGCGGAGGAAAACCATACCAATGGTTAAAGTTATGTGGCGAAACCAAGACGTGGAAAGCGCCACTTGGGAGTTGGAGTCAGCTATGAGGGAGGCTCATCCTCATCTATTCTACTAGTTTCTTACGGTATGTATTTCCTCTTCTATAATCCTTGATTATATTCTTTTTGTGGAATCTTTTGGTGCGTAAAGTTTCGGGACGAAACTTCTTTGTAGGGGGAGTGGTTGTAATGCCCCTAATTTTTTCGATGTTTAGTTAATTCTTTTATTTGGCTCATTTATGACATCAGGGCATTACATTAATGCATGGTTGATGTGTGTCATTGTTAAAGCATGGGTTTTAGCTCTTGAGTTTTTCTGTGTGTGGTTGGGTTTAGCCTGTTTGAGTGATTTCCTAGCAAGCCAGGTATATTTTGGTGACTCGATGGAGCCTTTTGGGAATGCTTGTGTTTTGTCTTTGGGAGGTGTTTACCCAAGATTGGTTAGTCAGATTTCGATTTTGATTTCGTCGTTGTATTTGTAGCATCGGTATTTTGCTACGGTGCAATTTTCGTAAAATTTCGGGTAAGTTGGGTTTTCGGGTATTTCTGACGTTTTATTTAATTAATTAAGATATTCTATTATAATAATCAGATAATGAAGTATAAATAGAAACCCATAGCGTAAAAACCCTATTCATTTTCTCCCTCATGAAACCGTCAGCCTGTTGCAAAAGAATGAGAGCGGCGGACATTCCTAAGCCATCGGCCACCGATTTCTGAAGCTTTGGTGCTCGGTTTCGTCTTTAGAGAGTGGATCCGGGTAGATCTCGCCTAGATCTATGTTTCTATGGTAAGTTTTTCTAGTTTCTTGGATTTTTAGAGGTCTAGGTAAGCGGTTTTTACCCTATTTTCCTCTCAAAAGTTTCAGGTTTTGTTGCTTAAGTGTTCTTGCAGCCAGATCTATGAGGTGGGGCATTGCTTGGCCGAATTTCGGGTGATTTGTGGCAAGTGGTGATTTTCACCTTGCTTGTTCTTCTTTTCTCTTTCTTTTTTTTTCTGATTTCCTCCCAGTACAGAATGTTTGTACTAGAGTAGGATTTTCCTCCATGTCAAAATGATTTCCTATAGATCTTGGTGCTAGTGGTAATTTTTCTCATCCTTGCCAAGTTTGCCTCTTTATGTTTATTTCGGTTTTACTTCCTTTTCTTCTTAGATCTTAGGAGTGTTGTGGGTTTTGGCCAAGGAAGGTCTGCTGCTTGTGTAGAAATTCCAGTTAGGTCAAGTACGTTTTGTTAAATTGGGCAGTTAGCCTTAGTAAATTTATCTCTTATGATTGCTAGCCTAGACAAACACGTTGGGGATAAGTTTATTGGTATGTCTAAATTCATCTTCATGGACCTCAGTATAAACTAGATTCAGTCGTCGGTTAGTCCAAGTAAACAAGGAAATTTTTTGATTTTGGTCGATTAGATTTTTTCAGTAATAGTAAGTATAGGACTATTGGGGATGATAACCCTCAGACAGGTTTCTGCCTAGAAGCTTTTAGTGGAGCTGAGTGTATATAGCCTTAAGCACTGAGTGAAATCTTTGGGTAGAAGTTCAGTTTTTAGCCTAAGTATAAAAGCGTTGAGTGTATTGAATGCACTCAATGTCATGCTAAGTAGTCTGAGAAGCTAAGTTAAAAAGCATTGATTAAGTATTACTCACTCAATGCGGCGTTGAGTGAGCTTAGAACACTCAATGCCATTCTGTAAAATTCTAGAACTAAGTATAAAAGTGTCGACAATGTTGAGTGAGCTGAGGTCACTCAACGTTGTCTCTTAAATCTGTAAGTCTAAGTGGCAAATCGTTGAGTAAGCTAAACTCACTCAATGCCATCATTTAGTTTTGCGACTATGTATGGAAAGCATTGACAGTGTTAAGTGAGCTGAACTCACTCAACGCCATCATCTGAATTTAGCAGCTAAGTGATAAAGTGTTGAGTGAGATGAACTCACTCAATGCAATCATCTGTTTTTGTTGTCGTGTATAAGCATTGAGTGTGCTGAGTTCTGGCGTCGAGTGCGTTGACTGCACTCGACACGGTGTCGAGTGTACTTGACGCTTTTCCCTTAGATTTGTGTCCTTTCACAGATTTGATGTGTATTTCTAAAGGCTTAGTTTTGTCAAGTTAGAATCGTCGAGTTTCTATCGAATAGGTCGAGTTTGGGATTTATGGGTGTTTGGGATATGGGTTTGGTTTGGTTGGCTTTGTTTCGTGAATCATTACACTCGGGAATATTTGGGTCTTATTTTTGGGATGTTGAGTTATGTTGGACTAGATGGCCACCACCACAGTCCCATTTTTGAGACGTTTGGGTCTGTTAGTCCGGGTTTTACTGGTTAGTCCCCACTCAGATCCGTTTGTGTTACGGTGTTAATGATTCATGTGTTTATTGAGCCTTTGCCTCGTTTTGAGGATTAAACTTATGCTATTTCTGCTTATCTCGCCGATGTTCTCGGAGTATGACTCTGTTCGCACTTGGTGCAAATTTCCTTGCTTTTTAACCATATAAGTTAATTCTTTCATTCTTAATTTCTTGTTAGTTTTTGTGTTTTGACAGCTATTTAGGTTTGGATTAGTAATCTTACTACTCCCTTGTTTACTGACAGTTTTGTTTGTCACTTGCATTTTTCTTGCTGAGGTGTTCTTTCTTTGAATGCCTCAGGTTCGGGGTAGTAGCTGGTGGAGCGGCTAGGTTTGGTGTTTGCTCGTGGACTGCAGTGTTGCAGAGGTTTCCTCTATCTTGAGAGGTAGTCTTTGTTGTTTTCTTTATTAGTACAGACACGCATACTGACCAGTGGGTTTGTGTCAGTTTGTTGACGCCCACTGGTGGTTTTCTTTTGAAATGCTGAATGCTTTGCTAAGCTACTATTTTTACCTTTTGTGGTTGTTTTTACTTGCTCTCTGGGAATGTTTTATGTTATGTTGCATGTTATGTATTTTCACTTATAAAAGCATTAATACTAGTACATCATACATCTCATATTTCTAAAACTAAAATACTATTTCCTAGCTAACGCAAATACTATTTTCATACTTATAATAAATCTTGAGTCTTGTATGCCATGAGTTGTCCTTTGGGGATGTTTATACTCATGTAGGGTGTTAATCAACATAACCAAAGTATTTTCCACAGCATATAACTATACTTCTACTCGTAGACTAGTTGATCCACTGTGCTGAGGGATACGACCATCCAATTTAAACTTGTTTTTACCTAATAACTTATGGAATTCTTATAAAATTATAGAGTTTGGAGTATAGCCTGAGCGCATGCAGTTATCCCTTACACGGCATGGCTTCATGACGCGTATTTTCTCTTACTCTGATATAATTAAAATGTTGAGAAAATCCGGGTTGTGATAGATAAGTTAGTAGCTTTGAATGTCGAAGGAACACAAAAATCTAAAGTTGTGTCACTAGTAAGGACACGAGCTTCAGATACCCCAGAAGACGCTGAGCCAAGCACGTCAGGCTTTGAGTTGTTTGATAGAGAATTCTCGCTAATATCCAAGTAGTTCAAAAGATTGCTCAGTAAGAGGAGGCAAATAAAAAATCAGTCCTCCTCCTCGGACTTCACGAGACCACATCGTGATGGTGATCGGTCTAAGAAAAGCTACAACCGAGAGGGCAGGTATAAATCTAAACTGAACAAACATTCTTCATCTGATATAGTTTGTTACTGTTGTAATAAGCCTAGACACATGATTGCAGAGTGTCCATATAAAAATAAGTAAGGATCCAAGAAGGAAGAAAAGAGATCCTTCAAAGGGAAGAGGAAGGAATAGAAGAGCTTCGTTTCAAAGTAGTCGAACAGTCTTATTAGTGATAATAACTCAAGTGTGTCTAGTTCTGAGAATGAATAAGCCTACCTCAGGCTCATTGCTTATTCAGATGAGGAAGTTGGCGACTCCCAATTCTATAAGAAGGTAAACTCTCACACAATGCTCTCCAAATCTGAAACCTCTACTAATGGTCATGAATGTTATTCTTCTAAGGAAGATGATTCTTACTTGTTGGCTCAGCATGAAGAACTTTTGAAATCCTTTGACAAATGCTGCAAGGTAGTAAAAAACAATCAAAAGAGATTGCTTCCCTCAAGGAAGTGGAATCAAACCTGAGGGATGAAATACTTTAATTAACTCCTCTCAGAGATGAAGTTCACTCCTTGAAAGAGGAATTAAAATGCTCTGATTAACTGTTAAGCCAGTAAGAGAAATACTTAGATGAGTTAGAGGAAAATCTCTTGGTGGAGAGAAAACTTGTTGAAAATTACTCAAAGCCAAAGACTGTTCTTCCTTTCATCGATTAATTTTCTGTTCCTAATAAGGGTAGTGGTCTTGGCCATATAGCCGAGAAAAGTAAGGCTACTTAGAGAGTCACTTCCAAAGCCAAAGGGAAGGCACCTCAAAGTCAACCCTCTTTTAAGAAGATTATCCTTCCCTCAAATAAATACAACTTTGAGACATTATATGGTCACTTTACAAGGCCAAATTATTTGGAGCCTAACAAGCGCTACCAAGGATGGACTTGTCCCCGAGACTTTTGTGCTAGTGCCTTCAAGGAACCTTATGAAGAAATTGCACTCAAAAGTTATTGTCCATACGTTCATGGACCAAGTTGAAAGAAGTCTCCAAAAGCCAAAATTTTTGTTATTAAGGCTAAGGAAATAGTGAAGCCTTGTGTGTGCTACAATTACGAGGCTTCCACATCCAAGTCAGTGGACCCTGCTTGACCTCCCGTTAACAAGGTAAAGCAGTTGTACGAGAGAAGGTACAATAGGTCTGACGATTTGTGTTGCGGCTAGATTGGTCACTTTTCCATAGATTATTGGTTTCATCCGGTAAAGCATGAAACTCCATAAGTTAACAGTGTGAGATCGACCACTCGCAATGTTAATGTTTTAAGTTGTGTTAAACAAACAAGAAACCAAGTACCCAAATCTATTTGGGTTCTTATGGTAAAATGATTTATGATTGCATGTATATCAAAAGGCCAACAAAACTCCAATCTGGTATTTGGACAGTGGATGCTCTCAGCATATGACCGGGACTAGAAGCCAACTGCTGGAATTTACCCCAGCGAAGACGGACAAAAGTTATCTTTGGAGGGTTTGAGAGGGGAATCACTAAAGGCTACAGTGTGATTTCCAATGACATAGTCTCTTTTACAGACATGGCTTATGTTGAAGGATTACAGCATAATCTTATAAGTATAAGTCAATTATGTGATAAAGGCTATATCATTGAGTTCTATAAGGACTAGTTCCTAATAAAATCATCTACTAATTTGGGGACAATCTTAACAGACACTCAGAGTAGAAATATTTTCTGTTTAAATTTTCTATGTTTAGATAATTCTACACTAGTGTGCTTTTTGGCAAAAGATAATGTGTCTCATTGTGACAAATGATACAAGAGATTATCACATATTAATTTAAAAACTATAAATATGTTACTTTCTCACAACTTTGTGCGTGATGCCCCCAATATTAAGTGCCTTAAATAGTGTCCATGTCACGCATGCCAAATGGGTAAGCAGACTAGGGTCACCTTTAAGGGTATTTCTTAAAAATATTCCTCTAGAATTTTGTGCTTACTTCTTATTCACTTATTCGGTCCTATGCCAATTCATAGTTTAGGAGGTAAAGTCTATGCGTTGGTCATTGTTGATGATTAATCTCATTTTACTTGGGTGTTCTTTCAAAAACATAAGTCTGACACCTTTGAGGCGTTTACTAATTTTGTTAGGAAAATTCAAAAATAATTAAATTGCTCGATGGTCAAAATTAGAAGTGATCATGGAACAAAATTTGAGTCTGGTGGCATAACAAAATTGTGTGGAAGTCAAGGTATCTTTCATGAGTTCTCCTCTCCGCATACTTCATAACAAAATGAAGTTGTTGAGAGAAGGAATAGAACCCTCATTGAAGAATGTACAACTATGTTGAATGTCGCTTCACTACCAGAGTACTTCTGGGCCAAAACACTCAACACAGCTTGTCACGTGCAAAATAGAGCACTAATCAACAAAAGACATCGTATGACTCCCTATGAACTATTGAAGGGAAGAAAACTGACTGTGTCTTACTTTAGGATCTTTGGCAGTAAATGCTTCGTATATAACAATGAAAAGTATTATTGTATAAAGTTTAGTGAAAATTGTTTTGAAGGTATTTTTGTAAGGTATAGTAGCCATAGTAAGGCTAATAGAAATTTTAACAAGAAAACCCTAGTGGTCGAAGAGTCTATAAATATTTTATTTGATGAGACAAGCATGCTTCATAGCAACTCATCTAGTGTTGTTGGTGTAGATGTTGGTACCAGGTTAAAGTAACTAAGCTTGGAAGAAGCGGTCAAGGAAGATGCTCCAAGCTCAGTCAAGGTCGTTGATCCAAGTGTGGTGGATGAAGAACGACTAGATGAAGAACTACGTCAACCTATAGGAGATGCAATAGATGTGGTAGAACATACTATTGGGAGAGGAAGAAATCTAACATTTAGATACCTGAGAGATCACCCAGTTGATCTGATCATTAGAGAGCTAGGAGACGATGTCAGAACTAAAAGTGGTACTGCTAACGAAGTTCTTCATCTTAGTTTTCTATCTCGGGTTGAGCCGAAGAAGTTTGAAGAAGCAAACAAAGATGCCTCTTGAATTATGGATATACAAGAGGAGCTCAATCAGTTTTAAAGATGCAAGGTTTGGGAGTTGGTGCCCAGGCCCAAAGGACATAACTTGATCGGTACCAAATGAGTATTTAAAAACAAGCTGGATGAAAATGGTATGATTATAAATAATAAAGCCAAGCTTGTAGCTCAAGGGTACAGACAAGAAGAAGGGATCGACTTCAATCAGACTTTTGCTCTAGTGGCCCGACTCGAAGCAATTAGGTTATTTCTAGCGTATGCTGCTCACAAAGGCTTCAAGGTCTATCAAATGGATGTGAAGTCAACATTCCTCAATGGAGATCTAAAAGAGGAAATATACTTAGCACAACCCCCAGGTTTTGTCAACTCAACTTTCCATGATCTTATATATTTTCTTAATAAAGCTCAATACGGCTTAAAACAAGCTCCCCGAGCTTGGTATGAGATGTTATCTAGCTTTCTTCTTGAGAACAAGTTCACAAGAGGAAAGATAGATAAGACATTATTTCTTAGGGAAGAAAATGGCCTGATTTTGCTAGTGCAAATCTATGTCGATGACATTATTTTTGGCTCTACGGAAGACAACCTTTGCAAGAAGTTTTCTAAACTAATTCAAGGGATGTTTGAAACGAGAAGTATGGGAGAGCTGAAGTATTTCTTACGAATTCAGGTGAAATAATCTGACGATGGAATTTTCATCTCTCAGACGAAGTTCACTAAAGAATTACTTAAGAAATTCGGAATGGAGAATGCAACCTTGATGAGTGTTGGGAATATTGCCCCTAATGTTCCCTAGACATGATTTGAAGAGGCATCACCATCAACACTAAGAGCATAGTTGTATTTGTTATTATTTAAGCTCACCATGTGCAGGATATTCCATGAAACATGTTTAGATATGTTGTCTAAGTTGCTGTGACATGTGGTCACAAGGTGGAGAAATGGAGAGACAGAAATCTTTCTAGGTCCACAAGCGTTAAGTGAAGCTAGTTCACTCAACGCCAGATGCCAAAGAAGAATGCTAGAAAGGCTGAAAATTGCTTAAGTCCATAGGCGTTGAGTGAAGGAAGTTCACTCAATGATATATATCAGAAGACATTGAGTATAGAAGAGTCTGTAAAAGACTCAGCATTGGCAAGCTAAAAAAGCGGATAAGTCCACAGGCGTTGAGTGAAGATATTTATCTCAATACCAGACAGCAAAAGCATTGAGTCATGCTGCTGCTGCCAAAGCCTAAGAAGAAAGAAGACAGAAAGTGGTTATGTACAAAAATGTTGAGTGATGAAGCTTCACTCAACTCTCTAAACTCCTAGCAGAAAAAGAGTTGTAGCCAAGTCCAAGGGAATTGAGTGAATGTCATTCACTCAATGCACTCAATGCCTGACAGTGCAGAAGAATTTGACTAAGACCAGAGGCATTAAGTGAATCCAGCTCACTCAACGCACTCAACACCTAGCAGTGCTGAAGAATTTGATTAAGTCCAGAGGCATTGAGTTAAGCCAGTTCACTCAATGCTTGATGATGCATAGAATTTGATTAAGTCCAGAATCATTGAGTGAAGTCCATTCATTCAACGCACTCAACGCCTGGAGTTGAATCATAATATTTGTATAAGTCCACAATTAATGATGTCAGCCAAAGTCAACAAAGTCTACAAAGTCCAAATTAGTTGCGGGAAAGCTACAGAACATGACAAATACTGTCGGAGGCCTACTGTATGTCTTCTTCTGTTAAAACAAGATGCAACTGTCAATCACAGGTGGTCCCAACTTCTTCTTGGATCCATTAATCAACGGAGGATAAAATGGAGAAGATGGCAGGAAAGAACTAGAACTTTTATGTTTTATTGATTTCGTAAAGTTGCGGCTGAACTTAATCTTCCTCTTCATTGTTGTCGAGCCCAAGCTTGAAGTTGAATTAGCTGAACTAAAAGTACTTCCAAGTTAGTTGTAGCAAAGTTCTTCTGCTACAACAAGTTGAGATAAGGTTCTGATAAAGAAGAAAGCACGGTGCTTTCAGGTTTCTGCTGATCCAGGTTAGTTGATTTAAGAACTAAAAAACTGTTAAGTCTTCAGTCTTCTTCAGCAAGTTCAGAAACAAGTTTCTTTGGTTCTTCCAGCATAGACAGCTACTTACTAAATATATTACTCTTACTTCTGTGAAGAAATTTAGGACTGAGATAAATCAACTCAGGAAGCAGACACAAAGAAATTTCTTTGTATCAAATACACACCAAACAAACCCTTTTATTTTCTATAAGATTCAGTTGTGGATCTGAGTGTATAGCCTTAGTGCCTGAGGTAAGGCAGATTTACCTGAGGTAGAATCCAGTTTTGGATATGAGTGTAGTACCTTTGGGTCTGAGGTAGGATCCTGTGTGTATATGAGTTGTAGGGCTTTTGAGCCTGAGGTAGGACAGTTTTGCATGAGGTAGGAGAGTCCTTCTCTCTGAGTGTAGGACCTTTGGGTCTGAGGTAGGATCCAGATTTGGATCTCAGGCAGGGTTATGTGCCAGATCTATAGAAGAGTCATTCACTCTGAGGTAGGGTTATCCTCCATAGCTTTAGATGTAGGAATTAGGTTCAAGTCTGAGGTAGGTGATCAGTTGATCACTGAGTTATAGGAGAAAACTTGCTCTAAGGTAGGGCTTTGTTCCTGAGTTGTAAATCTTGGAGGAGATTGAGAGATCCTGCTGGATCTGTGGTGTAAGCTCTAAGGAGCTGAGTTTTTGGAGAAGTGTCTTGTCTAACAAGAAGTTAGAAAGGTGGGAGGGACAGTGGACATACCCATAATCTTGGGAACCACTATAAATTCTGTGTGTGTTCTTTATGTTTTATCTTGAAAGCATAAATTTACTAACTCAGAACACACTATGCAAAAGATAATAATAAAGACTAGAAAACCTATTGACCCCCTCCCCTCTAGGTGATTAGCTATCTTGAAATTAAAAACTTTCGTGTAGTATCCGAAGGAGATTACTTAAGAAGGACCTAACAGTCATAGTAGATCTAAAAGGGTAGCTGAAACGAGTTCTATACTTATGGGTTCTGGAGAGAACCATAAGGAGCTAGGTTCCATGAAACTCTCCATCTGAATAAAGGAGAGTTTTAGAATTTGGAAAGAGAGGGTTAGACTATTTATGGAAGCCTATGACCCAAGGATCTTTTTGATAGTCAAAGAGGGACCTTTCATCCCTATGAAGGTCTCAGTTCTGGATGCCAATGTCCAGACACCTAAGACATATTCAGAGATGATAAAGGATGAAGAAATCTTGGCTACATTGGACAAGAGGTCACATAACATTATTGTTAGTGTCATAGATGATTCAACCTTTTAGAATCTTGTTCATTGCCAGACCTCCAATCAAATGTGGGACACTCTTATTTTCTACATGGAGGGAACTGAAGAGGTAAGAGATGACATGAAGTCCATGCTCAACCAAAAGTATGAGGCTTTTCGGCAGTCCCAAAAAGAAAACATAGCTGCTTCCCATAAAAGATTTTTCAAGATTATAAATGGACTGAGGACCTATGTGAGGGTCTTCAATCATTATGAGATTATTGACAAGTTCCTAAGGTCTCTCACTAGGGACTGGGCACTAAGATATATGCCATCTGAGAAGTGTCCAAGCTTGCTGATACTCCTCCATATACATTATTTGGAAAGATACTCTCTTATGAGATGCAGTTGGATGCCCGGAAAGAGGTGGAGGCCACCAGCAAATCCCTGGCCAAGGAAAAAAACCTTGGCCTTTAGAGCAAACGACACATGGAAGAGTAAGGAGAGGATTCCCTCTCCACCAAGGAGATCCGCTTATTTAGATAGCTTGGAATCAGATACATCAGACTACAGCATGTCTGATGAGGAATTTGCTGCCTTCTCCAGGCATTTTAAAAATCTGATGAAGAAGAAATGGTGTAAGAGTAGACCTTACACCTCTTATAATTATAAGAAGAATCACACAAAGCCTGGCAAGTATAATTTAAAACCTGTAAACATATTTCATCTAAAGTTGTTTGATACTGTTGCAGCAAACCTGGGCATGTTATAGCTGACTGACCAGTCAAGAGAAAGGAGGTTGGTGAGAAGAAACTGCGCCAGCATAAGGGCAAGAAGGATAAGTCCTTCATTGCAAAGAAGGAGAAGAGCTGGACTGACTCATCTTCATCAGAGTCTAAAGAAGAAGAAGAAGCCTATATTAGGATGGTTGCTACTGCTACTAAAAAAGAAGCTGAAGCAGCAGATGAAGACTATCCTGCTGTCAGGATAGGCATCAGGGCCCTTCTATCACATTCAAACAGTAACTTAGTGGAGGACGAGGATGAAGAATATACCTACATCTATTATGGGCTGATGGCAATGACTGATGAGGAATCCAGCCAAGATGAGCCTGGTCAAAGCAAAGTATATTCTCTATCTAGTTCTTCTTCTGAGTCTGGGTGTGAGACTAGTTCCTGTATAGAAGCTTCTTCATCCAGTGGTGAATATGATTCTAAATTAGATGGAGATGTCAATAAATTGATTGATAGGTATGGAGAACTTCTGGATGCCTTTAAGAAATGCAAGAAGTTGTCTAAAAATCAAGATGTCGATATTGCCACTTTGTAGCTAGCTACTGCCCAGCTTGCTGAGAAAACATCTTTGTTGGATCAGAAGGATAGGGAAGTTAGCCAATTAAGGTATTGTATCTCATCGAGATAGGCTCCATAAAGTTCAAGAATAGTCTCATTAAGGACCTTGAAGAGAATATCCAGAGGGAGAAGAGAATTGTGGCTAGGTTTTCTAATTCGAATACAGTTTTGATCTTAATAGACTCCTTCTCCTCTTAAAAGGGAAAGAAGAGGTTGGAGTTTAAGGGAAATGCCAGTGTTTCCCCTTCAAAAGGGAAGGGCAAAGCTCATGTTCAGTTTCTAGCTTCCAAGCATCCCATTCCTTTTAGGAAAGTTTAGTTACCTTCAAACAGGTATGACCAAGAGAGCGTCTATGATCACTAGATGAATTGTAGATCCACTAGTGTGAACAAAGAGGTTCACAACTATGGTGGAAGGTATAGTAAGGGAGTGAGTTCCTGTAAGGCTCCCCATTAGGAAATCCAAATGGCCCATCATGGAACATTTGTGTTTGGGGCACCAACCCCTTCACTCAAGAAAGAGGCAGTGGGTAACTTTCAAGGCCATACAACAAAGACCCAGACCAAGGGCAAGTCTATCAGTAAGCCTGATCTAGCTATATCTAAAGTAATAAATAATATTTCATCTGTAAAGAAGACTGTTGTAAATAATATTCAGAGCAAGCAAAGAAAACCTGCTAAAAGTCTCACCTTCAATCATATCCTTGCTGAAAGAAACTTGAAGAAGACTGCTACACCTTTTTCTTCTATTCAGTCAGCAGTTAATCCAACTATAAGACCTGCTTAGAAGATAAGGTATAATATACATGAGTGTTGGTGTTGTGGCAAGGTGGGGCATTTGTCCTTAGATTGCAGGCACAATCCTACTGTGCTAAGAGCTAGTGTTAGTCCACCAGTCAGAAAATCTATTGGTAGACAAGTCCATTTTCAGACTAACATGCACCTAGGACCCAATAGATATTGGGGTCCTAAGGTAAAATAAATTATGCAATGCAGGTTAGTCCAAGTGCCAATACCCCTATATGGTACTTGGATAGGGGTTGTTCCAAGTACATGACTGGGACAAGGAGCAACTTAAAGGAGTACACTTTAGTAAAAGATGGACCCAAAGTTATCTATGGTAGTTCAGATAGAGGTGTGACAAGAGGATATGGTAAGATTACCAATGGCATAGTCACAATCTCAAAAGTGGCTTATTTTGAAGGGTTGCAACACAACCTTATAAGCATAAGCCAACTCTTTTATCTTGGCTATGTCATTGTCTTCCACAAGGATGAGTGCCAAATTAAGAGGTAAAGTGACTAATAGGTCATCTTGACAGGCACTAGGAGTAGAAATGTTTATTGCTTAAATTTCCTTTGTCTAGATACAGACTCTCCTATTTGTCTAGTGGAAAATGAGAAAGTTTCTTATTGTGTGCAATGGCATAAGAGACTAGCTCGTTTAAATTACAAGACTATTGGACAGCTCTTTAGTGAAGAACTAGTTAGGAATGGTCCTAAGATGAAATTCACCAAGGAAAGCTTGTGCTCAGCATGCCAAAAAGACAAGCAGGCCAAGGCTTCCTTCATGGGCATTGAGACCAAAGACTCTGTGAGGTGCTTATTCCTCTTGTATATGGATATATTTGGTCATATGCCAGTTCATAGTCTAGGTAGGAAAGTCTACACCCTTGTGGTGGTTGATGACTATTCTAATTTTACTTGGGTGTTCATTCTTAAGAAAAAGAATGAAACCCTTCATGTCTTTATGAAGTTTGTCAAGCAAATTCAGAATGAGTTTTATAGTAATATAGTCAAAATCAGAAGTGACCATGTGACTGAATTCCAGTCTGATAACATGGAAAAGTTCTGTGAAGAGCTACTGATTCGTCCAGAATTTTCTTCTCCAAGAACACCCCAGTAAAATGGGATTGTTGAGAGGAAAAATAGAACTCTCATAGAGGCTGGAAGGACCTTATTGAGTGAAACATCTCTCCAAATATATTTCTAGGTTGAGGCAGTAAATACTGCATGTCATGTCCATAGCAGAGCCTCTATCACCAATAGCCACAAGAAGACTCCCTATGAGATCTTGAAGGGCAGAAAACCAAACCTGGGCTATCTCTGGATCTTTGGTAGTAAGTGTTATGTGATTCATAATGGGATGTCCTATGTGACTAAGTTTACTGCCAAGTACTTTGATGGGATTTTTGTTGGGTACAACAATCATAGTAAAAACTATAGGATCTATAACTTGAAAGCCAAGTTGTAGAAGAGTCTGTGCATATTGTCTTTGATGAGTCTACCATGATTAATAGTGAGTTGCCAAGCTCCTCTTCTAGTACTGCAGGAATAGAGGTGATGATGGACAAGCTAACCATCAAGGAAGCTGCTCTAGTAATCCAAGATGGAGTGGATATTCTAGAAGGATTGCAAAACATACTTGAAGAGGATGAAGATCAGCAAGAAGCTACTGCTAAAGCTGATGCTGAAAGAAGATTGCCTCAAGCTATCAGGCATCTAAGAGACTACCCAAGACAACATATAATTGGTGATGTATACCAAGGAGTGGTGATAATAAGCAGGAGCCTTAATATAATAATGTATGTAAGTTTCCTGTCATAGGTTGAGACCAGGAGATTTAAAGAGGTAACCATAGATCAGTTCTAGATTATAGTAACGCAAGAGGAACTGAACCAGTTTAAAAAGTGCAAGGTCTGGAAGCTGGTTCTCCGACCATAAGGACATAATTTCATTGGAGTCAAGTGGATTTACAAAAATAAACTTGATGAAAAAGGCATTATAATCAAGAATAAAGAAGTCTAGTAGCTAAGGGGTACAGACAAGAAGAAGGTATTGATTTTGATCAAACCTTTTCTCCTGTAGCAAGATTGGAAGCCATCAGACTCTTCCTTGCATTTTCTGCATTCAAAGGATTTAAAGTCTATGAGATAGATGTGAAGTCAGCATTCCTGAATGTTGACTTAAAGGAAGAAGTATATGTTGAGCAACCTCCAGGTTTTGTTGATTCTAACTCCCCTGAATTTATTTATAGACTTAGAAAAGCTCTCTATGGGCTGAAGCAAGCCCCTAGAGCATGGTATGAAACATTGTCTAGCTTTCTCATTGAGAACAAATTCTCAAGGTGGAAGATAGACAAGACCCTATTCCTAAGGTAATCTAAGGGTAAGATCATCCTAGTGTAGATATATATAGATGACATTATCTTTGGATCTACTAATGACACCTTTTGCATAAAGTTTGCTAAACTTATGCAAGGGAAGTTTGAGATGAGCAGCATGGGTGAAGTTTAGTTCTTCTTAGGACTCCAAGTAAGACAGACTGATGATAGCTTTTCCATATCCCAGTCTAAGTTTACCAGGGAGTTAATAAAAATGTTTAGTATGGAGAATGCTTCTACCATGAAAACTCTCATGGGGTCATGTATGCCTATAGGCACAGATAAGATAGTGAAACCTGTTGATGAAACATTGTATAGAGGGATAATTGGCTCCCTTATATATCTTACTATAAGTAGGTCAAACATCGTGTATATTACATGTGTTTGTGTTAGGTATCAAGGTAGCCCAAAGAATGTCACTACTCTATTGCTAAGAGGATTTTGAGGTATCTTATGGGCACACCAGATCTAGGCCTATGGTACCCTAGAAATAGGGATTATATAAGAACATGCTATTCAGATGCAGATTTTGAATGCTACAAAGAGGACAGGAAGAGCACTTCAGGTACCTCTCAGTTCTTGGGAGGAAGACTAGTGTCTTGGAGCAGTACGAAGCATACCAATGTTATAATTTCAATAGCTGAGTCAGAATACATCTCATAAGGTAGCTGTTGTGCACAATTGTTGTGGATGCAGCATCAGCTCCAGATTATAATCTCCAGATAAGTAGAACTCCTTTATATTGTGATTCTACTAGTGCAATCTCAATTGCTAGGACTCTTGTCTCTCATAGCAGGACTAAACACACTAAGATTAGGTATCATATCATTAGGGAGCATGTGGAGTGTGAAGACATCTGCCTTGAGTTTGTCCCTATAGACAAGTAAGTGGCTGACATCTTCTCCAAGCCACTAAATGAAGCAAAGTTCAACACATTCAAGTTTGAGATGGGTATGTTGAAATTGATATAGCTTCAGTTTCTCCTTGTGTTGTTATTATTGCAGGATTTACACTTCTTGCAGGTAGATAAGTCTTTCAAGTGATATCAAGTGGTATCAAGTCTAAGATGGACTCAACTGTCTAGTAAAGAGAAGATAACATATGCTACTGTTGAGGGGGATCAAGTCAAGTTACTCCTATTGAGGGGGAGCAAGCCCATCAGCTGTTATAGTGGATCAAAGATCATCACTACTATTTGTGAAGTCACTACTGCTGAAAGAATAATGCTGCTACATGAAAATAGGAATAGCCAACTCCTCCCTGACTATAGTTGCTCCTGCAGAAGACATAAAAAGGGGGAGGAGTGCCATCTAGCTCAAGTGGATCAATGGACCACTCAAGTGTCAAGTGGCTGCAGTGATGTGTTGCGTTAGTGGCATCAATACAAGAGGTATGTACTCTAGTCAACTAGTTTGATCACTAGTATAGTAGAAGTAGAAAGGGGGAGATATGTGACATAATCCTATCACCTCCCTCAATATGCCTATAAAAGAGGCCAGAAATGGGGAGATGTGTGGCAATACTTGTAATGGGGGAGATTGGAGATATAGAAGTAATACTTGACATGACTAGGTAATGTTGAGTTTGTTCATATTACTTGGAAAGATTCAAGTAGTATGAGGAATGCAATGACTACATGTTGAGCCATATTGAGTCAGTTCATATTATGAGGTAAGTTCTTCTAGTGGTGCTCCATTAAAGTATTAAGTGGTATAAGGAGAGTGCATATTATTTGAGCAATTATTCAAGTGGTATGAGAATACATTGACTTGATATGTTAAGATAATGTAGTTAAATGGAGTATATTAAATTTATATGCTTTTTATGTTAATGCTTCCTAGTATTGATGGGTGTTCTGCCTTCTTCAAATAGGGGGAGATTGTTGGGAATATTGCCCCCAATGTTCCCTAAACATGATTTGAAGAGGCATCACCATAAACACTAAGAGCTTGTTGTATTTAATGTTAGTTAAGCTCATCATGTGCAGGATATTACATGGAACAAGTTTAGATAGGTTGTCTAAGTGGATGTGACTTGTGTCACAAGGTGGAGAAGTGGAGAGGCAAATTTCTTTCTAAGTACACATGCATTGAGTGAAGCCAGTTCATTCAAAGCCAAATGCGAAAGAAAAATGCTAGAAAGGCTGAAAATCATCTAAGTCCATAGGCGTTGAGTGATGGAATTTCACTCAACATCATGTATCAGAAGGCATTGATCATAGTTATGTCTATCAAAGCCTCAGCATTGGCAAGATGAAAAAGCGGCTAAGTCCAAGGGTGTTGAGTGAAGTTAGTTCTCTCAATTCCTTACAGCAAAAGCATTGAGTCATGCAGGTGTAGTCAAAGCCTAAGAAGAAAGAAGACAGAAAACGGCTAAGTACAATAGCATTGAGTGATGAAACTTCACTCAACGCTGTCAATTCCTAGCAAACAAAGAGTTGCAGCTAAGTCAAGAGGCGTTGAGTGAAGGTCATTCACTCAATGCACTCAACGTCTAGCAGTGCAGAAGAATTTGACTAAGTTCAGAGGTATTGAGTGAGCAAGATCACTTAACGCACTCAACGCCTGGCAGTGCAGAAGAATTTGACTAAGTCCAGAGGCATTGAGTAAAGCCAGTTCACTCAATGCACTCAACGCCTGATGATGCAGAGAATTTGACTAATTCCAGAATCATTGTGTGAAGGCCATTCACTCGACGCACTCAACGCCTGGAGTTGAATCTGAATATTTTGCTATGTACACAATTGATTACGTCAGCCAAAGTCAACAAAGATCAAATTAGTTGCGGGAAAGCTACAGAACATGACAAATACTACAGGAGGTATACTATACATCTTCTTCCGTTAAAGAAAAATGCAATTGTCAATCACCAGTGGTCCCCACTGCTTCTTCAAGCCGTTAATCGACGGAAGATAAAAGGGACAAGATGGAAGGAAAGAACTGGAACTTTTAGGGTTTTATTGATTTCGTAAAGTTTCTGCTGAACTTCATCTTCCTCCCCATTATTATCGAGCCAAAGCTTGATGTTGAATCAATTGAACTAAAAGTTCTTCCAAGTTAGCTGTAGTAAAGTTCTTCTGCTACAACAAGTTCAGATAAGGTTCTGATAAAGAATAAAGCGCAGTGCTTTCAGGTTTCTGCTGATCCAGGTTGCTGATTGAAGAACTCAAGAACTGTCAAGTCTTCAGTCTTCTTCAGCAAGTTTAGAAACAAGTCTCGGAGGTTCCATCAACACAGGAAGCTACTTACTGAAGATATTACTCTTGTTATTGTGAAGAAAGTTAGGGCTGAGATAACACAGCTCAGGAAGCAGACACAGAGAAATTTCTCTATGTCAAATACACACCCAACAAACCCTTTTATTTTCTGTAGGATCCATTTGTAGATCTGAGTGTATGGCCATTATGCTTGAGATAGGGCAGACTTGCCTTAGGTAGGATCCAGTTTTGGATCTGAGTGTAGGACTTTTTGGTCAGAGGTCGGATCTTGTGTGGATCTAAGCTGTACGGCTTTTGAGCTTGTGGTAGGGCAGTTTTGCCTAAGTTAGGAGTGTCATTCTCTCTGAGTGTAGGACCTTTGGGTCTTAGGTAGGATCCATATTTAGATCTAAGGTTGGGCCTTATTCCTTAGCTATAGGAGAGTCATTCTCTATGAGGTAGGGCTATCCACCATAGACTTAGCTGTAGGACTTGGGTTCAAGTCTGAGGTAGGTGATCAGTTGATTACTAAGTTGTTGGAGCAAACTTGCTCTGAGGTAGGGATTTGTGCCTGAGTTATAAGTCTTGGAGGAGACTGAGAGATCCTGCGGGATCTGTGGTGTAAGCTCTAAGGAGCTGAGGTTTTTGGAGAAGTGCCATGTCTAACAAGAAGTTAGAAATATGGGAGGGATAGTGGATGGTGTCTACTAATCATAAAGAGATTAAAAACCGAACTAATAATCCATCAAGGCATGTATACCTATCGAATTATTGCTAGGGCACACAAGTGTCGTATTTAAATCCGGGAACCGTTGAGTAATCTTACTCACACGAAGACTATTATCTTATCGAACAAACTTTTAGGGTTGTTAACTAAATTAAAAGAAGGGACTACTTGGATAAAGAAAAGCACTTGCACTTAATCAGAGAGACCACAACTAGTGATTAAAACGAGGGGTCAAACAATGATAAAGAAAAGCACTCGATCGAGAATCACCTCGGCCTAAGTTGATCAAAAATGCGATAATAAACTCTAACTTAATAAAGTAAAGGACCTTGACCATGGAGGTTTCTAAAGCATGAACAAGCTTTTCTCGAAGACGTGCCCACCTGAGTTTAGGAAGGTCCGACCAAACTCTCGTCCAAACCGGAGGCCTAAAGCACGCTTTACGTTGTGAACCCCGCTATTGGATTTCACTTTAATCTGGGAGATTTGACGTCTGCCTCTATCGAGGGATGCATGCAACTCTCTTTACTCTTTAGTGTTCACTCCAAGCTACGAGCCTCACGGCTAGATAAGAGTGGTAACAAAGATGGAAAATATATATCGATGATATATCTCAAATCATAATTAATCAAGAGTAAATCATGGTCTAAACCTTACAAAGGAAAAGTAAACTAGAGCATCAGAACATAATCAACTTGAACCTCGGATCATCAAGATCGAGTACAAGGAGGATTAGTTACTCATGGTGAAGTGGACGAAGAGAGATGAGTAGGAGTGCATAGAAACAAAATAGAGATAAGTAAAAGAAAACAGACTTTATATTAATTCAAACAGAGAGCTTACAACTTGAAATATAAAAACTATTACACTTGCAGGAAATGAAAACTAAGCTAGCACTAAAAGTAAACTACTAAAGAAATTCAAGAACTATTACAGAAGCAGTAATACTAAAACTAAAACTAAGAAAAACTAAAATGAGAAAAGGAGAGAGGAAGAACACTAAGGAAGAACTGAAAATGGTAGCACTTCCCCTCCCCGAAAGTTCTCTCCCTCAGACATAAGGGGTGGGGCTCTATTTATAGATTCTTCAAAGAGCAGGACATGCCCACGCTATTATCTTGCATGGAGGTTGACCTCGATACAAAATCTAGAGGATAATGATGATTGCCTCAATACGGGTGACGTGCATTTATGGAGGCAGCAGGCTTTTGTGGAGAAACGGGACTTGATTCTGGCAGCGGGGAAAGATCAACAAAAGAAGGAGAGAGGGATCGACAAAATCAGAGGGGAAGGAGGGAGAGCTTGACGAATAGAGAAAAGAGAAGGTGGTTTGTTCGATGAAAATTGAGAAAAAGTAAGCGGTGGCGTTCGGCGAAAATTTGCGGAAGGAAGCGTTCAACAAAATTGGAAGAAAACGTCGAACGCAGAAGGAGGAGGGCGCGTTTGACTAAATTGGAAGAATTCGTCGAACGCAAAACTGGAAGCGTTCGACGAAATTGGAAGAATTCGTCGAACGGAGAAAGTGGAAGGGAGGTCGATGAACATGGGATAATTCATCGAACGTGGAGATAAAAGCGTTCGACGAACTTTGAACTGAAGGCGTTCAATGAACTTTGAATTGAAGGTCTTCGACAAACTTTGAACTGAAGGCGTTTGACGTACTTTGAACTTAAGGCGTTCGACGAAATTTTGAACTAAAGACATTCGACGAACTTTGAACAGAAGGCGTTCGACGAAATTTTGAACTGAAGGCGTTCAACGAACTTTGAACTGAAGGCATTCGACGAAATTTTTAACTTAAGGCATTCGACGAACTTTGAACTGAAGGCGTTCGACAAAGTTTTTGCAGATCGACGAATTTTGAGCTGAAAAACTGCAAACCTGTAAAAGAAAGAAATCAATCATTAGTGGTATTAATATATACAATAGGAGGTCAAAATAAAGCTTTAAAAGATATGATTTACATAATAAAAACCTGTAATTACCCTAGTAGTTTAAACTACAAAACGTATTATCAAACTCCCACAAGCTTAAGTTTTTCTTGTCCTCAAGCAAAAATATAAAAACTAGCTAACATAAAAGTGATTAATCAGGAAAATTCTAATTATGCTAACATAAGTACTATGCGAAATTCTAAGTAGGGAGAAGGTGAAACGTAAACCTAAAACATTTATTTAAACATGGTTTCAACTTTATAAACTTCACTAATTTAGACAATTCATCCAAGATTTTAACAGAATTCTTTAAATAAGTTAAAGCAAGGCAACAAATGAAATAGTGCATTGAGTTGTTACTAAATTCTAAGAGGCATTTTATACCCAAATCAATCAAAGAACAAAAATCTAAATTCAAATCCAAGACTTAACTAATCTACTTTTCTTCTTCACTTGGCTAAAAGAAAACGTAGGAGCGGGAATCAACAGGACTTATTAGGACTGAAATGTTTGGTTTAGGCATATAATTAGGAATGGAATTCAAAGATAAACATGAAGGCTTATAATCACACTAAACTAAAATAAAGAGTTTCAAAATTTTCATAGATAGTATATTTTTTCTTTTCCTTTTCCATTTCTTTCTTCTTTTCAAAACAAAGGCCATAAATAACTTGTCTTTTCATTTTGAAATTGGCCACAAAATTAAACATTTCTTTTTAGCATGCTTTTTTTAAATTTCTCCAAAAATCACAAAACAACCCTATCACAACATGAAATTTTATGAAACTCAAAAAGTTAGTGTGATATGATAGGTTGGAAGAATTGGCTTTGGTGAAAAATGAAATGATAAGTGGAGTTATCAAATGGAATAGGAAAAAGGCTCAAAAGAGGCTAACTAGGGGAATAATTTTTTGGTTGGCGAGAAGGCTCAAACAAAAACAAAGATGGACTACATCATTTTCAAGCTCCTAAAATTTGCCTAAAGTATTAGTATTGAAAAATTTCAAAAAGTAGATCCTAGATATTAAATAGAGACTAATGAACTTATTTTAAAAATAAGAATAATATAAGTCTTGAATCATTCACATCTACTACACTACTCAAAGTTGATATTACAAAAATTATCCAAAAACAAAAAGTAAAATAATGGATGAAAGATTTTTAGGAAGTAAAGAAAAAAAAACGAGAATCCATAATAGAAATGCAAGTTTTAGAAAAATGTTTCACGTTAACATGCTACCATGAATGAGGAACACAACATGGCCAACATTTTACTTGTGAAATATAATTAGAAAGATCGATTAGAAAAATTATAATTACCTAAGTCATTATATGGAATTTTGAGAAAAACAAAACAAAAGCAAAGGGTACTATTGAAATACAAAAATTAGTTTAAACTAAACAAATAACATATATTTCCGATTTTGAAATATTCACTTTTTTTGGATTTTTTGATATTCTATTTTTTTGTATTTTTAAGATATTATCTTTTTTTAAAGATTTTTCTTTAAAAATAAAAAAGGAGAAAAAACTAAAAAATGTTGATTTTGATTGATTTTTTTTTCAGGGAAACAAAATAAAGAAAAGAGAATGATGAAATCCTCAATGGATAAAAGAGGGGAAGGAGTGCGAAAAATTAAAACAGAAATAAATGTACAGAATTGAAAATATGTACTTCCCCGGATTTGCGTGTCGCGGAAGGTTGTGTGATGTCGCTCCCCCATACATGCGCTTTGTATCTTCATAAAATATCTTATTTGGACTTCGTGATGGATTCAGCAGCGTTGGAGCAGGCGATTGCAGAGGCTTCAGCTTGTCGGAGTCGTCCGGGGCAAAAAAGTGAAAAATAAAGAAAACAAAAAAATAACTTGGGTTGCCTCCCAAGAGCGCCCTTTTTTTAAAACGTCGTTTGAGCTCGACGCAACAAAATAATATTATCCAATATAAAGTGTCCAATAATAATAATAATAATATCCAAAATAATATTTAAAGTTTTTAACAAAAATAAAAATTCTTATGTTATCCATAATTTAGATCATGCAGAATAAAATTAATACAGTTTGGACTGACATCACCACAGAAAAAAGTTTAAGACACTGACCATTCACTTTGAACTCACCCTTATCAAGGTGTGAAATTAAAATCGTTCAATACGGAAAAACTTCTTTAACATTAAACGACCCAGACCATCGTGATTTTAACTTGCCCTGAAATAAATGTAATCGTGAATTATTTAAAAGAACTTGGTCGTCCGGCTTGAAGTTTTTTGGGTGCCTTAGGTGTTTGTTGTGAAAACGCTTTGTCCGCTCTTTATAAAATTTGTTATTTTCGTATGCATAAGAGCGCCACTCGTCGAGTTCGTTAAGTTGAAATTTTCTAAGGTCACTTATAGAGTGGGGATCAAAATTTAAAAGCCTTAGGGCCCAAAAAGCACTGTGTTCTAATTCTACGGGTAAATGGTACGATTTTCCAAAGCCCAACTGATACGGCGTACAACCGATGCCAGTTTTGTGCGCAGTTCGGTAGGCCCATAAAGCATCATCTAATTTGGTTGACCAGTCTTTTCTAGAGGTGGAAAAAGTCTTTTCTTAAATTCTTTTAAGCTCTCTGCTCACTACTTTGACTTGTCCATTAGTTTGGGGGTGGTAGGTAGTTGAAAGCTTATGCGTAATGTCATATTTAATAAGAATTTTTGAAAACTGCGCATTACAAAAATGTGAACCCTTACCGCTAACAATGGCTCGTGGCGTACCGAATTGAGAAAATAATTTTTTTCAAAAACATTATTATGACTCGGGCGTCGTTGGTAGGAAGTTCTTGTGCTTCAGCCCATCGTGAAACATAATCTACACCAACTAAAATAAACTTATTCCAGAAGCTAGAAGGAAAAGAGCCAAAAAAATCAATTCACCAAAGGTCGAAAACTTTGCACTCAAGGAAATAATTTTACGGCATTAAATTTTTATTGGAAATATTTCTCAATCGTTGGCAACTATCACACCTACTAACAATGGCTTGCGCGTCTTTAAACAGGCTAGGCGAGTAATAACCTGCACAAAGCACTTTGTGGGCGGTGCGAGCATCTTGATAGTGACCACCAGTCGGTCCATCATGCAATTATTTTAAAATAACTAATCCTTCTTCAAAAGAGAAGCATCTCCTTATCACTTAGTCCGCACAGACTCAGAAAAGATGCGGGTCCTCCAAAAAATAGTTCTTCAACTCAAAAAAGAATTTTTCTTTTGCTGAGAGGAGAACTCTTTCGGAAGTACACGAGCCACTAAATAGTTGGCTATGTGTGCAAACCATGGAGAAGGTGATGTGTTAATTAAAAGCAGCTTCTCATCGGTGAAGAAATCATTTAAAGATTTTTCATCTAATTTTTTTATATACGGATTATCTAATCGTGAGAGATGGTTGGCGGCCAAATTCTCGGCTCCTCGCTTATCACGGATTTCTAAGTCAAACTACTGGAGGAGTAAGACCCAGCCAATCAGGGGCGGCTTGGCATCCGTCTTATCAAGAAGATACTTGAGGGCCGAGTGGTCCGTAAAAACGATAATTTTAGAAAGTGTAATATATTGACGAAATTTATCAAAAGCGAAAACAACATCTAGGACCTCCTTCTCAGTTGTGGTATAATTCTCTTGTGTCGATGTTAGTGTTTTACTTGCATAATGGATGGAGTGGAAGTTTTTAGATATTCGTTATCCTAGTACGGCTCCCACAACGAAACTACTTGCATCGCACATAATTTCAAAGGGAAGGTCCCACACTGGAGCTATCATAATAGGGGCGTTAATTAACTTTTCTTTTATTAATTAAAATGCAGATAGACAAAGGTCATCAAAAATAAATGGGGTGTATTTTTCTGGAAGATGAGTAAGGGGTTTGGTGATTTTGGAGAAGTCTTTTATGAAGCGGCGGTAGAATCCAGCATGTCATAGGAAACTTCTAATAGCTTTGACGTTCGTAGGAGGAAGCAGATTCTCGATAACTTCTATCTTAGCTATGTCTACTTCAATTCCTCTCGCAGAAATCTTATGACCAAAAACTAACCCTTCCCTCACCATAAAATTACATTTTTCCCAATTTAGGGCAAGGTTAGTTTCTTCGCAATTTTCTAAGACTTTTTCGATGTTTTCTAAGCAACTATCAAAGGCATTGCCGAACACGGAGAAATCATCCATAAATACCTCCATAATGCTTTTTACGTACTTGTCGAACATAACGAGCATACATCGCTGGAATGTAGCTGGCACATTGCATAATCCAAACGGCATTCTTCGATATGCGATGGTGTCGAAGGGACAAGTAAACGTAGTTTTCTCCTTGTCCTCGGGAGAGATGGGGATTTGAAAGTACCCCGAGAGACCTTCGAGAAAACAGTAAAAGCTATGGCCGGATAATCGCTCTAAAATTTTATCGCTGAACGGCAAGGGGAAGTGGTCCTTGCGGGTGGCATCTTTTAACTTACGATAGTCAATACACATTCGCCACCCCTTCACCATCTGTGTCAGGATTAAATCACTATTTTCATTAGTAATTACAGTAATCCCTCCCTTTTTTGGCACTACCTGGACTGGGCTAACCCACTTACTATCAGAAATTGGATAAATAATTCCTGCGTCTAACAGTTTCATAACCTCGCCCTTTATGACTTCTTTCATATTTTGATTTATACGACGCTAAGGTTCGATTGAATTACGTGAATTATCTTCCATTAGGATTTTATGTGTGCAGAAAGATGGGCTTATGCCCTTGATATCAGATATCTGCTAGGCAATAACTCGACGATGTTTACGTAATACTAGTAGGAGCTTATCATTTTGCACTTAAGTCAGGTAGGCCAAAACTATTACTAGTACCTTGGAGTACTTTTCTAAGAAGGCATACCTAAGATGTTCGGGTTGTTCCTTTAATTCCAGGGTAGGGGTTCTTCATACGGTGTTTTGGAAATTCTTTCTTTTTCAAAAACAATGTCTTCGTAGACTTTTCCTTTATACGAAAAATTGAAAGGGGTGGAGCTAGTGGCCATGGCGGCTTCTTACAGAGATTCAATTGGAAGAGTAGAGGAAGAACAAAAATCAGAAAATTTATTTTCACTTTCAGAAAGGCACCAGGAAGATTCTTCACCTAAGGCATCTAAGAAAAAATAGGAGTAGTCATTCCCTAGGGTATTCATCATTGAGGGGGTTATAGAGAAGGTCACTTCATCATCGCCTACTCGTAGGAAGAGCTTACCATTGGTTTTGTCAATGATAGATCAGGAAGTGGCAAGGAAGGGTCGGCCAAGGATCTAGGGAACCTCGACGTCTTCTTTGATGTCTAATATGACGAAATCCACCGGGAAGATGAATTTGTTGACTTTAACTAAGACATCCTCCACGATTACTAATGGGTAATTAACTGATCTATCGATGAGCTGGATACTCATGTGTGTGGGGTTGAGGCTACCAATTCCTAACTTCTTGAATAACGAGAGGGGATTCAGGTTGATAATCGCACCTAAGTTGGCTAATGCATGCTTGACAAAAATATCACCGAAGACACACGGTATAGAAAAACAACCCGGATCACTGATCGTCTTTGGTAAACTATTTTTCAAGACCACAGAGCACACGACATTTAGTGTGACATGCGATAAGTTTTATAATTTATTTTTATTTTTCAGGAGGTCCTTAAGGTACTTAGCATACTTCGGCATTTGGGAGATTGCTTCATGGAAGGGTAGATTTACGTGTATTTGCTTAAATATTTCTAGGAAGAGGGACAATTGATCATCCTGATGTTGCTTGTTAAGTTCGGAAGGGTATGGTGGAGTTGGATCATTTTAAATGATGGGTGGTGGAATGAGATCTTTTTCTATAATAGAGAGAGGGGTGTTAACCTCTTCTTCAGTAGAGGATGAAATGATAAAAATTTCCTCGGTGGAGGGTTGATTCTTTATAATGGGGTAGGAGCTTGCCTCAAGCTATTCACTAACCATACTAGAAACTTTCTTCCCACTCCCAAGAGTTATAGCTTTTGTTTGCTCTCTTGGGTTGGGCTCGGTGTTGGCAGGAAGAGACCCGGCGGGCCACTAAAAAATAATTTTTGCGAGTTATCCTACTTGATTCTCTAAACTTTTAATGGTCCCGGCTAGTGTTCTTATAGTAGCGTCATTAACATTCATATATTTTGAAAAAAAAATTCCTCCAAACTTGGAGGTTTTGGAAAATTTTGAGGAGGTGGTGGTGGTGCAGAAAAATCATTTTGTGGTGGTGGCGCATTGCGTTCGAGGGATTACTCCACGAAAAGTCTATGTAGCATTATAATCAAGAATAAAGAAGTCTAGTAGCTAAGGGGTACAGACAAGAAGAAGGTATTGATTTTGATCAAACCTTTTCCCCTGTAGCAAGATTGGAAGCCATCAGACTCTTCCTTGCATTTTCTGCATTCAAAGGATTTAAAGTCTATGAGATAGATGTGAAGTCAGCATTCCTGAATGTTGACTTAAAGGAAGAAGTATATGTTGAGCAACCTCCAGGTTTTGTTGATTCTAACTCCCCTGAATTTATTTATAGATTTAGGAAAGCTCTCTATGGGCTGAAGCAAGCCCCTAGAGCATGGTATGAAACATTGTCTAGCTTTCTCATTGAGAACAAATTCTCAAGGTGGAAGATAGACAAGACCCTATTCCTAAGGTAATCTAAGGGTAAGATCATCCTAGTGTAGATATATATAGATGACATTATCTTTGGATCTACTAATGACACCTTTTGCATAAAGTTTGCTAAACTTATGCAAGGGAAGTTTGAGATGAGCAGCATGGGTGAAGTTTAGTTCTTCTTAGGACTCCAAGTAAGACAGACTGATGATAGCTTTTCCATATCCCAGTCTAAGTTTACCAGGGAGTTAATAAAAAAGTTTAGTATGGAGAATGCTTTTACCATGAAAACTCTCATGGGGTCATGTATGCCTATAGGCACAGATAAGACAGTGAAACCTGTTGATGAAACATTGTATAGAGGGATAATTGGCTCCCTTCTATATCTTACTATAAGTAGGTCAAACATCGTGTATATTACATGTGTTTGTGTTAGGTATCAAGGTAGCCCAAAGAATGTCACTACTCTATTGCTAAGAGGATTTTGAGGTATCTTATGGGCACACCAGATCTAGGCCTATGGTACCCTAGAAATAGGGATTATATAAGAACATGCTATTCAGATGCAGATTTTGAATGCTACAAAGAGGACAGGAAGAGCACTTCAGGTACCTCTCAGTTCTTAGGAGGAAGACTAGTGTCTTGGAGCAGTACGAAGCATACCAATGTTACAATTTCAATAGCTGAGTCAGAATACATCTCATAAGGTAGCTGCTGTGCACAATTGTTGTGGATGCAGCATCAGCTCCAGATTATAATCTCCAGATAAGTAGAACTCCTTTATATTGTGATTCTACTAGTGCAATCTCAATTGCTAGGACTCTTTTCTCTCATAGCAGGACTAAACACACTAAGATTAGGTATCATATCATTAGGGAGCATGTGGAGTGTGAAGACATCTGTCTTGAGTTTGTCCTTATAGACAAGTAAGTGGCTGACATCTTCACCAAGCCACTAAATGAAGCAAAGTTCAACACCTTCAAGTTTGAGATGGGTATGTTGAAATTGATATAGCTTCAGTTTCTCCTTGTGTTGTTATTGTTGCAGGATTTACACTTCTTGCAGGTAGATAAGTCTTTCAAGTGATATCAAGTGGTATCAAGTCTATGATGGACTCAATTGTCTAGTAAAGAGAAGATAACATATGCTACTGTTGAGGGGGATCAAGTCAAGTTACTCCTATTGAGGGGGAGCAAGCCCATCAGCTGTTATAATGGATCAAAGATCATCACTACTATTTGTGAAGTCACTGCTGCTGAAAGAATAATGCTGCTACATGAAAATAGGAATAGCCAACTCCTCCCTGACTATAGTTGCTCCTGCAGAAGACATAAAAAGGGGGAGGAGTGCCATCTAGCTCAAGTGGATCAATGGACCACTCAAGTGTCAAGTGGCTGCAGTGATGTGTTGTGTTAGTGGCATCAATACAAGAGGTATGTACTCTAGTCAACTAGTTTGATCACTAGTATAGTAGAAGTAGAAAGGGGGAGATATGTGACATAATCCTATCACCTCCCTCAATATGCCTATAAAAGAGGCCAGAAATGGGGAGATGTGTGGCAATACTTATAATGGGGAGATTGGAGATATAGAAGTAATACTTGGCATGACTAGGTAATGTTGAGTTTGTTCATATTACTTGGAAAGATTCAAGTAGTATGAGGAATGCAATGACTACATGTTGAGCCATGTTGAGTCAGTTCATATTATGAGGTAAGTTCTTCTAGTGGTGCTCCATTAAAGTATTAAGTGGTATAAGGAGAGTGCATATTATTTGAGCAATTGTTCAAGTGGTATGAGAATACATTGACTTGATATGTTAAGACAATGTAGTTAAATGGAGTATATTAAATTTATATGCTTTTTATGTTAATGCTTCCTAGTATTGATGGGAGTTCTGCCTTCTTCAAATAGGGGGAGATTGTTGTGAATATTTCCCCCAATGTTCCCTAAACATGATTTGAAGAGGCATCACCATAAACACTAAGAGCTTGTTATATTTAATGTTAGTTAAGCTCATCATGTGCAGGATATTACATGGAACAAGTTTAGATAGGTTGTCTAAGTGGATGTGACTTGTGTCACAAGGTGGAGAAGTGGAGAGGCAAATTTCTTTCTAAGTACACATGCATTGAGTGAAGCCAGTTCATTCAACGCCAAATGCGAAAGAAAAATGCTAGAAAGGCTGAAAATCATCTAAGTCCATAGGCGTTGAGTGATGGAATTTCACTCAACATCATGTATCAGAAGGCATTGATCATAGTTATGTCTATCAAAGCCTCAGCATTGGTAAGATGAAAAAGCGGCTAAGTTCAAGGGTGTTGAGTGAAGTTAGTTCTCTCAATTCCTTACAGCAAAAGCATTGAGTCATGCAGGTGTAGTCAAAGCCTAAGAAGAAAGAAGACAGAAAGCGGCTAAGTACAATAGCATTGAGTGATGAAACTTCACTCAATGCTGTCAATTCCTAGCAAACAAAGAGTTGCAGCTAAGTCAAGAGGCGTTGAGTGAAGGTCATTCACTCAATGCACTCAACGTCTAGCAGTGCAGAAGAATTTGACTAAGTTCAGAGGCATTGAGTGAGCAAGATCACTTAACGCACTCAACGCCTGGCAGTGCAGAAGAATTTGACTAAGTCCAGAGGCATTGAGTAAAGCCAGTTCACTCAATGCACTCAACGCCTGATGATGCAGAGAATTTGACTAATTCCAGAATCATTGTGTGAAGGCCATTCACTCGACGCACTCAACGCCTGGAGTTGAATCTGAATATTTTGCTATGTATACAATTGATTACGTCTGCCAAAGTCAACAAAGATCAAATTAGTTGCGGGAAAGCTACAGAACATGACAAATACTACTGGAGGTATACTATACATCTTCTTCCGTTAAAGAAAAATGCAATTGTCAATCACCAGTGGTCCCCACTGCTTCTTCAAGCCGTTAATCGACGGAAGATAAAAGGGACAAGATGGAAGGAAAGAAATGGAACTTTTAGGGTTTTATTGATTTCATAAAGTTTCTGCTGAACTTCATCTTCCTCGCCATTATTATCGAGCCAAAGCTTGATGTTGAATCAGTTGAACTAAAAGTTCTTCCAAGTTAGCTGTAGCAAAGTTCTTCTGCTACAACAAGTTCAGATAAGGTTCTGATAAAGAATAAAGCACAGTGCTTTCAGGTTTCTGTTGATCCAGGTTGCTGATTGAAGAACTCAAGAACTGTCAAGTCTTCAGTCTTCTTCAGCAAGTTTAGAAACAAGTCTCGGAGGTTCCATCAACACAGGAAGCTACTTACTGAAGATATTACTCTTGTTATTGTGAAGAAAGTTAGGGATGAGATAACACAGCTCAGGAAGCAGACACAGAGAAATTTCTCTATGTCAAATACACACCCAACAAACCCTTTTATTTTCTGTAGGATCCATTTGTAGATCTGAGTGTATGGCCATTATGCTTGAGATAGGGCAGACTTGCCTTAGGTAGGATCCAGTTTTGGATCTGAGTGTAGGACTTTTTTGTCAGAGGTCGGATCTTGTGTGGATCTAAGCTGTACGGCTTTTGAGCTTGTGGTAGGGCAGTTTTGCCTAAGTTAGGAGTGTCATTCTCTCTGAGTGTAGGACCTTTGGGTCTTAGGTAGGATCCATATTTAGATCTAAGGTTGGGCCTTATTCCTTAGCTATAGGAGAGTCATTCTCTATGAGGTAGGGCTATCCACCATAGACTTAGCTGTAGGACTTGGGTTCAAGTCTGAGGTAGGTGATCAGTTGATTACTAAGTTGTTGGAGCAAACTTGCTCTGAGGTAGGGCTTTGTGCCTGAGTTATAAGTCTTGGAGGAGACTGAGAGATCCTGCGGGATCTGTGGTGTAAGCTCTAAGGAGCTGAGGTTTTTGGAGAAGTGCCATGTCTAACAAGAAGTTAGAAATATGGGAGGGATAGTGGATAGTGTCTACTAATCGTAAAGAGATTAAAAACCGAACTAATAATCCATCAAGGCATGTATACCTATCGAATTATTGCTAGGGCACACAAGTGTCGTATTTAAATCCGGGAACCGTTGAGTAATCTTACTCACACGAAGACTATTATCTTATCGAACAAACTTTTAGGGTTGTTAACTAAATTAAAAGAAGGGACTACTTGGATAAAGAAAAGCACTTGCACTTAATCAGAGAGACCACAACTAGCGATTAAAATGAGGGGTCAAACAATGATAAAGAAAAGCACTCGATCGAGAATCACCTCGGCCTAAGTTGATCAAAAATGCGATAATAAACTCTAACTTAATAAAGTAAAGGACCTTGACCATGGAGGTTTCTAAAGCATGAACAAGCTTTTCTCGAAGACGTGCCCACCTGAGTTTAGGAAGGTCCGACCAAACTCTCGTCCAAACCGGAGGCCTAAAGCATGCTTTACGTTGTGAACCCCGCTATTGGATTTCACTTTAATCTGGGAGATTTGACGTCTGCCTCTATAGAGGGATGCGTGCAACTCTCTTTACTCTTTAGTGTTCACTCCAAGCTACGAGCCTCACGGCTAGATAAGAGTGGAAACAAAGATGGAAAATATATATCGATGATATATCTCAAATCATAATTAATCAAGAGTAAATCATGGTCTAAACCTTACAAAGGAAAAGTAAACTAGAGCATCAGAACATAATCAACTTGAACCTCGGATCATCAAGATCGAGTACAAGGAGGATTAGTTACTCATGGTGAAGTGGACGAAGAGAGATGAGTAGGAGTGCATAGAAACAAAATAGAGACAAGTAAAAGAAAACAGACTTTATATTAATTCAAACAGAGAGCTTACAACTTGAAATATAAAAACTATTACACTTGCAGGAAATGAAAACTAAGCTAGCACTAAAAGTAAACTACTAAAGAAATTCAAGAACTATTACAGAAGCAGTAATACTAAAACAAAAACTAAGAAAAACTAAAATGAGAAAAGGAGAGAGGAAGAACACTAAGGAAGAACTGAAAATGGTAGCACTTCCCCTCCCCGAAAGTTCTTTCCCTCAGACATAAGGGGTGGGGCTCTATTTATAGATTCTTCAAAGAGCAGGACATGCCCACGCTATTATCTTGCATGGAGGTTGACCTCGATACAAAATCTAGAGGATAATGATGATTGCCTCAGTACGGGTGACGTGCATTTATGGAGGCAGCAGGCTTTTGTGGAGAAACGGGACTTGATTCTGGCAGCGGGGAAAGATCAACAAAAGAAGGAGAGAGGGATCGACAAAATCAGAGGGGAAGGAGGGAGAGCTTGACGAATAGAGAAAAGAGAAGGTGGTTTGTTCGATGAAAATTGAGAAAAAGTAAGCGGTGGCGTTCGGCGAAAATTTGCGGAAGGAAGCGTTCAACAAAATTGGAAGAAAACGTCGAACGCAGAAGGAGGATGGCGTGTTTGACTAAATTGGAAGAATTCGTCGAACGCATAACTGGAAGCGTTCGACGAAATTGGAAGAATTCGTCGAACGGAGAAAGTGGAAGGGAGGTCGATGAACATGGGATAATTCGTCGAATGCGGAGATAAAAGCGTTCGACAAACTTTGAACTGAAGGCGTTCAATGAACTTTGAATTGAAGGTCTTCGACAAACTTTGAACTGAAGGCATTTGACATACTTTGAACTTAAAGCGTTCGACGAAATTTTGAACTGAAGACATTCGACGAACATTGAACAGAAGGCGTTCGACGAAATTTTGAACTGAAGGCGTTCAACGAACTTTGAACTGAAGGCATTCGACGAAATTTTTAACTTAAGGCATTCGACGAACTTTGAACTGAAGGCATTCGACAAAGTTTTTGCAGATCGACGAATTTTGAGCTGAAAAACTGCAAACCTGTAAAAGAAAGAAATCAATCATTAGTGGTATTAATATATACAATAGGAGGTCAAAATAAAGCTTTAAAAGATATGATTTACATAATAAAAACCTGTAATTACCCTAGTAGTTTAAACTACAAAACGTATTATCAAACTCCCACAAGCTTAAGTTTTTCTTGTCCTCAAGCAAAAATATAAAAACTAGCTAACATAAAAGTGATTAATCAGGAAAATTCTAATTATGCTAACATAAGTACTATGCAAAATTCTAAGTAGGGAGAAGGTGAAACGTAAACCTAAAACATTTATTTAAACATGGTTTCAACTTTATAAACTTCACTAATAAAGACAATTCATCCAAGATTTTAATAGAATTCTTTAAATAAGTTAAAGCAAGGCAACAAATGAAATAGTGCATTGAGTTGTTACTAAATTCTAAGAGGCATTTTATACCCAAATCAATCAAAGAACAAAAATCTAAATTCAAATCCAAGACTTAACTAATCTACTTTTCTTCTTCACTTGGCTAAAAGAAAACGTAGGAGCGGGAATCAACAGGACTTATTAGGACTGAAATGTTTGGTTTAGGCATATAATTAGGAATGGAATTCAAAGATAAACATGAAGGCTTATAATCACACTAAACTAAAATAAAGAGTTTCAAAATTTTCATAGATAGTATATTTTTTTCTTTTCCTTTTCCATTTCTTTCTTCTTTTCAAAACAAAGGCCATAAATAACTTGTCTTTTCATTTTGAAATTGGCCACAAAATTAAACATTTCTTTTAGCATGCTTTTTTTTAAATTTCTCCAAAAATCACAAAACAACCCTATCACAACATGAAATTTTATGAAACTCAAAAAGTTAGTGTGATATGATAGGTTGGAAGATTTGGCTTTGGTGAAAAATGAAATGATAAGTGGAGTTATCAAATGGAATAGGAAAAAGGCTCAAAAGAGGCTAACTAGGGGAATAATTTTTTGGTTGGCGAGAAGGCTCAAACAAAAACAAAGATGGACTACATCATTTTCAAGCTCCTAAAATTTGCCTAAAGTATTAGTATTGAAAAATTTCAAAAAGTAGATCCTAGATATTAAATAGAGACTAATGAACTTATTTTAAAAACAAGAATAATATAAGTCTTGAATCATTCACATCTACTACACTACTCAAAGTTGATATTACAAAAATTATCCAAAAACAAAAAGTAAAATAATGGATGAAAGATTTTTAGGAAGTAAAGAAAAAAAAACGAGAATCCATAATAGAAATGCAAGTTTTAGAAAAACGTTTCACGTTAACATGCTACCCTGAATGAGGAACACAACATGGCCAACATTTTACTTGTGAAATATAATTAGAAAGATCGATTAGAAAAATTATAATTAGCTAAGTCATTATATGGAATTTTGAGAAAAACAAAACAAAAGCAAAGGGTACTATTGAAATACCAAAATTAGTTTAAACTAAACAAATAACATATATTTCTGATTTTGAAATATTCACTTTTTTTTGGATTTTTTGATATTCTATTTTTTTGTATTTTTAAGATATTATCTTTTTTAAAGATTTTTCTTTAAAAATAAAAAAGGAGAAAAAACTAAAAAATGTTGATTTTGATTGATTTTTTTTTTCAGGGAAACAAAATAAAGAAAAGAGAATGATGAAATCCTCAATGGAGAAAAGAGGGGAAGGAGTGCGAAAAATTAAAACAGAAATAAAAGTATAGAATTGAAAATATGTACTTCCCCGGATTTGCGTGTCGCGGAAGGTTGTGTGATGTCGCTCCCCCATACATGTGCTTTGTATCTTCATAAAATATCTTATTTGGACTTCATGATGGATTCAGCAGCGTTGGAGCAGGCGATCACAGAGGCTTCAGCTTGTCGGAGTCATCCGGGGCAAAAAAGTGAAAAATAAAGAAAACAAAAAATAACTTGGGTTGCCTCCCAAGAGCGCCCTTTTTTTAAAACGTCGTTTGAGCTCGACGCAACAAAATAATATTATCCAACATAAAGTGTCCAATAATAATAATAATAATATCCAAAATAATATTTAAAGTTTTTAACAAAAATAAAAATTCTTATGTTATCCATAATTTAGATCATGCAGAATAAAATTAATACAGTTTGGACTGACATCACCACAGAAAAAAGTTTAAGACACTGACCATTCACTTTGAACTCACCCTTATCAAGGTGTGAAATTAAAATCGTTCAATACGGAAAAACTTCTTTAACATTAAACGACCCAGACCATCGTGATTTTAACTTGCCCTGAAATAAATGTAATCGTTAATTATTTAAAAGAACTTGGTCGTCCGGCTTGAAGTTTTTTGGGTGCCTTAGGTGTTTGTTGTGAAAATGCTTTGTCCGCTCTTTATAAAATTTGTTATTTTCATATGCATAAGAGCGCCACTCGTCGAGTTCGTTAAGTTGAAATTTTCTAAGGTCACTGATAGAGTGGGGATCAAAATTTAAAAGCCTTAGGGCCCAAAAAGCACTGTGTTCTAATTCTACGGGTAAATGGTACGATTTTCCATAGCCCAACTGATACGGCGTACAACCAATGCCAGTTTTGTGCGCAGTTTGGTAGGCCCATAAAGCATCATCTAATTTGGTTGACCAGTCTTTTCTAGAGGTGGAAAAAGTCTTTTCTTAAATTCTTTTAAGCTCTCTGCTCACTACTTTGACTTGTCCGTTAGTTTGGGGGTGGTAGGTAGTTAAAAGCTTATGCGTAATGTCATATTTAATAAGAATTTTTGAAAACTGCGCATTACAAAAATGTGAACCCTTATCGCTAACAATGGCTCGTGGCGTACCGAATTGAGAAAATAATTTTTTTCAAAAACATTATTATGACTCGGGCGTCGTTGGTAGGAAGTTCTTGTGCTTCAGCCCATCGTGAAACATAATCTACACCAACTAAAATAAACTTATTCCAGAAGCTAGAAGGAAGAGAGCCAAAAAAATCAATTCACCAAAGGTCGAAAACTTTGCACTCAAGGAAATAATTTTACGGCATTAAATTTTTATTGGAAATATTTCCCAATCGTTGGCAACTATCACACCTACTAACAATGGCTTGCGCGTCTTTAAACAGGCTAGGCGAGTAATAACCTGCACAAAGCACTTTGTGGGCGGTGCGAGCATCTTGATAGTGACCACCAGTCGGTCCATCATGCAATTATTTTAAAATAACTAATCCTTCTTCAAAAGAGAAGCATCTCCTTATCACTTGGTCCGCACAGACTTAAAAAAGATGCGGGTCCTCCAAAAAATAGTTCTTCAACTCAAAAAAGAATTTTTCTTTTGCTGAGAGGAGAACTCTTTCGGAAGTACACGAGCCACTAAATAGTTGGCTATGTGTGCAAACCAAGGAGAAGGTGATGTGTTAATTAAAAGCAGCTTCTCATCGGTGAAGAAATCATTTAAATATTTTTCATCTAATTTTTTTATATACGGATTATCTAATCGTGAGAGATGGTTGGCGGCCAAATTCTCGGCTCCTCGCTTATCACGGATTTCTAAGTCAAACTACTGGAGGAGTAAGACCCAGCCAATCAGGGGCGGCTTGGCATCCGTCTTATCAAGAAGATACTTGAGGGCCGAGTGGTCCGTAAAAACGATAATTTTAGAAAGTGTAATATATTGACGAAATTTATCAAAAGCGAAAACAACATCTAGGACCTCCTTCTCAGTTGTGGTATAATTCTCTTGTGTCGATGTTAGTGTTTTACTTGCATAATGGATGGAGTGGAAGTTTTTAGATATTCGTTATCCTAGTACGGCTCCCATAACGAAACTACTTGCATCGCACATAATTTCAAAGGGAAGGTCCCACACTAGAGCTATCATAATAGGGGCGTTAATTAACTTTTCTTTTATTAATTAAAATGCAGATAGACAAAGGTCATCAAAAATAAATGGGGTGTATTTTTCCGGAAGATGATTAAGGGGTTTGGTGATTTTGGAGAAGTCTTTTATGAAGCGGCGGTAGAATCCAGCATGTCATAGGAAACTTCTAATAGCTTTGACGTTCGTAGGAGGAAGCAGATTCTCGATAACTTCTATCTTAGCTATGTCTACTTCAATTCCTCTCGCAGAAATCTTATGACCAAAAACTAACCCTTTCCTCACCATAAAATTACATTTTTCCCAATTTAGGGCAAGGTTAGTTTCTTCGCAATTTTCTAAGACTTTTTCGGTGTTTTCTAAGCAACTATCAAAGGCATTGCCGAACACGGAGAAATCATCCATAAATACCTCCATAATGCTTTTTACGTACTTGTCGAACATAACGAGCATACATCGCTGGAATGTAGCTGACACATTGCATAATCCAAACGGCATTCTTCGATATGTGATGGTGTCGAAGGGACAAGTAAACGTAGTTTTCTCCTTGTCCTCGGGAGAGATGGGGATTTGAAAGTACCCCGAGAGACCTTCGAGAAAACAGTAAAAGCTATGGCCGGATAATCGCTCTAAAATTTTATCGATGAACGGCAAGGGGAAGTGGTCCTTGCGGGTGGCATCTTTTAACTTACGATAGTCAATACACATTCGCCACCCCTTCACCATCTGTGTCGGGATTAAATCACTATTTTCATTAGTAATTACAGTAATCCCTCCCTTTTTTGGCACTACCTGGACTGGGCTAACCCACTTACTATCAGAAATTGGATAAATAATTCCTGCGTCTAACAGTTTCATAACCTCGCCCTTTATGACTTCTTTCATATTTTGATTTATACGACGCTAAGGTTGGATTGAATTATGCGAATTATCTTCCATTAGGATTTTATGTGTGCAGAAAGATGGGCTTATGCCCTTGATATCAGATATCTGCTAGGCAATAACTCGACGATGTTTACGTAATACTAGTAGGAGCTTATCATTTTGCACTTAAGTCAGGTAGGCCAAAACTATTACTAGTACCTTGGAGTACTTTTCTAAGAAGGCATACCTAAGATGTTCGGGTTGTTCCTTTAATTCCAGGGTAGGGGTTCTTCATACGATGTTTTGGAAATTCTTTCTTTTTCAAAAACAATGTCTTCGTAGACTTTTTCTTTATACGAAAAATTGAAAGGGGTGGAGCTAGTGGCCATGGCGGCTTCTTACAGAGATTCAATTGGAAGAGTAGAGGAAGAACAAAAATCAGAAAATTTATTTTCACTTTCAGAAAGGCACCAGGAAGATTCTTCACCTAAGACATCTAAGAAAAAATAGGAGTAGTCATTCCCTAGGGTATTCATCATTGAGGGGGTTATAGAGAAGGTCACTTCATCATCGCCTACTCGTAGGAAGAGCTTACCATTGCTTATGTCAATGATAGATCAGGAAGTGGCATGGAAGGGTCGGCCAAGGATCTAGGGAACCTCGACGTCTTCTTTGATGTCTAATATGACGAAATCCATCGGGAAGATGAATTTGTTGACTTTAACTAAGACATCCTCCACGATTCCTAATGGGTATTTAACTGATCTATCGATGAGCTGGATACTCATGTGTGTGGGGTTGAGGCTACCAATTCCTAACTTCTTGAATAACAAGAGGGGATTCAGGTTGATAATCGCACCTAAGTTGGCTAATGCATGCTTGACAAAAATATCACCGAAGACACACGGTATAGAAAAACAACCCGGATCACTGATCGTCTTTGGTAAACTATTTTTCAAGACCACAGAGCACACGACATTTAGTGTGACATGCGATAAGTTTTATAATTTATTTTTATTTTTCAGGAGGTCCTTAAGGTACTTAGCATACTTCGGCATTTGGGAGATTGCTTCATGGAAGGGTAGATTTACGTGTATTTGCTTAAATATTTCTAGGAAGAGGGACAATTGATCATCCTGATGTTGCTTGTTAAGTTCGGAAGGGTATGGTGGAGTTGGATCATTTTAAATGATGGGTGGTGGAATGAGATCTTTTTCTATAATAGAGAGAGGGGTGTTAACCTCTTCTTCAGTAGAGGATGAAATGATAAAAATTTCCTCGGCGGAGGGTTGATTCTTTAAAATGGGGGAGGAGCTTGCCTCAAGCTATTCACTAACCATACTAGAAACTTTCTTCCCACTCCCAAGAGTTATAGCTTTTGTTTTCTCTCTTGGGTTGGGCTCGGTGTTGGCAGGAAGAGATCCGGCGGGCCACTAAAAAATAATTTTTGCGAGTTATCCTACTTGATTCTCTAAACTTTTAACGGTCCCGGCTAGTGTTCTTATAGTAGCGTCATTAACATTAAAATATTTTGAAAAAAAATTCCTCCAAACTTGGAGGTTTTGGAAAATTTTGAGGAGGTGGTGGTGGTGCAGAAAAATCATTTTGTGGTGGTGGCGCATTGCGTTCGAGGGATTACTCCACGAAAAGTTCAGGTGGTTCTGTAAAGCGGGATTATAACTATTCGGAAAAGGGAAACCTGGAGCAGGAAAATTAGCAGCAGAAAAATTATGAAAAGCATTTCTAGGCATATTATTAACATAATTCAATTGTTCGAGAGCAGGAGTTGCAGATTCCCATACCTGAGGGGAGGAGGTAGCAGTCATCTCCGCTATCTTTCTACTTAATACTTCCACTTACAGAGCTAGCTGGGAGACGTTATCTACTTCAAAGATACCTGCAGGTTTGTTTAGGCAGGACCTAGGAACATTCCACTGATATGTGTTCATGGCCATGTCCTCGAAAAGCTCAAGAGCTTCTTCCGGTGTTTTGTGGTTTAAGGTACCACCGAAAGATGCGTCTATCATTTGCTTAGTACTTTGATTTATCCCATTGTAAAATGTTTGCACTTGCAACCATATAGGCAGCACGTGATGGGGGCATCATCTTAAGAGTTCTTTAAATCTTTCCCAGGTTTCATACAAAGTTTCAGAATCTATTTGTCCAAAGTCAGAAATATCGTTCCTAAGTTTTGCAGTTTTAGCTGGCGGAAAATACTTCGCCAAAAAATTTTCAGTTAGTTGATCCCAGGTGGTGATGCTATTTTTTGGTAGACTATTCAGCCATTGCTTACCCTTGGTTCTTAGGGAGAAAGGGAAGAGTCTTAGCCTAATAGCATCATTTGTGACACCATTAATCTTGAAGGTGTAACAAATCTCAAGAAAGCTAGCTATATGCGCGTTCAGATCTTCATCTTGAAATCCGTCATATTACACATACTGCTGTACCATTTGAATTATTGTAGGATTAAGTTCAAAATTATTATTAGCTATAGCAGGGAGAACTATGCTTGATTTTGTACCCTCTAATTTCAGCTATGCATAATAGGACATATGCCTATGCATGACTTCGTATACGATGTGCTCTTCCATTCTTAGCGTAGAAAATGACTCGGAATCCTCAACCTGTATTTGGAGAGTAGGTCCTTGAAATCGCAATCTTCTCCGAAGAGTACGCTAAATTTTGTGGTCAAAGTCTAAAATAATTGACGAATTTCCGCGAGTCATGCACTAGCAGAAGAGAAGATTAAGAAAGAGAAAAATAAACTAGAAAAAGAGTTACTTTTCTTTTGAAATAGATTTTTTTTAATGTTTTAACTCCCGAACTTCCCAAGGGCTACCCGATAAAGTGTTCGCAAGGAACTAGACAATATAGTGGTATTTAAGCAATATTGCCCTTTTCGAGAGAGTTACGTGGTGAAGAAAAATTGTGATGCGGGTTTTTATTAAAGCGTTAATATGTTTTTTTTTGAATTTTTAATTTTTAAGAAAGAGGGTGATAAAAAGAAGTGATAAAAGTAATAGGTTCGTGTTTTCGAATTATCAACAAAAGTTGGTCCCCGGTAACGGCGCCAAAAACATAGTGTCTACTAATCGTGAAGAGTATAAAAACTGAACTAACAATCCATCTAGGCAAGTATACCTATCGAATTATAGCTAGGGGACACACGTATCGTATTTAAATCTGGGAACCGTTGAGTAATCTTTCTCACACGAAGACTATTATCTTATCTAAGAAACTTTTAGGGTTTTTAACTAAATTAAAAGAAGAGACTACTTGCATAAAGAAAAGCACATGCATTTAATCAGAGATACCACAACTTCTAATTAAAACGAGGGGTCAAACAATGATAAATAAAAGCACTCGATCGAGAATCACCTCGTCCTAAGTTGATCAAAAATGGGATAATAAACTCTAACTTAATAAGGCAAAGGACCTAAACCGTGGAGATTCCTAAAGCATGGCATGCTTCTCTCAAATATGTGCCCACCTGAGTTTAGGAAGGTCCGATCGAACTCTTGTCCAAATCGAAGGCTTAAAGCTCACTTTACGTTGTGAACCCCGCTATTGGATTTCAAACAGAGAGCTTACAACTTGAAATATAAAAACTATTACACTTGCATGAAATGAAAACTAAGCTAGCACTTAAAGTAAACTACTAAAGAAATTTCAAGAACTATTACAGAAGCAGTATACTGAAACTAAAACTAAGAAAAACTGAAATGAGAAAAGGAGAGAGTAAGAACACTAAGGAAGAACTGAAAATGGCAGCACTTCCCCTCCCCCAAAGTTCTCTCCCACGGACACAAGGGGCGAGGATCTATAGATTATTCAAAGATCAAGACATGCCCATGCTATTATCATGCATGGAGGTTGACCTCGGTATGAAATCTGGAGGATAATGTTGATGGCCTCAGTACGAGTGATGTGCATTTATGGCGGCAGCAGGATTTTGTGGAGAAACGAGACTTGTCTCTGACAGCAGGGAAAGCTCGACTAAAGAAGGAGAGAGGGCTTGACAAAATAAGAGGAGAAGGAGGGAGAGATCGACGAATGGAGAAAATAGAAGGTTGTGTGTTCGACAAAAATTGAGAAGAAGGAAGCGGTAGCGTTTGACAAAAATTTGCAGAAGGAGGCGTTCAACGAAATTGGAAGAAAACGTCGAACGCAGAAGGAGGAGGGGGCGTTCGACGAAATTGGAAGAATTCGTCGAACGCAGAACTGGAAGCATTCGATGAAATTGGAAGAATTCATCGAATGGAGAAAGTGGAAGGGAGTTTGACGAACATAGAAGGATTCGTCGAATGGAGAAAGTGGAAGGGAGGTCGACGAACATGGGAGAATTCGTCAAACGCAGAGTTGGAAGCGTTCGACGAACTTTGAACTGAAGGCATTCGACAAACATTGAACTGAAGGTGTTTGATGAACTTTGAACTGAAGGCGTTCGATGAACTTTGAACTGAAGGCGTTCGATGAAATTTTGAACTGAAGGTGTTCGACAAAGTTTGATTGAAGGCGTTCGACGAAATTTTTAACTGAATTCGTTCGATGAACTTTGAACTGAAGGTGTTCGATGAAATTTTGAACCGAAGGCATACGATGAACTTTGAACTGAAGGAGTTCGATGAAATTTGGGTCGATCGATGAATTCTGAGCTGAAATACTGCAAACCTGTAAGAGAAAGAAAACAATCATTAGTGGTATTAATATATACAATAGGAGGTCAAAATAAAGCTTTAAATGATATGATTTACATAATAAAAACCTGTAATTACCCAAGTAGTTTAAACTACAAAATTTATTATCTGTGGGCGTACCCATAATCTGGGGAACTGCTATAAATTCTATGTGTGTTCTTTGTGTTTTGTCTTGATAGCAAAAATCTAATAACTCACAACACACTTAGCAAAAGATAATAATAAAAGACTAGAAAACCTATTCACCCCCTCTAAGTGATTAGCTACCTTGAAATTAAATACTTTCAATGAGGACTCTAATAGGTTCAACTAAGTCTCTGGAAAAGGATGAGAAAGGTAAAATATTTGATGAAACCAAGTACAGAAGCCTAATTGGGTCCTTGCTCTATCTTACTGCTAGTAGACCCGACATAATGTTTTAAACATGTGTGTGCACTAGATTTCTGGTGAAATCTAAGGAATCCTTTAGATCGCTGCAAAAAGGATTTTCAGATACCTTAAGGGTACACCAAATCTTGGCTTATGGTACCCAAGAAGTAATGATGTTGTGCTAATTGAATTTTCAGATGTAGATTTTGTAGGTAGCAGGGATGACAGGAAAAACACTTACAGGGCGTGCCAATTCCTCGAAATACGGTTTATTTCCTGTAGCAGTAAGAAGCAAAATTGTGTGGAAACTTACACTGCCGAGTCAGAGTACATCTTTGCTGGTAGTTGTTGCGCACAACTTCTCTGGATCACGAATCAGCTAGAAGATTATAATCTAAAATTCTAGGAGATTCCAATGTTTTACGACTCCTCCAATGCGATAGCGATTACTATATAATCCAATCTCTCATAGTTAGATAAAGCACAATGAAATCAGATCACTTCATACGGGTGCATATGGAGAACATGAACATAACTCTAAACTATGTCCTAATGGATAAGCAAGTCGCAAATAATTTCACGAAGCCACTTGACGAGGCAAAGTTTTCATTCTTCAAAATGGAACTAGGCATGCTCAACAAAGATTCTTTATGGCGGCTAAGAAGACAGAAATTCTCTCGGGAACTACATCTCTAAGCAAAAAAATTCTCAAAGCAAATTCATCGAGATGACTCGCCGGAACTTGACGATTCGTTGAGATAATGCAAGTGTTCCTGATGGAACTCGATGAATTTTGCTCAGCTTCCGTGGCATTTCAACGAATCGTGCTTAGGTAAATTTTAATGGATCTGAAGAGTCATCAAATTCAGGTACGCGCCATCTTTAAACTTTAAATATCCTTTCCCATTTTACAACTTTTTGTATATATATAAGTTGTTCAGGTAAAACAAAGTCATTCTATCGAATAAGAAAGTTGAATCCCTCTAAATACCTCTTCCTCGACGATCCATCTCCGACAATGATTCTTCTTTGTCTCCGATAGTAATAATATTTTTGTGGAGGTCATGGATTCTTGACTTCATTCTTGGTTCCCGAAGATATTATAGAACCGATTGTTTTATTCCTCACCCAAGTTTTAATGCTACCCATGACTCCTAGAGGAGCAAGTGGTTTGCTCCCAAGGGGGAGAGCTAGTTCGAATAGGCTTTGCTACGACCATGGATGAGTTCAGGAATGTCATTCTAATGTTAGAATCGGTCAGGCTCTCATTCATTCTTGAGCACCCTTGCAAGGTTTTGGACAAGGATGTTCTCGAGTTTTTCTCAAATGCAAAGCTTCATAGATTAGACATAGTAATCAAAAGCAAAGTTCGATAGATCAAAGTCAAAGTTAAAGCCTCTCTACTCATAAGGCACTTACGGCTTCCTGAATGTGACGAAGTTGATCAGCTGGAAGACGATGATTTCCCCAGGGCTCTGCTCTTCTATGGTTTTCTACAAGGATTAAAGGTTGTAAAGCTCAAAGCGATGAATGAGGAAGGAAAACTCCTATCATACATCATCAGAAAGGTTCTGTTATATAAGACTGGATCCCATACCTACTTATCCTAAGACATGTTCAAGATTCTGGTGGCTTTATTTACTGGAAGAAAATTGACTGGTATGCAGTAATGTTTGCAAGAATTAAAGTGAAAGTGAGGGTAAGATCAATCCTTCACTCTAGAGGGGGTGAATAGAGTGATTTAAAATAATTTTGGTAAATTAAAAATTATTTTAGCAGTGGAAGACTTGATTTAATAAGTGTAGAGTGCTAAGCAGAAACTGAAATAAAACAACTACAAAAGAATTAATTCACAGCACACAGCATAAGAAAGAGCAAGCAATCCAGAAGACACAAGGAGCTATAGTGGTTCCCCAAAACTTGGGTACATCCACTCTTCTACCACCCTTGGTAGGAATCCACCGCAGGATGAGTTGATCAGGTGTCCTGGGCACCAATGAGCTTTTGATCAGGTGCTCAAAAACCAAACCAAATTTTTTGATCAGGTGTCTTGCCACCACTGAGTTTTGATCAGGTCTTAGGAATCAAAGCAAAACTTTTGAAGGGAGTTTAAAAACCCTTTTACAGGAAAGGAAAAGAAAAAGGGTGAAGTTGTCTTCTCTGTCAACTATCAAAGAGAAGCACTAGTGGATGAGATGTTGTCAAAGCTCCCCCTGAAATGTAGCAGAAGTTCAGGAACTGGAAGCTTTGCAAGGGTGATAGGTCTTCAATTAAATGATGGTTCCAGCACTAGATGATTTCAGCAAAACTGAAATGTTTGTTGTCTGGAGTGTGAATGATGAAGACTTGAGAAAACTTTTGATCAGCATGAATCTGAAAGAAAACTTGTTCAGTTTTTCTGAGTTATTTATCTTCTTTTTCTTTCTCTATGTGTCTCTATATGTCTTTTGAGTATACTGGTGTATATCCTTTTGTTCTCTCTAAAATGATGAAGATAAGAACTCCAGTCGTCAAATCTTGAAAATAGCCGTTAGTAAAGTCATAAATGCTTTCCTTAATTGTCAACCGTCTCTGGAGGAAACAACCTAAGTACATTCCTTCTTTGTTTCCTAGAAACTTGCTCCAGATTTATTATAACGGCTAGAAATCTTCTGCAATAAACGCTCTGATTTGAAATCCTCAACAAGCTAACAAAATCCAAAAAATCGTCGATCTCAAAAAGAAATCGGCGATCTGAGCTCAACTATCGTCGAACTGAGCTTAGAGAGATTGGAATTTGACTTGGACATAAATCGTCGATCTGAGCTCAGAGATCGTCGAACTGGGTTTGACATCTCGTCGACTTGAGCTCAGAGATCGTCGAACTGAGGTCGACTCTTTGTCAGCCTGAACTCACAGATAGTTGAACTGAGTTCGATGCTTCGTCGATCTGAGCTCGACGACAACTTCAATTCTTCTTCTTGGCTTCTGCATCTAAACTAGGAGGCCTTGGGGAAATCTTCAATCCTAAGTCCTAAGCCTTAGACCTTACTAATTGACCTTTTCTCTATACAATAAGGTCAAAGCAACAATCCTATTGACATAGTGATCCTGACCCAAATTAGTAATAGGGTGTTCCAACATAAAGATAGTCATAAAGCACCAAATCTTTGTAGAATTATGAGTTAATATTTGAATTAGCTTAACCGTGACACCTTTGATATGACCAAAGGTGTACCAATCCATCACCTGAAGAAAATCGACTCATCTATCTTCTCTATATGGGATAGGAGGATCCATAAGCCAGGTGGAGCTAGATTGCTGCCAGAGGATGAGGAGGAGGAAGTTCCTGTAGATAGAATTCCTACCACTACCCCTAGTGAAATTGGTGAGAGCTCACGTGCAGGAGTTGAGGGGGAGTCTACTGATAGAAATGTGTCCACTACAGTGGTAGTGAACTTGAGTGTTCCTACTGCTGCAAAGTGTATGGTTCATGTCAGTCCTGAGACAGAGGTACCCATTCCAGATGGAGATATTACAGTTGTAGAGATAGATGAAATTCATACTGAGGTTGTCAAATTAGGTTGTGTTTCTACTACTGAGTTTGTGCTAGATGAGGATGCTGATAAGATGGTTGATGACGATATTGAGTTGGATACTGCTGATGATGAGGTAGATGCTGCTGTTGATATTTACTTGGATGTTGTTGATTATGATGTTGCTGATTTTGATGTTGCTGATGAGGATGAGCTAGATGCTGGTAATGTAAATGATATAGAACATACTGTTATTGCTGACATTGTAAATGTTTCTACTGAGCTTGTTCCCATAGAGAAGAAGATCGTAAGTCTCCCCAAGATTCCTTTAGCTGTGTCTGAGGGGGAGCAGACTCCGTCTTTGATGTTTGTTTCTACTCAGGTTGACAGGTTTATCCGAAACCTCGAAAAAAGAATTGCAAAAATTACCAGTGCACCTCTAGTTATGAAAAAGGAAGTTGTATATATATCTGATGAGGAAGGAGATGTAGAGGAGCATCCTTCTGTCGTAGCTGCTCAGGATCTAAGACTACATTCTCTTGCTCACAATTCCCTATTGGCAGAGTCATCCAGTGGCTCTGAAGTCCGTGCTGATATTCCATCTCCTCCAAGACTCCCAGCTACAGATATAGCTAGCTCAAGTTCAAATAGTTCTATTTTAAAGTCTATTTAAGCTATGTTGGCCAAGCAACATTCAATTTTTGATCGATCTCTGAAGAAAATGCTGAAGAAAGTCAGAGAGAAAGAAAAAGATATGAACAATGGCCTTGTAACACCCTATTTTGACAGCCTGAATATGACTGTGGATTGAGTTCGATGAAATAAGGCGAGATTGACGAATTTTACCTATGGTCGACGAATGTCGAACGGAGGTCAACGAACAGTCAGTTCGACCGATTGTGTTGAGCTCAAAGAAACTTCGAGCAGAGATGGACAAAAATCGTCGAGCCGAGCTCGACAAAATGTCGAGCAGATCTCTACAAAATCGTCGAGCGGAGCTGAGCTCGACAAAAGTTGAGTTTGACGATTTCCCGTGAGCTCGACGAAAAGTCAGCTCGACGAAATAAGACAGATTCGACTAGATTTAGCTGAGATCGGCGATCTAGCTGAGCTCGACGAAATTCAGAAAAGTTGCCGAGCCATGAATGTCGTGTCTGATAGCTGGTAAGCGGCCAGTGAGCGGCGGTTTTCAGGTCATCCTTCGTGTTGATAAGAATCGTGTGGTTGGGGTGTAACCCGTGACCACCTAACCAAAGAAGTTTGGAAGAAGGAAAGTATTATGTCCTTTTTACTCTCTCTCTCTTCATTTCATCTTGTCTGCTCATGTGCGTGTTCTTGATGAGAGAATCGGGGCTGAAGCTTTTGATTGCTTGCTGGAATATATTTGGTGAAGAGAAATTAAGAAATGGAGCTAGATTCGTGAAGAGGAAATCTTCCTATGCATTTCCAGCTAGATAAAACTCAAACACCATGGCTCCAAAGAGAACTATAAGGGTAACGAGTTTCTCTCGTACAAGTGAAGTCCTTAATATATATACTTGCATGAATCCCCTCAGCAAAAGGTGTAAAAGGGTGGATTCGAAAGTGTAAATCCCTATATATTTCTACATTTAGAATCTAAAATATAGAGTACGGAATAGGCATACTGTGTGAAGCTCATCCTGACAGCTTGGTCTGGATTGGTGATGTTTTATGATTTGCGTACCGGAGAAGACTTTGTGAATATGTGTAGATGTACATGTGGAAAATATAAAAGTGGGTGTGCAGGTTATTGCATTTTAGTACTGGAAGCAATTCCAGGAAATTACCTAAATGAATGAACAATTTTGAGAATTGTTGTTTGACCTGTCTCTTGAGACCTGGGGGTCAATGTTTGACCAGTCATCTCATCATCACCTGCTGCGATTGGCTGGCCCTTGAAAGCCCAAAAACAAACAATTACTGTTTTCATGTTTGGACGGCCTGCGTGCCGAAGAATGAAGCCAGTTAATGTTAATTAAAATAATTATAAAAAGGCTACGACCAAAACATGTGTCACATGTTGTTATGTATATCGAATTCCTGTGGTATAGTGGACATTCCTGTTATGTTTGGGTTCATAAATTTAATACTTCCGCTAGAATTATCTTAGTTAGGATACGTTCGTAATGAACATGGATTTGGAATTCAACTAGTAACTGCCTTACCTGTCCGTAGTATATGGCATTGGGCCCCGGCCGGACCTTCTGTCATATGTTATTCGACAAATGGGGGTGTTACAAAATTGGTATCAGATTTTTTTCTCGATCTTTCATATTTGAATTCGTGGTCAAATTCTTTTAAGGGGTGGTGAGCATGTGTATGTGCGCTACCGTGATAAAATAATTGAACCCATGAATGTCCACTTAGGAATGCAAATACATATGTTTGTGGAACTGGTATGTTACTGTGATTGTTTTTGGCAATATTCTTAGTTGCCTAATTGTGTGTTTCACATTGTATGCGACACGAAGAGGTTCGGGGCAGCAAGAACCCTAGCGCTCGTTGGAGAGTAGTGCACCTAATGAGGTGTCAACACCTCTTCCTTCGGCGAAAACTATACGATTAGTTGCTGAGGCCGTGTTCGCAATGATGAATACGTAACTTGGAGGTCAGGGACAAACTCCTATTCCTACGAGGGTACAGGAACCGGTTGACGTGGTAGAGCGCGTGGCGGTAAGACAAGTGTTTGTTGAGCCAGTGGCTGCAAGGCGAGCAGCAGAGACACAAATGAAACATGTTGGTACCCTAGTTTTGATTTGAGTTCAGTCTTTTCTTTTTGTCTCTTGACCCAAGATATATCTATGGTCAAAGGTTAGTTGATAGGTTAGATTCTCTAGTTGTGTAGAATTACTTTTCCAGATGAATATTTGGTTAAGTAGTTTTTTCGTTCGACTATGGACGAACGTCGCTCGACTATCGTCGATCAGCCGTTCGACGATCGTCTTCCTGATAGCTCGACTATCTGCTTGATAGGTCAACTATCGATTGTCTTTGATAGTTTGACTATCTGTTTGATAGGTCGATTATCTGTTCTCTTTGGTAGTTCGACTATCTGTTGATAGGTCGACTATCTGCTTTGTTTGATAGTTCGACTATCTGCTTGGATAGTTCAACTATCTAATAGTTCGACTATCTGTTTGATAGGTCGACTATCTGTTTTCGTTTGATAGTTCAACTATCTGTTTGATAGGTCGACTATCTGTTTTGCTTGATAGTTCGACTATCTGCTTGGATAGTTCAACTATCTGATAGTTCGACTATCTGTTGATAGGTCGACTATCTGTGTTGCTTTGATAGTTCGACTATCTGTTGATAGGTCGACTATCTGTTTTGGTTAATAGTTCGACTATCTGCTTGGATAGTTCAACTATCTGGTAGTTCGACTATCTGTTGATAGGTCGACTATCTATTTTGTTTTGATAGCTCGACTATCTGTTGATAGCTCGACTATCTGTTTTCTGTGATAGTTCGACTATCTGTTGATAGGTCGACTATCTGTTTTCTGTGATAGTTCGACTATCTGTTTTGCTTTAGTAGTTCGACTATCTGTCTTGATAGATTGACTATCTGATAGCTCGACTATCTGTCCTGATAGTTCGACTATCTGCTGAGGTAGTTCGACTATCTTCTTTGATAGTTCGACTATCTGGATTGTTCGACTATCTGTCTGATAGGTCGATGATCTCCGTGCTTCGGTCGACGATCTCCGAGGGTCGTTCGACGTTTGGCTGTATGCTTTGAATAATTTTGTTGTCTTCTATGATGTGATTTATTTCATATTTATTTTAGCATATTTTATAAAAGATTATTTGAATAAATTGTGATATTATTTCCATGCAATATCCGCTTCATTTCTTATGCATGAGCTAATCTTTTCTGACAAAGTTGTTTGTCTTATTAGCTGAGATATGATTTCTGCTTGATCTGCCAGGCTGTCCTTTATAGCTGTTAGACTCGAAAAGTCTTCCTTGGCCGTAAAGAGTCTCTTCTGATGTGACTTTCTCTTGTATTATTTCATCAGAGTTATTTGCAGCTTCTTAGAAAGCTTTATCCTTTTATAGGATATCTGCCTGCAGTATTTGTTTTGCTTTATGCTTTTTGCAGCCCAGCTTGCAGATTTCAATAGAAGACAAGATTCAAACTCTTTTGAGAGCCGTTGCAGCTGCTGCTATATAAAGGATTCTTTGAAGAAAGAATTCAACGAGTTCTCACATATTCAAAAGCTAACTGCAGCATTCAAACTAAAAGCTTACAGTTCTCAACTACTCTCAGCTCATTCACATTCAACTGAGAAGAAGTTTTAGTTCTTCACTCTTCTTCAACCTGAGTTCTCCTGCCTCCAGGAAGATTTGCACTCAGAGCCTTTTGAAGAATAAGGAGAAGAAGATAGTTGCCTAAAGAAGAAATTTTATTTCATATTATTTATCTTCTTGTAGCTTTTTCCTTCAGATTTTCTGAATTGTTTCTGCACTGAAGCAAGACTTCACCTGGACATTCTTTTAGCCAGGGGGAGCCTTGATTCTTTAGAGCTTTCTAGCTCAGTGCAAGTTCTTATGCTTCTCTAATCTATTGTAAAATAGAGAAGACATTCTAACCTCCTTTCCCCCTCCTGTAAAGGGTTATTACTCCCTTCAAAAGTATCCCTTGGTGGCAGGGCACCTGATCAAAAACCTGTGTTGGTTTTTAAACACCTGATCAAAAGTCTAAAGGGTCTCTAGATCTACCTGCAGCAGATCTTGTTGGTGGCAGGGCACCTAATCAAAAACCTGAGTGGATTCCTACCTTGTTGGTAGAAGAGTGGACGTACCCAAGTTGTTTGGGGAACAACTATAAATTCCTTGTGTCGTCTGGATTGTTTATTTAATTTTCTCTGCTGATTGGTTGTGATTAGATTTTAACTAGGATTGCTAGTTGCTGTTTAGAATTCCAAGCCTTAACTGTAATTACTGTTGGCTGCCTTTGTGCACAACACTTGTGTTAGGCTTTAGGGTTTCATCTCAAATATCTATAACCTTCATTCCGCAATTAACTCCAAGGGAGTTGAGTAGACAGTCAACTTTCCTAGTGCAATTTTTGATTACTCTATTCACACCCCCCCTCTAGAGTAGTATCTATCCCTTTTCTTTCAATTGGTATCAGAGGGAGGTTGGCTGACTGTATAGGCTAACACCTAAGTCACAAGATCCTGATAGATACCAAGGATTATAGATATTCACTTTCACTATCATGGCCCAGTCCAAGGATTACTCTAGCACCAGACCTCCAGCATGCAACTTAGCTAAGTTTAGCATCTGGAAGGCAAGGATTAAATTATATATGAATTCTATTGATGAGAGTATCTTTGCTTCTATTTTGACAGGACCACCAAGAGCACCTGCTGCAGCTATTGCCTTATGATCAACTGATATGAGTGCAGTGCCTCCTCAAGATTATAATGATGAATACAAAAAGGCAAAGATAGCAGATGCTAAGGCAATTGATATTCTGGCTCAGACAATATCTAATGAAGTATTCCAGAAGGTTGCTGACTGCTTCTCAGCAAAAGCAATGTGGGATACACTGAACCAGATTGTAGCTGGTTCAGCTGATGAAAGGAAGGACAGGAGGTCCAACCTTATCTCACAGTATGAGAACTTCAAGAAAACTGATGCTGAATTAGTTGAAGCTATGTACACAAGGCTCAGCTCAATCATCAATGAGCTGAGGACTCTTGATAAGGATATTTCATTGACAAAGGTCAATGATAAGATTCTTATGTGCTTCCCTAGCACATGGGATCTGAGGATCTGGCCTATCAAGGAGGCTAGAAGCACAACAGAAATCTCAACAGAAGCCCTTCTCGGCAAGCTCAAGTCTTTTGAGCAAGTGCTGAAGTCCAGGGAAGCTGAGGCTGAAGCAAAAACTCCAACTCCCATAAGAAAAGAGCAAACCCTTGCTCTCAAAGCTACTGATGCTTCTGAAGGAAGCCAGTCCAATGAGGAACTGATGGCATTATTTTCCAAAAGGTTTCTCAAGATGGGAAGGAAAGAATTCAGAAAGAAGTCTTCAAAGTATGAAGATAAACTAAGGTATGATTGTACTCCTTCTAAAGAAATAATCTGCTATGGTTGCAGGAAGCCTAGACATATTCTTCCAGATTGTCCAGAGGAAAAGAATAAAGATAAAAGGAAAGACAAGGATCAGCACAGGAAGCATTCCAAGCCATCCTCCTACAAGAACAAAAAGAAGGAGAGAGGCTTTGTTGCTGAAACCTGGAGCGATTCTGATAAGGAATCTTCCTCCTCAAGCTCCAGTGAGGATGAGGAAGAAAAGAAGGCAAAGGAAGTTTGCCTGATGGAAATTGATGCCTGCAGCAATCACTCAACTGTAGAGAGTTCAGATTCTGATGAAGAAATGCCAACAAAAGATGAGGTATTGTCTTCTTACGACTTTACATCTGATGAATTTAAATCAGATTTTAAATCTTTATGTTTAGATTTAATTAGTTCTGAAAAGGAAATAAAAGAGCTTAGAAATAAACTAGCTGAATATGAATTAATTACTATTGAAAACATTAGGTTAACAGCAGAACTCACTAATGCTAGTGAAGAAATAAAATTCCTTAAGAATGAATTAGCTAAGTCCAAAAGGTTAGAAGAGTCTCTGAATGGTAGAAGCCTTAAGCTGCTTGAAATAACCAGCATGTCTAACACTAGGTCAGGCAATAACAAATTAGGCTTAGGAGCATCTTCTAGTGAACCCCCAATTGTTCTTAAAAACCATCTTTCAACTCCAGTGAACTTTATCTCAGCTGATGGGATAAAGAACACTGAGCAAGTTAATCAGGTTAATAAAGCCTTAAATAAAGCTAAGAGAGAGAAACAAAAAAAAATTTAAGGAATTACAAAGATCGTCGAACGCAGCTCGACGATCGCAGGCCCAGTGGTCGAACGGAGATCGACGATTTGGGTACCAATCGTCGAACGCCGATCGACGTTTTCAACAAGAATTTCAAAACTACACCCAGAACTTTAGAAACCAGAATGAAAATAGAAACCCTAGGTTCATTGACCCATCATCTGCATGGAGAATCCCACCTAGGAGATCTTACCCGTTAGGTTATTACCCTCAGCCTGCCTATTCATTTATTTCCAGTTTCTCTTATGTGAAAAACAAGGGACCCAAGGTTACCTGGGTCCACAATGTTTAATTGATTTATTTGCAGGTGAAGACCTATCCTATCACTCAAAATAAGTGGTATTTAGATAGTGGTTGCTCCAAGCATATGACAGGAAATAAAGAACATCTGTCAAGGTTCAAGGCAAAGCTTGGCCCAAAGGTAATCTTTGGAGATTCAAGCTGTGGTCAAACTGAAGGCTATGGCAGGATGACAATTGGAGCTGTAACTTTCAAGAGAGTTGCTTATGTAACTGGACTGAAGCATAATCTAATTTCAGTAAGTTAGTTATGTGATGCTGGATACCAGGTATCATTCTCTAACTCTCTTTGTAATATTACTTTAAATAATAATGTTGTATTAGTAGGTATTAGACAAGGCAAAATTTATTTAGTAGATTTTAACTCAACTCACTCTGAAATCTGCTTATTTAATGAAGTAACCAATAACAATACTTTGTGGCATAAAAGGCTTAGCCATGTTAACCTCAAGAATATATCTAGGTTATCTAAACACAACCTTGTTAGAGGTTTACCTTCTTGCCCCTACAAGAAGGAGAGCCTATGCAAGGCTTGTCAATTAGGCAAGCAAACCAAGAATTCATTTAAATCAGTAAATAAAAGTGATTCTCCTAAAATCCTGTATTTATTACATATGGACCTATTTGGCCCAATAAATGTACAGAGTCTAGGAGGGAAGTATTACACCCTAGTCATTATAGATGACTTCTCTAGATTCACTTAGGTGTTCTTTTTGAGAACTAAGGCTGATAACTTCAAAGCCCTTACAGATTTTCTATTATGTGTGCAGACTGAGTACTCTACTCATGTGGCCTTGATCAGAAGTGATCATGGTACTGAGTTTGACTCTCTTCTCATGTAAGAATTCTGTGAGAGAGAATGTATCAAACATAGCTTCTCAGCTCCTAAAACTCCCCAACAAAATGGGGTAGTTGAAAGGAAGAACAGAACCCTGATTGAAGCTGCTGGCACATTATTGGCGGATGCTAATATGCCTCTTTCCTATTGGGCAGAAGCTGTTAGTACAGCCAACTATGTCTTGAATAGAAGTCTGATACACAAGCTTAAGTGTAAAACTCCTTATGAGTTGCTTAAAGGAAAGAAACCTAAAATAAATTATTTTAGAGTATTTGGTTGTTTAGTTTATATTCATAATAATAATAAAGAATATCTTAGAAAGTTTGAAGCAAAAGCTTCAATGGGAATTTTTCTTGGATATTCCCAAGTAAGCAAAGCTTATAGGGTTTTTAATAAATCTTATTCTAAAATTGAAGAGTCTATTCATGTGTCCTTTGATGAATCCCAAATGTTTTACAAGGAGAAGGAAACTTCCCCTTCCTCTAGTTCATTGCAGGTACAAGAGTCTAGCAAAGATGTCACTCAAGAGATTCTTCATCTTTCAACTCTTCATATCACTGAATCAAACAGTGATGAAGACATTGCAGAAGTTGTTGCTGTACCACCAATAGTAGATCAAATTCCTCCTGAGGAATTAATCCCAACTATTGTTGAAGATCACATCCCACTTGCTGATGTTATCACACTTAGAGATCATCCTACATCTCAAGTGATAGGAGACATATCAGCTGGTGTTCAAACAAGTCATCAGTTAAGACAAGATGTGATGCACGCTTGTTTCCTCTCACAGATTGAGCCCCTCACCATTAAAGATGCTGAGCTAGATCCCCACTGGATCATTGCTATGCAAGAGGAACTCAATCAGTTTGAGAGATGTAAAGTATGGACTTTTGTTCCAAGACCTAAAGGCCAACTGATCATAGGCACCAAGTGGGTGTATAGAAACAAGTTGGATGCAAATGGAATCATTGTAAGGAATAAAGCTAGGCTTATAGCTCAGGGCTACAGACAGGAGGAAGGTATAGATTATGACCAAAACCTTTTCTCCTGTTGCAAGGCTAGAGGCAATAAGGATCTTCTTAACCTATGCAGCCTATATGAAATTTAAAGTTTTTCAGATGGATGTAAAAAGTGCCTTTCTAAATGGTGAGCTAAAGGAAGTGGTTTTTGTTGAACAGCCACCTGGGTTTGTTTCTTCAACTCAGCCCTCATATATATTTAAGTTACAAAAAGCTCTTTATGGACTCAAACAAGCACCAAGAGCCTGGTATGAGACTCTAGCTAGTTTCCTGTTAGAGCATAACTTTGTTAGGGGAGTAGTTGATAGAACCCTCTTCGTCAAGCACCACAAGGACACAATCCTGTTAGTTCAAGTGTATGTGGATGACATTATTTTTGGTTCCACTGATCCCAAACTGTGCAAAAGGTTCTCTAACTTGATGCATTTCAAGTTTGAGATGAGTAGTATGGGTGAGCTGTCTTACTTTCTTGGTCTCCAAGTAAAGCAAGATGCTGATGGCATCTTCATCTCCCAATCCAAATATGCCAAGGATTTGGTAAAGAAGTTTGGGATGGCTGAAGCTTCAGCAATGCATACACCTATAGCTACTAATGTAGTTATTGATTCTGATGATCAGGGAAAGCCTGTTGATCAAAAGAATTATAGGGCCATTGTTGGTTCCCTATTGTATTTAACTGCAAGTAGGCCAGACATAATGTTTGCTACATGCCTTTGTGCTAGATTCCAGGTCAACCCCAAGGAATCTCATATGATTCATCTCAAGAGAATCTTGAGATACCTGAAGGGATGTCCAAATCTAGGACTTTGGTACCCAGCTGAGTCAGAATTTGAATTAATTGGATATTCTGATTCTGATTATGCTGGCTATAGAGTTGACAGGAAAAGTACCTCAGGAACTTGCCAGTTCCTGGGAGAGAGATTGGTCTCTTGGTTCTGTAAGAAGCAGGCCTCTGTATCAACCTCAACTGCAGAAGCTGAATATATAGCAGCTGCTAGTTGTTGTTCACATATCCTGTGGATACAAAACCAACTTTTGGATTTTGGGTACTCACACAAGAACACAAAAATCATGTGTGATAGTACCAGTGCTATCTCTATTGCATAAAATCCCGTGCACCACTCTAGAACGAAGCACATTGAGATCCGGCACCATTTCCTGAGAGATTGTGTGGAAAAGAACAAGATCAGCCTTGAGTTCATATCCACAGACCTTCAGAGAGGTGATATATTCACCAAGCCCTTAGATGAACAGAAGCATCTGTTCTTTTTAGTTCAACTAGGCATGATTAATGGAAGAGACTAAGTGTGACGTCTGGCTTGTTGAAACTTGTTCGAAGATAGTCGAACGACGTTCGAAGATAGTCGATCGGATCAAGCCTATCGTCGACCTATGGTTGATAATAGTTGATCTGCTTGAAGATCGTCGACCGGCGTTCGAAGATCGTCGAACAAGTCGAGCATATCATCGATCTATGGTTGACGACAGCTTGTTGTTTGTGAAGACAGAAATAGTCGAACGATTGATCGACTACTCTGCTTCAGGACCGATCGTCGAATGATCGTTCGACCATCGTCTCCAGTATCTTTTAAATAGATCGACGATCGTTGTTTTAATATAAAGCCGATGGTCGACCTAGGTTAAGAGATAGTTGCTTTTATCGTCGACGGAGAGCGTCTTTTCGCATTCCGTCTTCCCGCTTGCTCTTTGTCTTGCATTTTCTGCCGCTTTGTCCTCGCCGTCTCTCCCTCGTCTTCTCCAGCTCTTTCGATGGCGATTTCTCCAGCGCTCCTAGCAGTAGTGAAGTTTGATGCAGGATTCAGTGTAGATTTCGACTCCTTCAGCTACTGCGAACCCGGAATTGTGGAAATTCTTAATCTGTGCAAAGATCAAGGGTTAGAGAAGCTCATGTCCTCCAGAATAAAGATAAACACTCAAGAGATCAAAGAGTGGGCATTCACTTCGTCTTCAACTGATGATTCGATGACTGAAACCATTGGCAGAGAAGAGGTAACATTGACTCCCGCTATTCTAACTGAAATATTTGGATTGATAAATGGGGAAGAAGAGTATGAGCAAGATACCCCAGAGTTTGGGAGAATGCTGTCAGAGCTGGGACATATAGAAGGCATTCCCTCTTAGCTGCTCAAAGTAAATTTTCCGTTTAAGATTAAGTTTCTTGCTGAAATAGTCGGAAAAATGCTACTGGGAAAGCACTCCGCCCACGACAATATTACAAGGCAGCAGTTTGCACTGATGTGTGCAATTGTAAATAAGAAACAGAATAATTGGGCAGGCATTATGTTTGATTTAATCAGGAAAAAGAACAGCAAGAAAGAAGTTACCCTGGGTAGGGTAATTGGGATTTTTCTGAAGGAAAAGTATCCCCATCTGCTAGTCTCAGCTGCCACCTCCATAAACGCCAGCAAGAAGATGGATCCATCCTTGTTCACCAAAAGGAAAAGGACCTTTCTAAAGCCCGCTCCCACAGGGGTTGCTCCAGCTACACCTGAGAGCACCAAGACTGTCTCAATCACTCCTCCCCTTCAAGAAGCTGGCTCAACAAACCTCTCCCTTCCATCTTCTTCATCTGCTTTGCCGGCTACTTCAGTTGAAGTTCCATCAACTTCAATTGAAGTACGACCTTCTGCTTCTCACCTTGCATCTCCTCCTGCATCTCCTCTCCCATCTCATCTTGCTGGGATTTCTCATCCCAGTTTTGATTTATTGGTTTCTGAGATTTCTGCTTCTCCTCAGTCTCTAATTCCTTCTTCAGATCACTTTGATCACCCTGCATCCTCTCATCCAACTCCCCATCACTCTCCATCTCCAGTTCCATCTCCAGTTCATTCTCCAGCTCATCAGGAATACACCATTCCTGTTGATCTTCCATCCTCTGAGATTCCCCCATCATCTTCATCATCTGAAATCTCCCCAGCTTTCATATCTAGCATCTTGGAGCTAATTACCCCCTCAATCAAAACAATGATTGAAGAGGCAATTGCCCCTCTTGTTTCTTCCATATCTTCTTTGACTGCTGCTATTCTAACACTCTCAAAGTCTGCTGAGCCCTCTTCCTCTAGGGGCCTGGTTTCAGTCTATACTGAAATCAGGCAGGGGGAGATGCTTCATGAAGATGTCTCTGAGCAGCCTTTGGCCTCCCCTCCAGCAGATCCTCCTGCAGTGGTAGAGAAAGAATTAGAAGAATCAGCTCCTCCTCAAAGTTTATCTGAAAAAGAAATTTCTGATGATATATTAAAGTCTGAATTTATTGTCAAAGCTTGCTTAGAAGAATGTTCTACTCCCCTGGTCGCCCTGTACCTAGAAGGAGTTATCAATTCCTTTCTAGATGAGTTATGGGAGTTAGGACACGCAAAGGTTGATTCTGAAGGTATTCCCTTTACTCACTTTTTAGACTTGATAACTGATATGCTTGTATGGGAATACCTGGAAGGGATGATTAGATGTCATTTAGCAAAATTTTATTCATAATACTACAGATAATATGGAAGAAGTTTTAGATGTTCAAGAGCCTATTATCCAACCAGCTCCAGAAGTTCAAGTTCAACCAGAACCAGCTGTTCAAGTTTCTGAATCTAATCAGCCAGCTCCGCCAGAAGTGCAAGTAGAACTGGTCACCATGACAGTTTCTGATCAGCAAGAAAAGGCTGTAGATGATCAAATTGAAAAGTCTACTGTATGGGATGATTCCCCGGTTTGGATTTAGATGCTCTCCTGGCACAGGATGCCATGGAAGAAGAAATAGAAAAAGCTGCTCTAAAGGAAAAGGAAAGAGCCTTGCAAGAGGCAATTGATCCATATGATCTGCCCATCTCTTCTAATTCTGAGGATGAAATTGATTCTGATGAATCTGCTGAGTCAAAAAGAAAAAGAATTGCTAAAAAGAAAAGGAAAGCTGTAGCTCCTCCTCCTCCTAATACAGATAATGATACTCCTTATTATATTCTGAAAGGCATTGATCCTAAGTCAAAAGATTTCCAGCACTGGATGGCTTTCTCTAAGAATCAGCAGAAGCAAAAGAAAGAAGTCAAAGAGATATGACAGTCCTGTTCCAAGATGGACTCCCAGAGGTCCTCCTCCTCCACCTCCCAGTGCAGGAGCCTCAGGAAACTTATCTGCAAACCCAGCTGCTCAGTCTGAAAGGTTCAATCCATCTCAGTCAGCTCAAAGGAGAAGTTCACAAGGATACCAAGGTAAAACTCAATCTGGCTATCAAAGGCTTGATGCTGTTAAGGAACAAGTAAAGGAGGTGGTATATCAAAGACCAACATTTTCCCCTCCTCATTCTAAAGAACTCCAAAGCTCAACCTCTCCAAAGCCAGATCATTCTGTGAAGGATGTTTCAAAAGGTAAGCAAAATATTTTATCTGAAAATTCTAGCAAGATATTTGCTAAGTCTGCTCCTCCCTCTTATCTAGTCATTCAGGATAAAGAACCAGTTGATACATCTTCTGAGATTGTTTATGAAAGACCTGAGCTTGATCCTAATTTTAGGATGGCTCGTTTTCTTGAACTTGTTGGAGAAGCTCAAATTAAGAAAGCAAAAGCAGAAGGAAAAGACACTGCAGGATTGACCACGATGTCAAAATTCAGAATGAAGGAGCTCGACAAATTCCAGGTTAGACCTGAAGTATTTGATCCTTCAAAGTACATGGAAAAGCATCCTGAGGCAGTTGTCCCAAGAGCATCAGAATTGAAAATCATTGGAGAGCAAGACCTGAAGTTGTCAAGGAAAGAAGCCCAAGATCCCTCTAGAAAGATTAATTTTGTTTCTAGCTCTTCTGATCCTAATCCTAACTCTGGAGCTCCTTAATATTTCATTGATTGACAGTTAATTGCTTATCTGTTTGATTGATGTTATCTGCTTAGTTATTTCTTTTCATGCATTTCATTTACTTTCAGTAATTAGTTTTGTATGTTTTAGTTGTTGAGAGACTTAACTCAAATATGGGGAGATTGTTGGTACCCTAGTTTTGATTTGAGTTCAGTCTTCTCTTTCTGTCTCTTGACCTAAGATTTATCTATGGTCAAAGGTTAGTTGATAGGTTAGATTCTCTAGTGTGTAGAATTGCTTTTCCAGATGAATATTTGGTTAAGTAGTTTTTCGTTCGACTATGGTCGAACGTCGCTCGACTATCGTCGATCAGTCGTTCGATGATCATCTTCCTGATAGCTCGACTATCTGCTTGATAGGTCGACTATCGGTTGTCTTTGATAGTTTGACTATCTATTTGATAGGTCGATTATCTGTTCTCTTTGGTAGTTCGACTATCTGTTGATAGGTCGACTATCTGCTTTGTTTGATAGTTCGACTATCTGCTTGGATAGTTCAACTATCTGATAGTTCGACTATCTGTTTGATAGGTCGACTATCTGTTTTCGTTTGATAGTTCGACTATCTATTTGATAGGTCGACTATCTGTTTTGCTTGATAGTTCGAGTATCTGCTTGGATAGTTCAACTATCTGATAGTTCGACTATCTGTGTTGCTTTGATAGTTCGACTATCTGTTGATAGGTCGACTATCTGTTTTGGTTGATAGTTCGACTATTTGCTTGGATAGTTCAACTATCTGGTAGTTCGACTATCTGTTGATAGGTCAACTATCTGTTTTGTTTTGATAGCTCGACTATCTGTTGATAGCTCGACTATCTATTTTCTGTGATAGTTCGACTATCTGTTGATAGGTCGACTATCTGTTTTCTGTGATAGTTCGACTATCTGTTGATAGGTCGACTATCTGTTTTCTGTGATAGTTCGACTATCTGTTGATAGGTCGACTATCTGTTTTGCTTTGGTAGTTCGACTATCTGTCCTGATAGATCGACTATCTGATAGCTCGACTATCTGTCCTGATAGTTCGACTATCTGCTGAGGTAGTTCGACTATCTTCTTTGATAGTTCGACTATCTGGATCGTTCGACTATCTGTCTGATAGGTCGACGATCTTTGTGCTTCGGTCGACGATCTCCGAGGGTCATTCGATGTTTTGCTGTATGCTTTGAATAATTTTGTCGTCTTCTATGATGTGATTTATTTCATATTTATTTTAGCATATTTTATAAAAGATTATTTGAATAAATTGTGATATTATTTCCATGCAATATCTGCTTCATTTCTTATGCATGAGCTAATCTTTTCTGACAAAGTTGTTTGTCTTATTAGCTGAGATATGATTTCTGCTTGATCTGCCAGGCTGTCCTTTATAGCCGTTAGACTCGAAAAGTCTTCCTTGGCCGTAAAGAGTCTCTTCTGATGTGACTTTCTCTTGTATTATTTCATCAGAGTTATTTGCAGCTTCTTAGAAAGCTTTATCCTTTTATAGGATATCTGCCTGCAGTATTTGTTTTGCTTTATGCTTTTTGCAGCCCAGCTTGCAGATTTCAATAGAAGACAAGATTCAAACTCTTTTGAGAGCCGTTGCTGCTGCTGCTATATAAAGGATTCTTTGAAGAAAGAAATCAACGAGTTCTCACATATTCAAAAGCTAACTGCAGCATTCAAACTAAAAGCTTACAGTTCTCAACTGCTCTCAGCTCATTCACATTCAACTGAGAAGAAGTTTTAGTTCTTCACTCTTCTTCAACCTGAGTTCTCCTGCCTCCAGGAAGATTTGTACTCAGAGCCTTTTGAAGAAGGAGAAGAAGATAGCTTCCTAAAGAAGAAATTTTATTTCATATTATTTATCTTCTTGTAGCTTTTTCCTTCAGATTTTCTGAAGTGTTTCTGCACTGAAGCAAGACTTCACCTGGACATTCTTTTAGCCAGGGGGAGCCTTGATTCTTTAAAGCTTTCTAGCTCAGTGCGAGTTCTTGTGCTTCTCTAATCTATTGTAAAATAGAGAAGACATTCTAACCTCCTTTCCCCCTCCTGTAAAGGGTTATTACTCCCTTCAAAAGTATCCCTTGGTGGCAGGGCACCTGATCAAAAACCTGTGTTGGTTTTTAGACACCTGATCAAAAGTCTAAAGGGTCTCTAGATCTACCTGCAGCAGATCTTGTTGGTGGCAGGGCACCTGATCAAAAACCTCAGTGGATTCCTACCTTGTTGGTAGAAGAGTGGACGTACCCAAGTTGTTTGGGGAACCACTATAAATACCTTGTGTTGTCTGGATTGTTTATTTAATTCTCTATGCTGATTGGCTGTGATTAGATTTTAACTAGGATTGCTAGTTGCTGTTTAGGATTCCAAGCCTTAACTGTAATTACAGTTGGCTGCCTTTGTGCACAACACTTGTGTTAGGCTTTAGGGTTTCATCTCAAATATCTATAACCTTCATTCCGTAATTAACTCCAAGGGAGTTGAGTAGACAGTCAACTTTGCTAATGCAATTTTTGATTACTCTATTCACCCTCCCCCCCCTCTAGAGTAGTATCTATCCCTTTTCTTTCAAAACACATGATGAGTTTCAATCCACCTGTGTTTATGGGTATAGAAACCCCTACACAAGACGAAGATTGGCTCTCAATAATAAAGAGGGTCCTAACGGCAACTGAAACAGAAGAGTGGAAAAAAGTCATTTTGACTACCTTCTTGTTGGATGGTGAGGCAAGACTTTGGTGGGATGAGTTAGAGCTGCACCAGTTCGCTGGTCGGTTGTTGAGCGAGATCTCAATGGAAGAGTTCTCAAGATGTTTTCTTGCAAGATATGTTCCATCGGCAAAGCGGATCGCGATGGAAAATCAATTTCAAAGGCTAACTCAAGGCGAGAGGTTGTTGGATGACTACTTGCATGAGTTTATGCGATTGGGAAGATATGCAGGCTTTATGTTGTAGATGAGGAACGGAAAACAAACAGGTTCTATGAGGGGTTGAGGGATGAATTGTGATTGCTTCTCTCAAGACCAATGACTCGGGGTTTTCTTACCTTGGTTAATACGGCCCGTTCCCTTGAACTTGATATGAAGCGTGTGCAGCGTAAGAATGACTTGGCATGAAAGAAGCCAGAATTAAAGACACCAAGTTCTTCAAAATTTGGGTACAAATGGTGGAAGAAGAAGCCAAAAACTTCTGCACCGGCTCCTTCTACGTTTACTTCAGGAATAACTACAGAGAGAGGCCCTTGCACATGTTATAAATGTGGAAAGATGGGTCATATAGCTAAGGATTGTTGGAGTGGCCCTCCAAAAGCGGAAAAGAAGATAGGTGTGACTTATTTAGAAAAGGGAAAGGTGATGTGTAAGATCACAGCAGTGAACCGGTCGCACAAGTAATATAAAATTGGCGAGTTTTCCCAAGTATCGATCTCTCAAGGAACACAGTAAGGTGGAGTTAATTTCGAGGAGGACTTGAGATTGAAGTCCTTAAGTCGGCATTAACTAAGGGAGGTTTTGATGGTTGCGATAAAAGAAAGTAAAACTCCAACAACTACTCCTATGCAACGCCGCTATGCGATGCTTCACTAGGCGGGATGGAAGACTAGTCGGGCAGCTATGCACAGAATTACTAGGAGGATGGGCGAGTAGGCTTGCGGAATGAGGGTCGAGAGCACTGCGGCAAGGGTGGATGGTGGTGAATGGAATATGACGCACCTCAAGCAAATATAACGAAATACAAAATCACATAGACAAGATTTAATACAAGCGTTTTACAAACTAAGCGCACATCATCTATAAATAAAGTTTACAACAACACATAAACAATAATAAAGGAAGAACAAGGCAAGAGATCGATCATATCCGAAGTCTTGTTGAGGGTTCACGGTTGGAATCATCGGGTTGTCAATCCGCGTCCGAGATAGAGAAGGGTTGTCACCACCTTCCAATGTCCCGTCTTCTTCGTGTCACGATAGCGGACGAAAGTTGCAAGCTTCCCTTTGCTTGATGGCTATGGAGTTGAAGCTTGAAATAAGCCCAAGAGATGCTGGAGGAGGCCGATAGGATGCTCTGGCTTTGATTTGGCGGTGAAAGCTTGCCTGGAGCCCCCTCACTACAGTGGAGGATGAAGGGAAATGGTGGAACCCTTCGTCGGAGACGAAAAACGGCGGAATAAATCGATCGATGCATAATTAGGGCGGAACCTGTGAATTTATAGATTGCAGAAATTACAATGCACATGACCAATGGCGCACGACCAGTGGTCATGCACACTATATCCAGTGATAGTACGCATTGGCCTGGCAGAACCTGGTAAAAATTTGAATCAATGCACACGATAAGTGGCGCATTACTAGTGGTCGTGCGCACTATGTCCAGTGGTAGTGCATTTGTCCCAGCCAGAACTTGGAAAAATAGAGAATAATATGCACGATCAGTGGCGCACGACCAGTGGCCATGCGCAATAGATCCCGTGATAGTACGCAGTATTCCAGTTTCCAAAATATCCCAGAACAAACACACGACCCCTGTACCAATCACTGATATGTGCATAAATTCCAGGCATTCACAATAAGGAGTACAAACTATAAAAGTAATAAAAATACACAACCACAAGCCTATAAGTGCACTTCCTATGGAAATGAAGATAAAATGAAATATAAACGATAACGAACTAAAAGTGAAGTGCAAGAGCGTGAAAACTAACCTGGATGAGTCCGAAAAACCCTACACAAATAGGACTCATCACACCCCCAGACTTACCTGTTTGCGCGTCCAGAGCAAACAAAATCTAAGCAGATAGGGAAAGTTACTAACTAACAAAGAAATTAAAAAACAGAGTACCATGCGAAGTCACATGCTCGCGTGAGTAAAAATACAATATCGAAAATTTCTAAGTATGCAGAATAGTTTATATTTTTTACAATGCGTATCAAAATTTTATCACTACTCAAAAGTAGAATCATGGTGAATCATTCGGTCATGCGTAGGAAGAAAGTAGGCAGGCCACTAAGGTGAGCTTTGCCAAAGATCGGGGCTCAGGATCACCTCCAAAAGAATCCACCAATGTCGGGAAACATACGCTTGCCCGTTCACACTCTCTCCACGGCACTAGTTCGACTCCAGCGCGAATCCGTAGGACGTTAGGATTAGAGATGGGGTTTGGGTTACGGTGAGGTAAACAATGATAAACAGGGAGGCTCAGCACCTAACCCAAATGAGCTATCCTAAAACAAAAGAATCCAACTGTTAACCATAATACAAACGAGTACGCTACACCCCCAAACTTAACTTTTAACATATGGGTGTGGGCACCGCCTACTCCAAATACAATCACATAACAAAAAGATTTTCAATTATACTTTTGCTCTCTTTTTTTTACTTATTTTTACAACTATTTTCCTTTTTTCTTCAAATAATTTTTTTATTTACAATCTCAGCAAATATAAATCTTGGAGCACATCCACATTTTCACAATGAATATCACCACATCAACACCCCAAAATGATAATAAAATAAACTTAAAGCTCGACTTGGGTGTGCGACTACGATCGGCTATGAGGCTTTGGTGAATGAAACTCGAGCTAAATCAAAAGAATGTGTAGGCACAACGGGGCTAGCGAGGATAAGACATTAGGAACGGTACAAAGCTCAACCGGGCCAAAATGATGGCCTACATCACACTCACGCTAGACTAACCATGTACCCATGCTTCGAGAGTAGCTTGGGGCAAGTTCTTAGCCATCGAGAATGATGATCCGTCCTCCCGACTCAAGCAAAATGAGTCTAGTGACGACTACACACATTCCTACACTACCGTTTCGTTCACACCAGATTCAGCAACTTTTGAGTAGAATAAAAAGTATCTACGCAAACAGAAAAAATATAAAACTATAAGCATACAGAAAAATTTTATCTACTCAAATTTCTACATGAGACGAGAGCAATTGAATAGGAGCACAGCAAGGTCAACATTTTACTCTGTCTCACAATCCTAAGCTAGCACCATAATTTTCTCAAATCTAATAAAGACAAGAGTTTAACTCGCAACACGTTAATAGCTAAGCACGCGCTCATGCGGGTGCAATGGTGTGTAATGTAATGAACTAAACAAAATAATACTACAAAAGCTTTTAGCATGCAAATGAAATATGCACGTGCAAAAGGTAACAAGTAATAGCTCTCCCCCAGACTTAAACTAAACAACACATCACAAGATATTGAAATTAAAATCATAAAGGGCTGAGGGAAGAGGTTACCCAAAGCACTGCTAGTGATCATACCAGAAGATGCGTGGAAAATAGAAGCAGGCCCTCCATACGAAGAATCACAACCCCGCTAATACGAAGTTGCCATGAATACCTGCAGGGGTGAGCTGCGCAAAAACAAAAGAAAAATATACAAAAAGAAATACTTAAACTAAAAAGAGACATGAAAAATAAAATGCAGAAAATATAAGATAACTATTGGGGTTACTATCATCCCAGCACGACTTATTACATTCTATAAAGTTCTAGCTAATGGGCCTATGAAAGTAAAAATGCACAGGTAACTGTTCCATTATCCGTTGCGGTAGAAGGTACCGATACGGAGATAAAACATTTATCTCTCTGCCTAAATAATCGTACCTGCTCCTCACATGCAGAGGAAATAAGAAGTAAGATGAGGAGGAGAACTGTTCCTCGCTCATCTCACCACAAAACAGATCTTTTCCTTGCAAGGTATCGTCCACCACAAGTTCGCTGGGGCGAAGGTGACGGCAGGGGCTTCTATTGTGAAGGAGGTAGGAACCTTCTCACACACAAGGATGCACTCGTCGACAGCCTGAGCACAAGGCTCAATGTCAACCCGACTGACCCGTGGAGATTCAAGCTCCATAGGCTCAGATAAAGAAGGGGGGTCAAGAAATAAAAGAGACAAAGAACATAAGGAAATAATCAGGGGAGTGATCCCGGTTTTTCTCCCCAAAGGCTGAGGTATAAAAATATCATCGGCATTGTCAACAATGCTACAAGACTCGGCCGGATCAATAGAGGCCTCCACCAAGACTTGGAATTCCTCCTTTGGTGTCGAGGGAGAATCCTCGACACTAGGAAGGTTGTCCTCCTCCATGGGAGTGGAAATAATCCATGTATCACAAGCCTCAACTTGCGTTGCTTCGTTGAAAATGTCGTAAGAAACGGCTGTAGTAGAATGTACAAAAGGCGGAGGAACTTTGCTTGTATAAAATTCAAGCGCAGGTTCCTCACAAAGAATCGGCTCCACTCTTGGATATGTATGCACAGGAGAGATGGGCTCAGCCATGTAGAAGCCAAGATTAGCCACACATCTGGTGGTTGTGTCCGCATCATTCCCTTCAAAAAATGAAGGTGACAGGGACATATAACCAGATGATGAAGGAGTGCCACCGAGGGTAGGAGTCGGGATGATCCGGATGTCCGGCTCATCATCCTCTTCCATAGCACGAAGGTACTCGGCACAATCCTTCAGGAAATGATCTATTCTACGACAATACAAACACTTTCTCCCAATACTCTGCAGTCCCCGTGGGGCCGGAGAGGAATAATAGAACAGTGTATGTGGTGGGGACGATTGACCATAAGCTCGGGGCACAGTTTTTGAAGGGATGTACGAATACAGCATCTCATGCATTGTACACTGAGGCTTATTTTCAATATCTCTCGTAGGGCATTCATGACTAGCGTGGGAGGACTTTCCACACCAACGACATTGGGCATACGAATATCCCCACATGGTGTCGAAATAGCAGATTCAAAATAAATTGTGCAAATTACTAAATCCAACAATATATTACTATAGTTGGCTAAACAATCAAGAAAAAGGAAAGCTAAATAGAAATAGAACAAAACAAAAGCGATTTACAAAAGAAAAGGAAAGCAATCTCACGTATCCCTCTCCAAAAACTCACACGACTATGTTCCCCAGCAATGGCACCAAAAACTTGATGCGTAAGATCACGGTAGTGAACTGGTCGCACAAGTAATATAAAATGGGCGAGTTTTCCCAAGTATCGATCTCTCAAGGAACACAGTAAGGTGGAGTTAATTTCGAGGAGGACTTGAGATTGAAGTCCTTAAGTAGGCATTAATAAAGGGGGGTTTTAATGGTTTCGATAAAAGAAAGTAAAACTCTAACAACTACTCTTATGCAACGCCACTATGCGATGCTTCTCTAGGCGGGATGGAAGACTAGTCGGGCCGCTATGCACCGAATCGCTAGGCGGATGGGCGAGTAGGCTTGCAGAATGAGGGTCAAGAGCACCTCTTTGCAACGCATGCCACTAGCAATTGCTAGTGCGGCAAGGGTGGATGGTGGTGAATGGAATGTGGCGCACCTCAAGCAAATATAACGAAATACAAAATCACTTAGACATGATTTAATACAAGCTTTTTACAAACTAAGCGCACATCATCTATAAATAAAGTTTATAACAACACATAAACAACAATAAAGGAAGAACAAGGTAAGAGATCGACCGTATCCGAAGTCTTGCTGAGGATTCACGGTTGGAATCGCCAGGTTGTCAATCCGCATCCAAGCTCAGTCCTCAACTACGTCCAGGATAGAGAAGGGTTGTCACCACCTTCCAATGGCCCATTTTCTTCGTGTCACGATAGCGGACGAAAGTTGCAAGCTTCCCTTTTCTTGATGGCTATGGCGTTGAAGCTTGAAAAGGCCCAAGAGATGATGGAGGAGGCCGAGAGGATGCTCCAGCTTTGATTTGGCGGTGAAAGATTGCCCGGAGCCCCTCCATATGGTAGAGGATAAAGGGAAATGGCGGAACCCTTCTTCAGAGAAGTAAAACGATAGAAGAAATCGATTGATGCGGAATTATGGCGGAACCAGCGAATTTATAGATTGCAGAAATTACAATGCACACGACTAGTATCGCACGACCAGTGGCCATGCGCACTATGTCCAGTTATTGTGCGCATTGGCCTGGCAAAACCTGGTAAAAATTTGAATCAATGTACACGATCAGTGGCGCACGACTAGTGGTCGTGCGCACTGTGTCTAGTGGTAGTGCGTTTGTCCCAGAAAAAACTTTGAAAAATAGAGAATAATGTGCACGATCAGTGGCGCACAACCAGTGGTCGTGCGCAATAGATCCTGTGATAGTGCGCAGTATTCCAGTTTCCAAAATATCCCAGAACACACATACGACCCCTGTACCAATTATTGATATGTGCAGACATTCACAATAAGGAGTACAAACTATAAAAGTAACAAAAATATAAAAACGAAGTGCCTAAAAGTGCACTTACTATGGAAATGAAGATAAGATGAAATATAAATGATAACGAACTAAAAGTGAAGTGCAAGAGTGTGAAAACTAACCTGGATGAGTACGAAAAACCCTATATAAATAGGACTCATGAAAGGCAGTGGTTGAATCCTCTGCATCCTACGTGCAGCCCCGAGTCTTTAATCTTGGCAAGTAGGAGGCCATAAAAAAAGCGATGTGGTTACAGGTATGAGTTAATATTTAATTTTTATTATTTTTCCATACTTAATACCTAGTATGTTGCTTGTTTATGATTTTTTATGATAGGCTTTGTCCTTATTCGGGAATGTCCAGTGAGAGCACTGTTTGATACAGGTGCTTCACATTCATTCCTATCTGAGGCCTTCGTATTGCGAATCGGAGTGCCTACTTATGTAGCGCCTGATACTGTGAAGGTGTTGTTACCTAACGGATTCTTGATGCATGCGGATAGGCCTTGTTTGGTGAAGGTGTTGATAGGAAGTCAAGAATTTAGTTTGGAAGCATCTGTGCTACCGATTTCAGAGTTCGATGTTATATTTGGTATGGACTGGCTCTCAAAGCAGCGTGCCAACATCGATTATAATTATAAGGAACTCTTACTGGGGAAAAATACTGAATGTGATACGAAATTCGAGGGTATGCGAGGAGTGGGCAAGAGGTTGATGTCTGCCATTCAAGTAGTCAAAGTGGTTCAAGAAGGCCGCGAAAATGTTTTTCACGCTATTAGAGGTTGTTAGACAAAGCCCAGTATTTAATACATTTAAGTAATATCAGAGTTTATAGATGTCTTTCTTAAGGATCTACCTTGGCTTCCACCCCAGCGTGAGATCGACTTCTCTATTTAGATGGTGCATGGTGCGAAACCTGTGGCCCACTCACTGTACCGTGTGGCACTAAAGGAGTTGGCATAATTAAAAGTTAAGTTAAAAGAGTTGCTAGAGCAAGGATTTATTCATCCGAGTATGTCACCGTGGAGTTCACTGGTGTTATTTGTTAAAAAGAAGGATGGGAGCTTGCGTCTATGCAAAGATTATCGTGCGCTAAACAAGCTTAGAAAAAAGAACAAATATCTGATTCCTTGAATCGATGATTTATTTGATCAATTTGTTGGATAACCTATTTTTTCGAAGTTGGATTTAAAGTCCGGCTACTGGAAGTTGAGGATCAGGGAGAGTGATATACCAAAGCCTGCGTTTGGAACATGCTATAAGAATTATGAGTTTACAGTCATGACTTTTGGACTCATGAATGCGCCATCAGTCTTTATGGATCTCATGCACAGAGATAAAGGATGGGCAAATTCCCAGTTCTCTATAGACGATGGTCTTTTATGAAAAGATGGTCGATTGTGCATACCCGAAGTTGGAAATTTATGGGAGGAGTTGATGTACGAGGCACATTTTACAAAGTACTCAATCCACCCAGTGAGCACTAAATTGTTCAAGGATATGAAGAAGTTGTTCTGGTGGCCAGATATGAAGAAAAATATTGCACATTATGCGGAGAAATGTCAAACTTACGCCTTAGTAAAAGCCGAGTACCAGAAGCCAGGAGGATTCTTGAAATCTTTTCCTATACCGAAGTGGAAGTTTGATGACATTTCCATGGATTTTGTTCATGGTTTTTCGAGATCGCAAAAAGGAAACGACTCCATTTGGGTGGTTGTAGATCGGCTAACAAAGGTGTCACACTTTATTCCGAATAGGAAAGAGGATTTTGTAGAAAAGCTAGCAAAACTATATGTTGACAATATAGTACGATTACACGGTGTGTCCCATAGCATCGTCAATGACTGAGATGAGCGATTTATGTATAATGATTGGAGGCTAATCCATCAGTTATTGGGGACTAAGTAAAAGTTCAGCATGGCCTTTCATCCACAAACAGATGGTCAGACTGAAAGAACAAACAGAACTATGGAGGACATGCTCCGAATTTGTGCCCTGGATTTCAGAAAAAGGTGGGAAGACCATCTCTTTATGATTGAGTTTGCCTATAACAATAGCTATCAGGCTAGTATAAAGACGGCACCCTTTGAAGCTTTATACGGTAAGAAGTGTCGTACTCCATTAGCTTGGGCAGAAATAGGCGAATCTAAATTGTATAAGAGTAAGGAAGTTTAAGATGCAAATTCAACAATACGCATTATTCGAGATAGGCTACTAATAGCCCAAGATAGACAGGTAAAGTACTATAATGCCAAACACCGGAACGTGGAGTTTGTGGTAGGAGATTGGGTGTACTTAAAAATAAAACCATTAAAGGGAGTGTCCAGGATCTGGCGCTTGAAAAAGTTTAGTCCGAGGTATTTCGGTCCATTTGAAGTGGTTGAAAGAATTGGAGAAGCTGCTAATCGGCTCAATATATTAGCAGAATTGATTGGTTTGCCCGATGTATTTCATATATCGGTGTTGTGGAAAGCTGTGAAGGAGCCAATGCAAGTGATTGTGAATGATCAAGTACCAATCGATAGCATACTAACAAAAAAAGTTAGGCCCATTCGGATCGAGGATACGATGATCAAGCAATTGTGAAACAAGACAATCGGGATTGTCAAAGTCCAGTGGGACAACTATGGCCGAGAAGAATTATCATGGGAATGAGAGCAAACCATGCGTGACGACTATCCTTAATTATTTGTCTAAAATTATGACAATAATTTTCTTACTGTTTTCCTGAATGAGTTATTTGTCACAACAAATTTCTTGTTATTTTCCTAAAGGAATAAAAAGTTGTTGCAACATTATGGTTGTTGTTTTCCTTATAGTTGTGTGCTAATTTCGGGAAGAAATTCTTGTAAGGAGGGGAGGGTTGTAACACCCTATTTTTGAAAGCCTGAATTTGACAATGGATTGAGTTCGACGAAATGCAGTTAGATCGACGAATTTTACCTGCGGTCGACGAACATCGAACGGAGGTCGATGAACAGTTAGTTCGACCGATTGTCTTGAGCTCGACAAAACGACGAGCAGAGCTCGACAAAATTGTCGAGCGGATCTGAGCTCGACAAAGTTTGATGTTTTCCCGTGAGCTTGATGAAATCAGACAGATTCGACTAGATTTAGCTAAGCTCGACGATCCAGCTGAGCTCGACGAAATTCGGCAATGTCGTCGAGCCATGAATGTCATGTCTGATAGCTGGTAAGCGGCCAGTGAGCGGCGGTTTCTGGGTTGTTCCTTCGTGTTGATAAGGATCGTGTGGCTGGTGTATAACCCGTGACCACCTAACTAGAGAAGTATGGAAGAAGGAAAGTATTCTGTCATTTTTACTCTCTCTCTCTTCATTTCGTCTTGTCTGCTCCTATACGTGTTCTTGAGGGGAGAATCGGGGCTGAAGCTTTTGATAGCTTGCTGGAATATATTTGGTGAAGAGAACAAAAAGTTTGAGCTAGATTCGTGAAGAGGAAATCTTCCTGTGCATTTCTAGTCGGAAAAACTCAAACACCATGGCTCCGAAGAGAACTATAAGGGTAACGAGTTTCTCCTGGACAAGTGAAGTCCTTAATGCATACTTGCATGAATCCCCTCACCAAAAGGTGAAAAAGGTTGGATTCAAAAGGTTAAATCCCCATATATTTCTGCATTTAGAATCGAAAATGTAGAGTGAGGAATAGGCATACTGTTAGATGCCCATCCATACAGGTTGGTCTGGATTGGTGATGTTTTATGTTTTGCATGCCGGAGAAGACTCCGTGAATATATATAGATGCACATGTGGAAAATATGAAAGTGGGTGTGCAGGTCATTGCATTTTAGTACTGGAAGTAATTCCCGGAAATTACCCAAATGAATGAACTTTTTTGAGAATTGGTGTTTGACCTATCTCTTGAGACTTGGGGGTCAATATTTAGCCAATCTCTATGAGACATGGGGGTAAATGTTTAAGAAAATGTGTATGTTGAGATGTGTATGACTTTACTGTGCAATCATGTTAAGGACCTCTGAATGAAATGGTCGTTAAGTTAAGTACCTCTGAATGGGCAGTCACTCGTCAAGTTAAGTACCTCTGAACGAGTAAGTTAGTCATTAGGTTAATTACCTTTAAACAACATGGTTGTCATGTTAAGGACCTCTGAACGATAAAGTAAACTGTTAATCCTTGGACCTCTGAACGGTGGTGATACATGGGGAGTCGTGTATACCGGAAAGGTGCCCTGAGTGTACGGGGCGTGTGGCCATTGGATCTACATCTATGGGGAATGGTGCTTAAAGTGCACATTATAAATGTCACAATATATGTATGATGCCTTATTTGCAGGGATGGATAAATGCCGCCACGAGTAAGGGGTGGGATCGTTATAAATAGGTCAGCAAAATGCTGCCTGTTTCTTTGTTTGCCACATTTTGGTGGGCCTTTTGTGCAGGTGCTGGAGAGCCAAGTGGAAAATAGCGCGCTGAAGCCCATGTGCTGCGATTGGCTGGCCCTTGAAGGCCCAAAAGCAAACAATTACTGTTTTCATGTGTGGACGGCCTGCGTGCCGAAGTATGAAGCCACTTAATGTTAATTGAAATAGTTGTAATAAGGCTATGACCAAAACATGTGTCACATGTTGTTATGTATATCTCATTCCTGTGGTATAGTGGACATTCCTGTTATGTTTGGGTTCATAAATTTATTACTTCTGCTAGAATGGTCTGAGTTAGGATACATTCGTAATTAACATGGGTTTGGAATTCAACTAGTAACCTCCTTACCTGTCTGTAGTATATGGCATCGGGCCCCGGCAGGACCATCTGTCATATGTTATACGACTAATGGGGGTGTTACTAAATTGGTATCAGATTCTATTCTCGGTATTTCTTATTTGAATTCATGGTCGAATTCTTTTAAAGGGTGGTGAGCACGTGTATGTGCGCTACCGTGATAACATAATTGAACCCATGAATGTCCACTTAGAATGCAAATACACATGTTTGCGGAACTGGTATGTTCCTGTGATTAATTTTGGCAATATTCGTAGTTTCCTAATTGTGTGTTTCACATTGTAAGCGACTCGAAGTGGTGCGGGACAGCAAGAACCCCAGTGCTCGGTGGAGAGTAATGCACCTAATAAGGCACCGACACCTCCTCCTTCGGCGGAAACTATACGATTAGTTGTTGAGGCCGTGTTCATCATGATTAATGCGCAACATGGAGGTCAGGGACAACCTCCTATTCCTGCGAGGGTACAAGAACCGGTTCACGTGGTAGAGCGCATGGCGGTGAAACAAGTGGTTGTTGAGCCAGTGGCTGCAAGGCAAACAGCGGAGAAGCAAATGAAACATGTGATGAATTTCAATCCCCCTGTGTTTATGGGTACGAGAACCCCTACACAAGCCGAAGATTGGCTCTCAAGAATAAAGAAGGTCCTGACGGCAACTGAAATAGAAGAGTGGCAAAAAGTCATTGTGACTACCTTCTTGTTGGATGGTGAGGCAAGACTTTGGTGGGATGAGTTCGAGCTGCACCAGTTCACTGGTCGACTGTTGAGCGAGATCTCAATGGAGGAGTTCTCAAGATGTTTTCTTGCAAGATATGTTCCATCGGCACAGTGGATCGCAATGAAAAATCAATTTCAAAGGTTAACTCAAGGCAAGAGGTCGGTGGATGACTACTTGCACGAGTTTATGTGATTGGGAAGATATGCAGGCTTTACGTTTGCAGATGAGGAATAGAAAACAAACAGGTTCTATTAAGGGTTATGGGATGAATTATGATTGCTTCTCTTAGGACCAATGACTCAGGGTTTTCTTACCTTGGTTAATACGGACCGTTCCCTTGAAATTGATATGAAGCTTGTGCAGCATAAGAATGACTTGGCAGGAAAGAAGCCAGAGTTCAAGACACCTAGTTCTTCAAAATCTGAGTACAAACGGTGGAACAAGAAGCCAAAAACTTCTGCACCGACTCCTTCTACATTTACTTCAGGAGCAACTACGGAGAGAGGCCATTGCACATGTTATACATGTGGTAAGGTGGTTCATATAGCTAAGGATTGTTGGAGTGGCCCTCCAAAAGCAAAAAAGAAGACGGGTGCAACTTATGCAAAAAAGGGAAAGGCAGTAGTTGAATCCTCAGCATCCCACGTACATCCCCAAGTCTTTAATCTTGGCAAGCAGGAGGCCATAAAACAAAGCGACGTGGTTACAGGTATGAGTTAAGATTTAATTTTTACTATTTTTCCATAATTAATACCTTGTATGTTGCTTGTTTATGATTTGTTTATGATAGGCTTTGTCCTTATTCGGGAATGTCCGGTGAGAGCATTGTTTAATACAGGTGCTTCGCATTCATTCTTATTTGAGGCCTTCGTATTGCAAATCGGAGTTCCTACTCGTATAGCGACTGATACTGTGAAGGTTTTGCTACCTAACGGATTCTTGATGCATGCGGATAGGTCTTATTTGGTGGAGGTGCTGATAGGAAGTCAAGACTTTAGTTTGGAAGCGTCTGTGCTACCGATTTCAGAGTTCGATGTTATATTTGGTATGGACTGGCTCTCGGAGCAGCGTGCCAACATCGATTGTAATTATAAGGAACTCTTACTTGGGCAAAATACTGAATGTGATACGAAATTCGTGGGTATGCGAGGAGTGGGCATGATGTTGATGTCTGCCATTCAAGTAGTCATAGCGGTTCAGAAGGGCGTGAAAATGTTTTTCACGCTATTAGAGGTTATTGATCCAAAGCCCAGTATTGGAGACATTCCTATAATATCGGAGTTTGCAGAAGTATTTTTGAAGGATCTACCTGGGCTTCATCCCCAGCGTGAGATCAACTTCTCTATTTAGTTGGTGCCAGGTGCGAAACCTGTGGCCCGCTCACTGTACCGTGTATCGCCAAAGGAGTTGGAAAAATTTAAAGTTCAGTTATAAGAGTGGCTAGAGCAAGGATTTATTCGTCTGAGTGTGTCACCGTGGAGTGCACAGGTGCTATTTGTGAAAAAGAAGGACGGGAGATTGCGTCTATGTGTAGATTATCGTGAGCTAAAAAAGATTACAAAAAAGAACAAATATCTGATTCCTCGAATCGATGATTTATTTGATCAATTGGTTGGATCAACTATATATTCGAAGATGGATTTAAATTCCGTCTACTAGCAGTTGAGAATCAGGGAGAATGATATCCCCAAGACTGCGTTTGGAACATGTTATGGGCAGTATGAGTTTACAGTCATGCCTTTTGGACTCATGAATGTGCCATCAGTCTTTATGGATCTCATGCACAGAACCTTTAGGGAGTATTTTGATCTGTTTGTGATCATCTTCATCGACGACATATTGGTATACTCTCAATCTGAGGGAGAGCCTGCAAAACATTTGAGAATGGTTTGCATATGCTAAGAAGGAACCGCCTTCATGCCAAATTCTCAAATTGCGAGTTTTGGTTATCTTTAGTGGTTTTTCTTGGTCATGTTGTAAGTGGAGAGGGGATTGCTATAGACCCAAAAAAGGTTGCTGCGATACGAGAGTTGCCTATACTTTCTTCAATAGTGGAAGTTAGGAGTTTTCTAGGACTTGCTAGTTACTATAGGTGCTTCGTAGAGGGATTTTCAAAGATTGCTTTACCTCTCACGACACTGATAAGAAAGAATCAAAAGTTTGTATGGACGTCGGAGTCGAGAAGGATTTTGATGAGTTAAAGAGTCAGCTGACCACGACACCAGTATTATGTACGCCATGTGGTTCAAAATGCTTTGAGATTTATTGTGATTCATCTGGATGCGGCTTAGGTTGCGTTCTTTTTCAATTCGGGCATGTGATTGCTTAAGGCTCTCGCCAACATAAAGTGCATGAGAGGAATTATCCGGTGCACAATCTTGAATTGGCAGTCGTGATATTTGCTCTTAAATTGTGGCGACACTATTTAAATTTCGTGAAGATTGACATCTTTATGGACCATCAAAGCCAAAGGTATTTCATAGATCAGAAAGATCTTAATATGTATCAATGGAGGTGGATGGAGTTCCTTGGGGACTACACTTTTGAGATTAATTATAGACCCAGAAAGGGGAATGTCGTCGCAGATGTGTTGAGTCACAAAACTCCAACATGAGCAAACTAGTTACAGATGCATGATGAGCATCTGATTCATGAGTTTGAATGATGGATATATCTTGTGTTGGCAAGGGATTGAGTGATGAGTCATGCTTGAACTGGAAGGAGGTGCAATACGACCTTACAGACAGAATTCGTCAAGCTTTAGAGTTAGACGAAAGCATGATGTGTTATATGGAAGATATAAAGGATGGTTTAAATTCCCAGTTCTCTATAGACGACGGTCTATTGCGAAAAGACAGTCGATTGTGTGTACCCAAAATTGGAACTTTATGGGAGGAGTTGATGTATGAGGCACATTTTACAAAGTACTCAATCCACCTTGGGAGCACTAAAATGTTCAAGGATATGAAGAAGTTGTTTTGGTGGCCAGGCATGAAGAAATATATTGAACATTATGTTGCGAAATGTCAAACTTGCGCTTTAGTAAAAGCCGAGTGCCAGAAGCCAGAAGGATTCTTGAAATCTTTGCCTATACAAGAGTGGAAGTTTGATAACATTTCCATGGATTTTGTTCATGGTTTGTCGAGATCGCAAAAAGTAAGTAACTCCATTTGGGTGGTTGTAGATCGGCTAACAAAGGTGCCACACTTTATTCCGAATATGAAAGTGGATTCAGTAGAAAAGCTAGCAAAACTATATGTTGACAATATAGTATGATTGCACGGTGTGTCCCGTTGCATCGTTAGTGACCGAGATGGGCGATTTACGTCAAATGATTGGAGGCTAATCCATTAGTTGTAAGGGACTAAATTAAAGTTCAGCACGGCCTTTCATCCACAAACGGATGGTTAGACCGAAAGAACCAACAGAACTATGGAGAACATGCTCTGAATGTGCGCCCTGGATTTTAGAAAAAGGTCAGAAGGCCATCTCTATATGATAGAGTTTGCCTATAACAATAGCAATTAGGCTAGTATAAAGATGGCGCACTTTGAAGCTTTATATGGTAGGAGGTGTCATACTCCATTAGCATGGGCGAAAACAGGCGAATATAAATTGTATAAGCGTAAGGAAGTTGAAGATGAAAATTCAACAATACGCATTATTCGAGATAGGCTACTAATAGCCCAAGATAGATAGGCAAAGTACTATAATGCCAAACACCGGAACGTGGAGTTTGTGGTAGGAGATTGGGTGTACTTAAAAATAAAACAATTCAAGGGAGTGTCCAGGATCCGGCGCTTGAAAAAGTTAAGTACGAGGTATTTGGGTCCATTTGAAGTGGTTGAAAGAATTGGAGAAGCTGCTTATCGGCTCAATCTATCTGCAAAATTGATTGGTTTGTGCGATGTATTTCATATATCGGTGCTGCAGAAAGCTGTGAAAGAGCCAATGCAAGTGATTGCGAATGATCAAGTATCGATCGATAATGGACTAACAACGAAAGTTAGGCCCATTTGAATCGAGGATACGATGATCAAGCAATTGAGAAACAAGACAATCAGGATGGTCAAAGTCCGGCGGGACAACTGTGGCCGAGAAGAATTGTCATGTGAATGAGAGCAAACCATGCGTGAGGACTATCCTGAATTGTTTGTCTACAATTACTGTTTTTCTGAATGAGTTATTTGTCACAACAAGTTTCTTGTTTTTTTCCTAAAGGAATAAAAAGTTGTTGTAACATTATGGTTGTTGTTTTCTGTATAGCTGTGTGTTAATTTCGGGATGAAATTCTTGTAAGGAGGGGAGGGTTGTAACACCCTATTTTTGACAGCCTGAATTTGAGTGTGTATTGAGTTCGACGAAATGTAGTGAGATCAACGAATTTTACTTATGGTCAACGAACGTCGAACGGAGGTTGATGAACAATCAGTTCGGCCGGTCGAGCGGAGCTCGACGAAATCGTCGAGCGGAGCTCGACGAAATCGTCGAGCGGAGCTGAGCTCGACAAAAGTTGAGTTCGATGATTTCCCGTGAGCTCGATGAAAAGTCAGCTCGATGAAATCAGACAGATTCGACTAGATTTAGCTGAGCTCGACGATCCAGCTGAGCTCGATGAAATTTGGCAATGTCGCCGAGCCATGAATGTCATGTCTGATAGCTAGTAAGCGGTCAGTGATCGGCGGTTTCTGGGTCATTTGTTTGTGTTGATATGGATCGTGTGGCTAGGGTGTAACCCGTGACCACCAACCAGAGAAGTGTGGAAGAAGGAAAGTATTATGTCCTTTTTACTCTCTCTCTTCATTTCATCTTGTCTGCTCCTTTACGTGTTCTTGAGGAGAGAATCGGGGCTGAAGCTTTTGATAGCTTGCTGGAATATATTTGGTGAAGAGAAAGAAAGAACTGGAGCTAGATTAATGAAGAGGAAATCTTCTTGTGCATTTCTAGCAGGATAAAATTCAAAACACCATGGCTCCAAAGAGAACTATAAGGGTAACAAGTTTCTCCCGGACAAGTGAAGTCCATAATATGCATACTTGCATGAATCCCCTCACCAAAAGGTGGAAAAGGGTGGATTCAAAAGGGTAAATCCCCATATATTTCTGCATTTAGATCCGGAAATGTAGTGTACGAAATAGGAATATTGTGTGAAGCCCATCCAGATAAGTTGGTCTGGATTGGTGATGTTTTATGCTTTGCGTGCCGGAGAATACTATGTGAATATGTGTAGATGTACATGTGGAAAATTTGAAAGTGGGTGTGCAGGTTATTGCATTTTAGTACTGGAAGTAATTCTAGGAAATTACCCAAATGAATGAACAATTTTGAGAATTGTTGTTTGACCTATCTCTTGAGACCTGGGGGTCAATGTTTGGCCTATCTCTATGAGACCTAGGGGACCAATGTTTTAGAAAATATATATGTTGAGATGTGTATGACTTTACTGTTCCATCATGTTAAGGACCTCTGAACGACATGGTCGTTAAGTTAAGTACCTATGAATGGGCAGTTACTCGTCAAGTTAAGTACCTCTGAACGAGTAAGTAAGTCATTAAGCAAATTACCTCTGAACGACTTGGTCTTTAAGTTAAGGACCTCTGAATGAAAAAGTTAAGCGTTAATTCTTGGACCTCTAAATGGTAGTGATATACGGGGAGTTGTATATACCGGAAAGGTGCCCTGAGTGCATGAGGCGTGTGGTCGTTGGGCCTACGTATGTGGTGAATGGTGCTTAAAGTGCACATTATAAATGCCACGATATATGTATGATGCCTTGTTTGTAGGGATGGAGAAATGCCGCCCCAAGTAAGGGGTGGGATCATTATAAACAGGTCAGCAAAATGCTGACCGTTGCTTTGTTTGCCACGTTTTGGTGGGCCTTTTTGTGCAGGTGCTGGAGAGCAAAGTGGAAAATAGCGGGTTGAAGCCCATTTGCTGTGATCGGATGGCCCTTGAAGGCCCAAAAGCAAACAATTACTATTTTCATGTGTGGCCGGCCTGCGTGCTGAAGTATGAAGCCACTTAATGTTAATTAAAATAGTTTTAATAAGGATACGACCAAAACATGTGTCACATGTTGTTATGTATATCTCATTCCTATTGTATAGTGGACATTCCTGTTCTATTTGGGTTCATAAATTTAATACTTCCCCTAGAATGCTCTGAGTTAGGATACATTCGTAATGAACATGGGTTTGGAATTTAACTAGTAACCTCCTTACTTGTCCATAATATATGGCGTCGGGTCCCGACCGGACCTTCTGTCATATGTTATACGATGAATGGGGGCATTACAGGCCTTGCAGAGATCAAGGTGCGTTTTGAAAAAATGGATGAAAGATTAGATTCCTGGTTCGTGCAAGGTGGTTAAGCAATTGTCCATACCATGGCAGGGCTGAAAAGTAACTTGAATGTTCTTCAAAACATTGATGAAAATGCCAAAACAGTCATCAATGCCCAAAATGCGGGGATGAACTATTTTGATGACCATATGGTCTATTATAGCAATGTTATTGCAGCCAAGGTACTTGAAGAGGTCAGAAAGTTGGAGAATGAATTTAATGGTAAGATAACTGCCCTTGTAGCCTCCATGATAAAAAAAATTCAAGGGAGTCAACAACTACAGTTATGATAACTTCAGTTGGCTTTATGATGAGATGTTTGGTAGGCCAAGTCATGTTGATGCAAGGATTCTTGTACCAGTGGTGCCTGTGCCAATAGATCATGTTGTTAATCCTACTCCAGATTATTCTCAGTACTGGGCAGACACTCAAGATTTTTCTCAATTCAGATAGAACCTACTACTGCTGTTGCTCAGAGAGTTGAAGACGTACCTCCACTAGCTCAAAAAAAGGAGAATATATGGTGAGGGCTTGTTTGCTATTAAGACCCATCCGAACAGAGAAATGGCTGAAGTATTGAGTCCAATTTCCAAAAGAATTATCTTGGATACCTTTACTTTGGTTGATCTAGCTAAAGAAAACAGATGGGATTTTATGGCACGGAAAAATGGCACAAGTATGAGGTAGCATGCGCTAAACGAAGACTTCATTTCAAGAAATACAAATTTGATGATCCAAATGCTTCTCAAGTTCCGCCAAGATACTATCCAAAGCTAAAAGCCTATTTTGACAGACAGTATCAAAAAAGCCAGGGAAAAATGCTTAACTATTTTTCAGTTGATGGTTGTGGATTTTGTTTGCCCCGTATAGAAACTTATATATATAAGTTAATGTTTTGGCTGGGAATACTTTTTTTTCTTATTTTTATATGTTCCTTCCTTTCAATGCTTTAAGTTTATTGTGTGTACAATTCACATTAGTTTGTAGGGTTCTGACTTCTTCAAATAGGGGGAGATTGTTAGGTATTGTATCCACAATAACTCTGATTTGAAGAAGTGTCCCTTGAACTAAGATGAATTGAGTTTGTATTTGATGTTATTTTCTAGTTATGTGCTTGCAGGACGATATTGCCAAGTACAACCAAATGTTAGGTTATAGTGGGTCTTGAAACATATGACTATACAATGCAATCCCTCATTGTGTAAGCCAATGTGTTGAATCACGTGTAATCTCTCTATTGGGATGTACTTCTAGTTTAAGTATATTAGAAGAATCCAAGAAGATCAAGTTACTTCCCTCAAAAGAGAATATTTTCTCTAAGTAAAATTCGTCGAGTATAGTAATGGATACTTGTCAAATTTGTCAAGTATACTCATGAATACTCGTCAAATTCGTCATGTAAGCTTACTGGAATTCATCGAATTCATTGTATTTACTTAGAGAATAATCTCTGAATTCCTGGAAATCCGTTAAGTAATAGTCGTCGAGTATCATCGTGTATACACGTCGAATCCGTCGAATGTATCTATCAATACTCGTCGAATATACATGTAGATATACGATGAATTTGTCGAGTCATTTCAACTTTACTTCTCCGTATTTCTCTAAGTGATATTTGTCGTATATCACTTGGATAGGCATCTAGTCAGCCAGCCGATACTCGTTGAATTTGATGAGTATACTAGCCGATACTCGTCGAATTCGTCGAGTATCTCTTCTACCAAGTGTTAAGTTATACAATCGATCTAGCTGGAATTGTCCAGGTAAATTTCGTCGAATTTCCTTGTGGTTCGATGAGTATACCTGTAGATACTCGATGATACTCAATGTATTATACTTAGGGTTATTTTCTTCTCTTTTCAAATTTATGGCTCGAGTTGACCAGATAGCCATCTACAGTAAATTTCGGATATCTCAATAAGGAAGGAAATTTCTATCCATTACAGAAGAAGGTTTCCTATATATATGTTGGGTGGATTTCAATCAACCATAATCATGTGAAATAAAAGGGAGAGTAAGCTCTGATTAACTCTAGAGGGGGGGGGGGTGAATAGAGTTTAATAAAAAATTCCTTTGCAACTTTTTACAAATATAAAGTTAAGTGATAAAATAGGTGATATAGTAATAGCTAAGGGATGTTAACAAGAACAGAGAAAAGCTAAACTAAGCTACCACAGCACAAGAAAAAAAGAAAACAGTAAACACACAGATAACACAAGAATATTATAGTGGTTCCCCAATTGGGTACATCCACTCTTCTACCACCCTGGTAGGAATCCACTACAAGTTTTGATCAGGTGACTGCCACCACAATATCTATTTATACGGAGATATTGCAACCCTTTGAGATTTTGATCAGGTGCCCAAAAACCAAACTCAAGTGTTTTGGAAGGTTACTTGTGAACTAGGCTAACTTTTGAAGGGAGTTAAAACCCTGTACAGTGAAGTGGGAAAGAAAGTGATGTTAGTCTTCTCTTTTCTCAAAAACAATTTGAGAAGACTTTGTGTGGATTTCAGATCTTGTCAAAGCTCCCCCTGAGATATAGAGTTGTTCAGGATTGAGAAGCTTTGTTCAGGAGTGTGTAGGTCTTCAGCTTGGGTAAAGCAGATCCAGGAACTTTAGACAGATGGATCTTTATTGTCTCAGCAAATTCCTGGAAGAAGAAGATATAGAAGACTCTTGATCAGTTTGTGTTGTTCTTCTTCTATCTTCTTGAGAGCAAAGTGAGAGATGAAGATTGAGAGCTGCTGTGAATTTTCTGCTCTTGCGAAGAATATCTCTCTACGATTTTTCTGCTCTGAAAATAATTAATTCCTGTTCTCTATCTATGTTCCTTTTATATAAATATTCTCTCTATATTCTCTTCAATAACCAATCTTCCTTAGAAATTTGAATAACTACAATTAATGCCTTGTTGGAAAACTGGGAAGGAAAACGGATAGCATATCTATCATTATTCGTTTCCTCAACTGTCCCGAGAAATATGTCAAATAAATCCTCTGATGAATACAATAATTAATGTTGCCTGGAACGGTTATATTGATATGGAATATAAACATTGATTAGTCGGGGAATTTATCACTTAAAATAATAATAAAGAGGGAACAGATAAGGAAAGAACAAAGAACAGACAGCTTACAGAATTCGTTGACCAGAGAAAAGATTTTGTCGAGCTGCACTCAAAGAACGTCGACCTGAGCTCTATGAAGAAAACACTGAATATAAATAACTGATTCTACGCTCCAAGAACGTCGACCTGAGAATCTGTTCTACACTCAAAGATCATCAACCACAGAACTTGAACAAACAGAATTATTCAAGCTGAGAACCTGTCTGGGAGAAAACATCGACCACAGAATATATCCTTTTGATGAATATCATCGACCTGAGCTCTAAGTTTGTCGAGCTGAGTTCGACGAACGTCGAACTAATTTCCAAACAACTGAAAATCTTCTTAGTATTGAATCTGAAGTCCACATCAGGCAGGTCCATGAAGTTTGACACTTGGGGACTATCCTAAAACCTAGAAAGAAAAATAATGACCCTAACTATACATCATGGGTCAACAAACCTAAGAAGTGAACCTAGCCCAAATAAAAACAGGGGTCCAACAGTCTCCCCCTATTTAGGTGTGCTTACTTCATAAAAAAACAATCATAAAGCAAGAAAACATATAAAGGATAGAAATAATACATTCAGTAGATATTCACAATATATGATTCATGATATAAGCAGAAATAGAGTTTAAACAATACAAATATAATAACAAAATTACTGTTTATGCTTTGGAATTGCTTTCTCAGACTTTTCAGCAGACTGTTTGAATAAGATTTCTCTGTTAGGGTTAGCAGCTTCCCTCTTTGACATGAACATGTCAGATGCACCAATCATGTTCAGAGAAGATGTTTTGGGTACTACAGCCTCTGGATGCAATTTCATATACTCATCAGCATTAAAGAACTTGTTTGCTTTAGCATACTTGTTCAGTTCTTCTTTCCTGTAAGATTATATTATAGAGAATTTGGAAGTATCCTTACCTTCCTCTCTTGCTTTCCTGATCTGAGATAGAGCAACCAGCTCATTAAACCTAGCCATATTTTTATAAGGATCCATTTCAGAATCATAGGCTACAATAGGAGGGCTTTCTGGACTATTGTCTCTTTTAGGAGATGAAGAGGTTCTGGGAGGGCTTGGATGCTTGGCAGGAGGAGGAGCATGGCTTTTGGAAGAGTGATGATGTTGCTGTTCGGGATATCTGCTTCCAGAAGATTGATGGGGTCTGCCTTGCCTCTGATAGGTTTTAGTAACTAATGAGGATCTCTGGATAACATTTCCAGTTGCACCAGCAGCTGGAGGAGCAGGAGGAGGTGGATCTTTCTTTAATTTCTTCACTAGAGAGGATCCAGACTTCTTCTTCTGTGTTTTAGCATGATTTCTAGACAGCTTCATCCACTGAGGAGTTTTTGGAGTGAGAGGAATGTTGTGCAAAATGTAATATGGAACCTCATTATCAGGATTGGGCTTGGGAGCAGCCTTTGTTGGAGCTTTCCTCTTCTTTGATTTGGATCTCTTGGCATTGTCAGATTCAGAATTATCAGAATCATCAACTAGATCATCTTTAGAAGAACTTTGTGGAGTATCATATAAAGCATCTATTTCTTCTATTGTTTCCTGTGAAATATGCTTGTCTGCTTGAGGAGGAGGTGGAGGTAGAACAGCTTGAGGAGGGACAACAATCTCTGAAAGCATCTGTGAATCATCTGTGTCTTTATCAATCAAAAGAAAACATTTAGTTCATGATCTTTTTGCATTTGTTCAAACTCTAGTGCAATATCCTGTGCAATTAAATCATCTAGATTTGGTAAAGGACTATCATCCATAACATAAGTTGGGCCAATAGGTTCCACAACTATGTTGGTAACAAAGCTTGCCTGAATGGCCTGAAGAGATTTTATACTAACTGGAGCTGTATGGCAAATAATATATGTGCAATACTTGGGAGAAACAAATAAAAGAATGTTTCTATAAAAGAGATCAAAAGAATCTAGAACTAACTTCAGTTCAATTACTGGAGAAATAAAATAGCCTTCAGAAGGAATATCCAAAGAAGGAAGTAAATCAACTGTCTCAAAATCAGTGTACAAAAATTCTATGAGATCTGCATCTGGTATCTCAGTATCAACAAACTTTATCTCTATTGCTATTACTGCTATTGCTGGAGCTACTTCATGGAGTATCTCCCCTTGCCTGGGTTCAGTAAGCACTGGATCCAGACCCCTGACTGAAGATGGAGGGATAGGGAAGGCAGAAATTTGAGCAGCAAGAAATGAAATAGAAGAAGCAAGAGGTGAAGTAGCCTCTGTTATGAGTTATTTTAGGAGAGGTGTGATGGATTGCAGAATGGATGAAATGGAGGGTGAAACTATGTTCATGAATCCAGCTAGGGTTTGAATAGAGACAGATGGGTTGATGTTGGATGATGATGGATGGAAGGATGTGGAGTCTGGCATTTGCTCATTTGGTGAAGATGGGGAAGGAATGGGTGATGATAGCAGATTGAATGATGGTAAAGATGACAGATTGAGAAGGGGGATGTTAGTAAGATGTGATGGAGGAGGGGATAGAGAAAGAGTAGCATGCTCTGGTGTTGTAGCATGTACTGGAGATTGATGTGGTGAAGGTTGATGGTATGGAGAAAGAGCTGGTGAGGAAATATGAATTGGAGAAATAGGAGGTGTAGGTTGATGTTCTTGGTATGTGGAAGAAATCTGGAGGGTTATTGAGGTAGTTTGAATAAGAGGAGGTGGAGGGGGAATGGAAACATCCTCAGTAGGGTGGGGAGTGGCTGGATCAACCCTCTCAGAATGCCTGGAAGAGGAAGCCATGGATGGCTTAGGGATGTTCCTCTCCCACCTGCTAAACAAGGCGCAGGTAAGCCTCTTGGAGGCATTTATGAATATGGTTGAGGATACCAATGATTCAGCAGCCTTGGCCAGAAGAAAAATTCCTAAAATCCTTCCATAACTCACTTCCTTCTTTGTGTTTTTCTTCTTAATCAGTTAAAACATAATTTTGGCCCAGTTCACGGCATTCTTGTTTGCCACTACAAACATCACAAGGAACTATTGTCTAGTTATGTAATCATTAGCGGTGTGCTTGCCTAGCAGAACTTTTCCTACAACATCTGCCAGAAACTTATAATCTGCAGATAGATGTTTTTTCAACAATTTGTTAGGGTTTTCACCAGAATAACCCATTCGATTCAACATTTCATCAAACTCAGTAGAATCAATTTCTAAGTCCTCTTCTCCATTCAATAAACCAAAAATTTAATTTTAAACATCAGGGGAAGTGAAACGGCATTACCCGATATTGTTCCAATCAACATATCAGCATCTGGAGTCGATAGAGTGAAAACCCATTCTCAGATCTCAGTCTCCGCAATCTTCATCCTGGTAGACATCAGATTCTTTAGCTGTAAATCTTCAAACAACTTCAGAATATCAAGGAAGATTTTATCTGAGTGTTGGAAAGACTCGAAGTCGATGTCAAAACCCATGTCGAATTTCATTGCTTCGAGAGCGCTTACTGGAATCGCCATGATCACCTAAAACAGAGAAAGAGAGAGATCAAGTGCAAGGGAACTGAAAGAGCGGGATGGAGCTCGAAGAAAACCTAGTTATAAGGTTTGTCATAATATGAAACTTCAAGCTCCGTCCTGCGAAAAAGAAAATTCTTCGATCTCAGGTCGACGAAAAATTTCATGAAGAGATAAATTCGTCGATCTCAGACTAAAGATATGGAGATATTTCGTCGTCCTCAGAAATATTTCCTTAAACAGAATTTTCAATCTCAGGTCAACTAAACTGACTTAGCATAGAGATTTTGTTGATCTCCGATCGACAAACTCCCAACGATAAGTTTTCAAATCGTTGATCTCAGGTCGACGAATTGTTTCTAGATCGTTTACACTAAGGACAGATTTAAAGTTAAGCCTTTTCATCTATCATTCCTAACTGATTTAGAAAGAACAAATGTTTAGATTCATCCAAGGGCTTGGTGAAAATATCTACCCTTTGCAAATTAGTGGAGATAAATTCAAGATTAATTTTCTGTTTATCCACACAGTCTATTATGAAATGATGTCTTATATCTATATGCTTTGTCCTACAATGATGCACTGAATTATGTACAATAGAGATTGCACTGGTACAATCACAAAATATAGTTGAATTATTTAGATTGAACCCATAATCCAGGAGTTGGTTTTATATCCACAAGATTTATGAACAACAGCTGTCAGTTGCCATGTATTCAGCCTCAGCAGTTGATGTGGACACAGATGTTTGTTTCTTGCAAAACTAGGACACAAGCCTATCGCCAAGGAACTGACATGTTCCTGATGTGCTATTCCTATCCACTCTATATCTAGCATAATTAGTATCAGAAAATCCAGTAAGCTCAAATGCTTACTCTGTTGGATACTAGAGTCCTAAATTAGGACAACCCTTTTTATATCTTAAAATTCTTTTAATGAAAATAAGATGAGATTCCTTAGGGCTCACTTGGAACCTAGCACAAAGACATGTTGCAAACATGATGTCTGGTCTACTTGTTGTGAGATAAAGTAGGGATCCAACAATAGCCCTATACTTAGTCTGATCAACTGGTTTTCCATGTTCATCAGAGTCAATTAAAGCATTGGCAGCCAAGGGAGTTTTCATTGAGGAGGCATCAGCCATCCCAAATTTCTTATTAAGCTTATTTACATATTTAGATTGGGATATGAATATGCCAACAGGGGATTGCTTCACCTTTAGGCCAAGGAAGTATGATAGCACTCCCATACTTCTCATCTCAAACTTTGAATGCATTAGATCAGAGAATCTCTTGTATAGTTTGGGATCAGTAGTGCCAAATATGATGTCATCTATATATATTTGTACTACTAAAATTTTATCATGATGCATCTTAGTAAAAAGGGTCATATCTACCATGCCTCTAGAGAACTTGTGTTCTAAAAGGAAGCTAGCTAAGGTTTCATACCAAGCTCTTGGAGCTTGCTTTATACCATAGAGAGCTTTATGCAATTTAAAAACGTATGAGGGATGAGTAGAAGAGATAAAACCTAGGGGTTGTTCAACATGAACTTCTACCTTTAGTTCTCCATTAAAGAAAGCACTTTTGACATCCATCTGGTAGAATTTAAACTTCTTAAAAGCAGCATAAGCAAGAAAAATCCTGATTACTTCTAGCCTTACAACAGGAGCAAAGGTTTGATCATAGTCAATGCCTTCCTCTTGCCTATAGCCTTGAGCAACAAGCCTAGCCTTGTTTCTCATAATTACACCTTGGGCATCAAGTTTGTTTCTGAATACCCACTTGGTTCCAATTACTGGATAGCCTTTGGGCCTTGGAACTAAGTCCCAAACTCTGCATCTCTCAAATTGATTGAGCTCCTCTTGCATTGCAATAATCCAGTGGGGATATTGCTCTACATCATTTATGGATTGAGGCTCAACTTGAGAGAGGAATCAAGCATGCATCACATCTTGGTTGAGTTGATGTCTTGTCTATACACCTACTATTGGTTCAGCAACAGTATTTGGAATTAATTCCTCTTGTGGAATAATGTCTGCTGTTGGAGGAGGTTCAACCACTTCCAAAATTTCTTCTTCACTATCTTCATCACCTTGTGGAAGAGGATGTGATATGACCTTTTGTGTAAGGTTTAATTTACCCAATTTCTCACATAAGTGAGGTACCTGTAATAAATCTGTGGTAGAAGAATCCTTCTTTTTATAATACATGTTAGCTTCATCAAAAGAAATATGTACAGAATCTTCCATTTTTAAAGATGATTAATTGAATACCCTATAAGCCTTGCTATCTTGGGAGTATCAAAGAAAAATTCCCTCTATAGCTTTAGCTTCAAATTTCTATTGTGTTTCTTATTATTGTTATGAATGAAACATCTATACCTAAAGATTCTAAAGTACTAAATTTTTGGTATCTTGCCTTTGAGTAATTCATAGGGGGTCTTACCATTAAGTTTGTGTATAAAACTCCTACTCAGCACATAGTTTGATGTGCTCACAGCCTTTGCCCAAAAGGATAAGGGCATGTGTGCATCTGCAAGCAATGTTCCTGTAGATTCAATGAGGGTTCTATTTTTCCTTTCTGCTACCCCATTTTGTTGAGGAGTTCTAGGAGCAGAAAAACAATGTCTGATACCTTCCTCCTCACATAATCTTTGCATGGAAAGAGATTCAAACTCAGTACCATAATCACTTCTAATCAATGCAACTGGAGTAGAATACTCAATCCTTATGCTCTTAAGAAAGTCTGTAAGGACTTTAAAGTTATCTGACTAGTTTCTCAAGAAGAACACCCAAGTGAATCTTGAGAAGTCATCTACAATAACTAGAGTGTAAGACTTCCCTCCTAAGCTTTGTATAGTAATGGGTCCAAAAATATCCATATGTAGCAAGTATAGAATCTTAGGTGAGTCACTCTTATTATTTGACTTAAAGCTATTTTTAGTTTGCTTTCCTTCTTAACAAGCCTAACATAGGCTTTCCTTCTTGTAGGGGCCAGAAGGCAATCCTCTGACAAGGTTGTCCCTAGATAGCTTAGAGATGTTTCTAAGGTTAACATGACCTACTCTCTTATGCCATAGATTATTATTATTACTAACTTGATTGAATAAGTATAGTTCTGAACTAGCAGAGTTAAAGTTTACTAGGTATATATTTCCTTGTCTACAACCTGTTAAAACAGTTTGGTTATTAGAAGAAAAAATACATTTGGAATTAGTAAAGCAAACCTGATAACCTGCATCACATAACTGACTTATGGATATTAGGTTATGTTTGAGACCATTTACATATGCCACTTTTCTGAAAGTGACAGCTCCACTGTTGAAGTCTCCATAGCCTTTAGTTTGTCTTAAGCTGGAATCTCCAAATATCACTCTTGGACCCAGCTTTGCCTTGAAATTGACTAGGTTGTCCTTGCATCTAGTCATGTTCTTTGAGCACCCACTATCCAGATACCACTTATTCTGAGTGATAGGATAGTTATTCACCTGCAAGGAAACAAGTTATATGTTCTTGGCCCAGATCACCTTGGGTTTTTATTTCATTTCATAAGAAATATAGAGATGTAAGAATATTCAGGTTGGCTTTTATAACCTAAGGGGTGAAATCTTCTGGGAGAAATTATCCATTGGGTTAATGGATTGATATTCTCCCTAGGTTGGTTAAGGTTATTATTAGAGTTGAAGTTTCTGTAAGGTTGATCTGAGATCGACGAACTCTGGTAAGTTCGTCGACCTAAGGTCGACGAATTGGGATAAGATCTTCCATCTCTGCTCGAAGAATGAAGGTATTCATTCACAGGGCACCAATATCTTCGATCTCTGGTCGATTAACCAAACTGGTTTCGTTGATCGTGGATCGAAGAATAAATATTATTGTAGTTGGCATTCAGAGTTCGTCGTTCTGAGGTCGATGAACTGTACACATTTCGTCGATCTTAGTTCGACTAAATATGTTGAACATTGTTGTAGTTATTTTTCTTCTTGTTCTTAGATTTTCGTTTGAGTTCCATTTGTTTTAAGACTTCATTTACTTTGTCTACTTGTTCAGTATTCTTCTTACACTTATCTGAAATGAAATGTACAGGTTTAGATATGTTATTTTTCTGGATTATAGGTGGTTCACTAGATGATGCTTCTTATCCTAGTTTACTGTTATTTGCCCTAGTATTTAGAGTACTAGTTATATCTAACAGTTGCAAGCTTTTACCATTAAGTAATTCTTCTAATTTCTTGTCTTTGCTTAATTCAGTTTTTAAGAAAGCAATTTGTTCATTTGCTGAGGTAAGTTCATCTGTTAGTTTAGCATTTTCAGCAATGTACTTATTTTGTTTAGTTAATCTTTCTCTGAGAATTTTGATTTCCTTCTCAGAGCCTATTAGATCTAAGAACAGATTTTTAAATTCAGTTTTAAATTCTTCTGAATCAAAATCATAGGATGCTATTACCTGGTCCTCTACAAATAGAGTTTCTTCATCTTCTGAAGCTTCAGCCTCTGACTTACTGTTGGAATCATCTATTGCCATTAAGCAAACCTCCTTTGCCTTCTCTTCTTCTTCATCATCGCTAGAGCTGGAGGATGATGACTCTTCCTCAGTATCACTCAAGGTTTCTGCAATAAACCCTTTCTCCTTCCTCTTGTGTTTGTTGGAGGAGGGCTTGCTGTGATGTGTTCTTCTAGAATCCTTTTCTCTTCTCCTGTCCTTCTTCTGAGTTTCTGGACATTATGAGATAAAATGTCTAGGCTTCCAACAACCAAAGCAAACAATTTCTTTAGATGGAGTCTTGTCATACCTTAGCTTTTCATCTTGCGTTGATGACTTTCTTCTGAAGTACTTCTTTGCCATCTTGAAGAATCTTTTTGCAAAGAGGCTCATCAGTTCTTCATTGACTAGAGTCCCTTCATATTCTTCAGGAGCCTTGAATGCAATGTTGTGTTCCTTCCTGATAGGTATTTGAGTCTTCTGTTCAACTACTGCTTCTCTAGTCTTCATTAATTGCTCATAGGATTTGAGCTTTCCAAGAAGTGATTCAGTAGTGATTTCTGTCATGCTTCTGGCTTCTCTGATTGGCCAGATTCTTAAATCCCATGAGCTAGGGAAGCACATGAGGATTTTATCAATTACTTCTGTCAGAGTGATATCCTTGTCCAAGGTCTTGAGCTCATTGATGATTGAGCTAAGCCTGTTATACATATCACTCACAGACTCAGCTTCATCCTTCTTGAAGTTCTCATATTGTGAGATGAGATTGGATCTCCTATCCTTTCTCTCATCAGTAGATCCAGCCACCATCTGATTTAGAGAATCCCAGATGGCTTTGGTTGATATGCATTCAGGCACCTTTTGAAATATATCATCAGAAATAGTCTGAGCTAGGATGTTCATGGCTTTGGCATAGTCATTCTTAGCTTTCCTTTGTGCATCTGTCCAATCTGGAGGTGGAACAACACTCAAATTTGTTGAAGTAGATGGAGTGGAGGCCACTGGAGTTGGTGGTTCTATCAAAATTGAATTGAATATGTCTTCATCAATAGAGTTCATATAGAGTTTTATTCTTGCCTTCTTGATGGCAAACTTGGTTAAGTTGCAAACTGGAGGTCTGGTGCTAGCATAATCCTTATTTTGTGCCATGATATAAAATATGAAAGGAACAAGATTTAATCAGAGATTATCTTAGGATCTTGGTTAGTCCTGGTGTTATCCTGTTTAAATAAAAATGACTAACCTCCCTCTGATACCAATTGAAAGAAAAGGGAGAGTAAGCTCTGATTAACCTTAGAGGGGGGGGGGGGGGGGGGGTGAATAGAGTTTAATAAAAAATTCCTTTGCAATTTTTTACAAATATAAATTTAAGTGATAAAATAGGTGATATAGTAATAGCTAATGGATGTTAACAAGAACAAATAAAAGCTACACTAAGCTACCACAGCACAAGACAAAAAGAAAATAACAAACACACAGACAACACAAGAATATTATAGTGGTTCCCCAACTGGTACATCCACTCTTCTACCACCCTGGTATGAATCCACTATAGGTTTGATCAGGTGACTTCCACCATAATATCTATTTATAGGGATATATTATAACCCTTTGAGCTTTTGATTAGGTTCCCAAAAACCAAACTCAAGTCTTTTGGAAGGTGACTTGTGAACCAGGCTAATTTTTGAAAGGAGTTAAAACCTATACAGTAGAGTGGGAAAGAAAGTGATGTTAGTCTTCTCTTCTCTAAAAAACAATTGAGATGACTTTGTGTGGATTCCAGATCTTTTCAAAGCTTCCCCTGAGATGTAGAGTTGTTCGGGATTGAGAAGCTTTGTTCAAGAGTGTATAGGTCTTCAGCTTGTGTAAAGCAAATCCAGGAACGTTAGACATATGGATCTTTATTGTCTCAGCAAATTCCTGGAAGAAGAAGATGAAGAAGACTCTTGATCAATTTGTGTTGTTCTTCTTCTATCTTCTTGAGAGCAAAGTGAGAGATGAAGATTGAGAGCTACTGTGAATTTTCTGCTCTTGCAAAGAATATCTCTCTGCGATTTTTCTTCTCTTTAAAGAATGAATTCCTGTTCTCAGTCAATGTTCCTTTTATTAAAATATTCTCTCTGTATTCTCTTCGACAACCAATCTTTCTTAGAAATTTGAATAACTGCATTAATGCCTTGCTAGAAAACTTGGAAGGAAAATGGCTAGCATTTCTGTCATTATTCGTTTCCTCAACTATCCCGAGAAATATATCAAATAAATCATCTGATGAATACCATAATCAATGCTGCCAGGAACGGCTATATTCATATGGAATATAAGTATTGATTACTCAGGGAATTTATGACTTAAAAAAATAATAAAGAGGGAACAGATAAGAAAAGAACAAAGAACAAATAGCTTACAGAATTCGTCGACCAGAGAATAGATTTCGTCTAGCTGCACTCAAAGAACGTCGACCTGAGAAATCCTGTTCGTCAACCTGAGCTCTGTGAAGCAAATACTGAATATAAACAACTGATTCTGCGCTCAAAGAACGTCGACCTGAGAATCTTCACTACACTCAAAGATCATCGACCACAGAACTTGAACAAATAGAATTAGTCCAGCTGAAAACTTGTCTGGGAGAAAACATCGACCACAGAATATATCCTTCTAATGAATATCGTCGACCTGAGCTCTAAGTTCGTCGAGCTGAGTTCGACGAACGTCGTACTAATTTCCAGACAACTGAAAATCTTCTAAGTCTTGAATCTAAAGTCCACCTCAGGCAGGTCCATGAAGTTTAACACTTTGGGACTGGCCTAAAACCTAGAAAGAAAAATAGTGACCCTAACTATACATCATGGGTCAACAAACCTAAGAAGTGAACCTAGCCCAAATCAAAAAATGGGTTCCAACATCATGCTTATTTGTAAAAATCGAGAAATCTTAAGAAGGAAAATCTTCCCATCGGCGCTCGATATGTTCTTCGCTACCCCGCTCGGCCTATGACTTTTTGTCGTACGATTCGTTCTTCTTCAAGCAAATTGACTTGATCGTTGATCTTTGAAGGTTCTGATTCTCTTAGATCTAGTAGATCCATGCATTCAGATCAAGTTTTCAAGTCTTCGGTTTTCTCTTGTTCTTCAAGACGTTCAACATCAACTTTTCAAAAGAATGAGGGATCAAAGATTTCAGATCTATTGAAGATTATCTTTTAATCTTTTCTTGTGTAAACTTTTCATTATTGTAGGAGATTTTTCTCTCCGAGTTATAGATCCTTCTTTTTGGATTGAGTTGTAAGAGTGGTTGTTCTCCGAGTAGTAGGAGAGTTTGTTTTCTGAGTGGTAGGAGCATTGTCTCTGAGTTGTAGGAGTTGAGGCTCCGAGGTGTATGATTGTTTGCAATCTGAGATAAATGTTAAGTAGTCAAATCGCTTCATGGTAGATAGGCGAGGCAGGACAGTGGGCATACCTAACGCGGGTAACCACTATAAATCTCTGTGTTTCTATATGTTTATTTTTCAGTAATTTTTATTCCGCAAATAGACGGAGAACGAACTTATTCACCCCCCTCTAGGTGATTTAGGTTGACACTAGATACTTTCAATAGTTCTCCTCGACCCCGAGCATGCAGTTATTTTAGCACTTCTCATTTGGGAAATCCCCCGAGCTTATAAATAAGGGGCAGCACTCCAAAAGCACGCTGACTCGAATTAAGTAGTTCGCTTGTTAAGAGTTGTGGTCTGAAAGTGAAGGGATAGATACGATTGCGGAATTGAGGATTATAGATATTGATTTAACCCTAGAGCCTAACACAGGTGTTGTGCACAAACACAAGCTAACTGTAATTACAGTTAGGCTTGGAGAAACCTAATCAGCAACTAGCAACCTAGTTAAAACTAATCACAGCCACAATGCAAATAATAAATCAAGCAACCAGACGACACAAGATATTATAGTGGTTCCCCAAACACTGGGTACGTCCACTCTTCTACCCACACGGTAGGAATCCACTACAGGTTTTTGATCAGGTGCCCTGCCACCAACAAGATCTGCTTCAGGTAGATCTAGAGACCCTTTAGACTTTTGATCAGGTGTCTAAAAACCAAGCTTTACTTTTGAAGGGAGTAAACAACCCTTTACAGGAGGGGGGAAGAGGGTTAGAATGTCTTCTCTATTTTACAATAGATTAGAGAAGCACAAGAGTCTCTTCAGAATTCAAGACAGAATACTGTCTTGAAGTTCTGAAGGAAAAGCTTGAAGAAGATAAGAGATAAGGATGGATGATCTTCTTCAGCTTCCTTCTTCTTCTTCTTCTTCTTCTAAATCTCTGAGTGTGAACTTCCTGGAACAGGAGCACTCAGGTTGAAGAAGAGTGAAGAGATATCTTCTCAGGTGGATGGATGATTGCTGAGAGCAGCTGTATCTTCTCAGATGAGTCCTGAGAGCTGTATGTTTTCTTCCTTCTACTGATGTATATTGCTGGTAGCAGGCTTAGTTCTTTTTGCAAAAGAACTCTTTAAATAGGAGCAGCAGCAACGGCTCTAATATTTGAACTGGTCTTTGTCTTTTTCTCAGATCTTGAATCTGGGCTGTAATTAACATAAAGGCAAAAACAAGTCTTGCATATATATATCCTATAAAAGGGAGAGCTACTGCAGCTGTAATAAATAATCTTATAAATGATGTTAGATAAAGTCACATAAGAAAACTCTTTACAGCCAACGGCTATAAAGGACAGCTGCAGAAAAAGTAAACTAATAAGACAAAATACATGTCAGAAGGAATTGACTTATGCATAAAGGGTATAAGCAAAGATTGCTTTGAGATATATGCATAAGATCAATTAAATAATCTATAATAAAAATATGCTAGAAATATAGGAAATAAAATAAGGAAAAGAAAGCATATAATATTATATATGCAGACAGCCGATCGTCGAACGACCTTCGACTATAGTCGAACGACCTGCTGAGATCGTCGACCTATCAATAGATAGTCGACCGACTCAGAAAGTCGAACTATCCAGGCAGATAGTCGACCGACTCAAAGCTAGACAGAAAACGTCGAGCTATCAAGAGATAGTCGACCAGAGCTCGACGATCTAGCAGAGCGTCGAGCTGACCAGAGACAGACGATCGTCGACCGGCTGATCGACGATAGTCGATCGGCGTTCGACGATAGTCGAACCCGAAAATCCCTTAGCCAGAATTTTACTGGAAAAGAGAATACTCTACAACTAGACTTTGACCATAGATAAATCTTGGGTCAAGAGACTAAAAGGAAAGACTTAACTCAAATCCAAACTAGGGTACCAACAATCTCCCCCTATTTGGGTTAAGTCTTTCAAAGACTAAAATAACAAGAATTAAATAAACTAAACTAAAACAACCTAATAGAGATCCTAGCCCAAATCAGAACCAGGGTTCCAACAATCTCCCCCTATTTGGGTGAGGATCCTATTTAGCAAAATAAATAAAGCAAAGCATAAAATATATAAAGAAAAACTTTGCTTAGCTGGCTGCTGCTGGCATTTGCAATCTCCCCCTATGTTGATGCAGTACTTGTGATTGAAGAAGGCTGAGATGACTTTGAGCATTGATTGAGTCATCCAGCAAACTCTTGTGAATAGTACCTACAGAAAGCTATGGTAGAGATTGCTCTCTCCTTGAAAAAAGGGTATGTGAGCAGCAAAAAATGATATTTTGTCCAGCCAATTTAATTTGGATTCTGTATCTGAAAAACAAAATCAGATATCTTCCTTCCTATAGAATTTCTTTTCATTAGACGAGATTCAAACTCAGCTGACAAATGCAACTAGAGTAGAGGACTCAATCTAAATGAAATTAGAAAAGGATCTATAAGAAATAGAGTTATCTGACAGAGAATTTCTTTATACAGAAATCTGAATAAAATATTTGAACACAATATCAAACAGATATAATCAGCTATAAGAAAAGAAAATGCTTCCTAATAAATCTGTTCCAAATAATAAAAGGATTTGAAAATATTTTAAGTAATTTATCCTTTTGATAATAAAACAAATTTATGAAGAAACAAATTGAGTTCTCAAATCTGAACTCATTAAAATATAAAGAAAACATTTCTCTGAGAAGTGTTGGTTCCTTCTCAGGTTTAGTTAAAACTTGGCAGCAATTTTGAATATCTAAATTTACTGAACTAAAAACAGATTTTGATATTACCTGAACCTTTTCAGGTTTTGATTTTCCTTCTGTTAGTTCAGCTTCTGAATTGCTGCAGGAGGCATTTATGGCCATGATGCAAAATGCTTTGGCCCTTGCTTCCTCCTCTTCATCTTCAAATGATGAGTCATCATCTGAGACATCCCAGATAACATCTAGGAATGTTGATTCTCCTTCAGATGAGATGATGTGGCTTCCTTCTGATATTTCGTCCAAGGGTTCAGAAGCCATTTGATGAAGGTACAGCCAAATCTCCTTAGCTGATGAACATTCAGCAATCTCTTGAAAAATGTCATCAGACATTGATTCTGCAAGAATGTTCATTGCTCTGGCATCAGCTAGCTTGGCATTTTTTGTTATTGTTGCCGAAGTAGGGAGACCTGTCAAAATAGACAAAAAAATTTCTTCATCAAAACAGTTCATATATAATTTGACTCTTGTCTTCCAGATGCTGAACTCAGCTAAGTTGCAAGCTGGAGGTCTGGTGCAAAAATAATCATTGTACTGGGCCATGAAAGTGAGTGAATATCTATAATCCTTGGTATCTATCAGGATCTTGTGACTCAGGTGTTAGCCTGTTCAGTCAGTCAACCTCCCTCTGATACCAATTGAAAGTGAAGGGATAGATACGATTGCGGAATTGAGGATTATAGATATTGATTTAACCCTAGAGCCTAACACAGGTGTTGTGCACAAACACAAGCTAACTGTAATTACAGTTAGGCTTGGAGAAACCTAATCAGCAACTAGCAACCTAGTTAAAACTAATCACAGCCACAATGCAAATAATAAATCAAGCAACCAGACGACACAAGATATTATAGTGGTTCCCCAAACACTGGGTACGTCCACTCTTCTACCCACACGGTAGGAATCCACTACAGGTTTTTGATCAGGTGCCCTGCCACCAACAAGATCTGCTTCAGGTAGATCTAGAGACCCTTTAGACTTTTGATCAGGTGTCTAAAAACCAAGCTTTACTTTTGAAGGGAGTAAACAACCCTTTACAGGAGGGGGGAAGAGGGTTAGAATGTCTTCTCTATTTTACAATAGATTAGAGAAGCACAAGAGTCTCTTCAGAATTCAAGACAGAATACTGTCTTGAAGTTCTGAAGGAAAAGCTTGAAGAAGATAAGAGATAAGGATGGATGATCTTCTTCAGCTTCCTTCTTCTTCTTCTTCTTCTTCTAAATCTCTGAGTGTGAACTTCCTGGAACAGGAGCACTCAGGTTGAAGAAGAGTGAAGAGATATCTTCTCAGGTGGATGGATGATTGCTGAGAGCAGCTGTATCTTCTCAGATGAGTCCTGAGAGCTGTATGTTTTCTTCCTTCTACTGATGTATATTGCTGGTAGCAGGCTTAGTTCTTTTTGCAAAAGAACTCTTTAAATAGGAGCAGCAGCAACGGCTCTAATATTTGAACTGGTCTTTGTCTTTTTCTCAGATCTTGAATCTGGGCTGTAATTAACATAAAGGCAAAAACAAGTCTTGCATATATATATCCTATAAAAGGGAGAGCTACTGCAGCTGTAATAAATAATCTTATAAATGATGTTAGATAAAGTCACATCAGAAAACTCTTTACAGCCAACGGCTATAAAGGACAGCTGCAGAAAAAGTAAACTAATAAGACAAAATACATGTCAGAAGGAATTGACTTATGCATAAAGGGTATAAGCAAAGATTGCTTTGAGATATATGCATAAGATCAATTAAATAATCTATAATAAAAATATGCTAGAAATATAGGAAATAAAATAAGGAAAAGAAAGCATATAATATTATATATGCAGACAGCCGATCGTCGAACGACCTTCGACTATAGTCGAACGACCTGCTGAGATCGTCGACCTATCAATAGATAGTCGACCGACTCAGAAAGTCGAACTATCCAGGCAGATAGTCGACCGACTCAAAGCTAGACAGAAAATGTCGAGCTATCAAGAGATAGTCGACCAGAGCTCGACGATCTAGCAGAGCGTCGAGCTGACCAAAGACAGACGATCGTCGACCGGCTGATCGACGATAGTCGATCGGCGTTCGACGATAGTCGAACCCGAAAATCCCTTAGCCAGAATTATACTGGAAAAGAGAATACTCTACAACTAGACTTTGACCATAGATAAATCTTGGGTCAAGAGACTAAAAGGAAAGACTTAACTCAAATCCAAACTAGGGTACCAACAATCTCCCCCTATTTGGGTTAAGTCTTTCAAAGACTAAAATAACAAGAATTAAATAAACTAAACTAAAACAACCTAATAGAGATCCTAGCCCAAATCAGAACCAGGGTTCCAACATGGTCTTGATTCTAAGGCTTTTTGGTCTCCTGCTCTCGTGACTTCTTCTTTTCAAACTTCTATAACAGCATCATTAGGTCAATAGGAAGACTACGATAAGAGAGACATTTGTCGTGGCAGGCTAAGTCTATTGTTGCCACATGGCATCATTCTGGTTCTTTTGTTATTAGTAGGTCTTTCAGTTCCGAGCCTCTTTTCCTCCTTAATCAGACCCTTCTCCCGGTAGTGTGCGAAGAGTTGGTATCTATTCTGGTACCAACAGTTGGTGTGGTGAGTGTGGTCCTAAAATCTTGGAAATAACAAAGTCAGATTGTGAGTTTGCTAAGAGCTAGAGCTGTTCAACCCCAGAGAAGCCGCTATCTAGGAGGCCCTTGAGCAAACTCGTTGAGAGGCCGAACAATATCTCCTAGAATCCGAGCAGTCACCCAAGGATACCACTAAATAGTTCGAGGCAATCATTCAAGTGCTAGTCACTCTTACCCATCGGCTAGCCCCTAAACTCGCAGTTCTCGTGATTTCAACTCTAGATCCTATGGTGGGAGATCCTCCACCTTACCCTCTAGCTCAGGACACAATTCCTATACAACCTCAAGATGAATAGTTTACTGCCCACTGGGACTTCTAACAAGAAGCAGCTAGAGGAATTCCATCCTGAGTGCTGAACTTCCAGGATGAATATGTAGCATATCCTCCCTATGCTCATGAGGATGCTGCTTAGTCTTAGCCACCTCTTGTTATTAATGAGGAAGTGGTGGAGCCTTCTTTATTCACTAATAGTGTTCGTAGTGAGCATTTCCCAAAAATTTCAGGGAGCCCCGCCTGCCAGCGCACACTAGAGAGATTGATCTAGTCTTGCACTTGACAGCCTTCGAATCTGCTATTACTCTGAGGACAAATTCATACATGACAAGATGAAAGCTGCTCATGACTGCATTCATTGGATATCTACGGGAATGGTTTTATGGGCAGTGCCCTAAATTCATTGCTTATTTCACTAAGTTTCGGAGAGAGCACTTTCTGAGGTTCTCAACCTTCAAGAAGGGAAAGAGTGATCTTGAATCCCTCTTCAAAATTAAGAAGAGAAAAAATGAGTCATGTGCTCATTTTGTTGATCGCTTCCAATGGGTGATAATAATAGTTAGGAATGTGGACCTGGAGCTGTCCAAAGTGTCTTTAATCATCGAACTCCATGAAGGGCCACTAAAGTTCGAGGCAAATGTCAGAGAGATAAGAACTTTCCAAGAGATTATCAACCTCTCCAACATGTATATTCAAGGAGAAAGGTATTACCCTTCTTATGTCTCCAATCTAGTTGTTAATGCAAGCCAGAAGGGTGAGGCAAGTTGTTCAATAGTTGTTCAACCTGTGAGGCCTCCTCTCCCAGTGTTCCAAATTTCTTCTCAATGAAGAAGGACCTTCCACCATCGTCTCCCTCATATAGCTCATCAATAATTTCAGCAAATGCAATTGTCGTTGGCCGCCTCATCCACTTTTTTTACCCTAATACTACCAGTCATGCATGTTTATCAGCCGAAGTATCTGCCGCCTCCATCGCCAGCTACTCAATCTCACTTGTAGTTTGATGATCACATGAGTCCTTTACTCCTTTAGACATTTCTATGGATGAGGTTTTTCATATTCTTCATAAGCAACTGGATTATAAAAGGCCCACTCACTTGAAGGTCGATGTCAAGTCTCAAAACCTCTCACTTTATTGCGAGCATATCTTGGAGAGGGGACATTTTACTAAAGACTGTAGAGCTCTTCGTATGCTGGTAGCTCCTAAAAGGAGTGTAATGTCTCCACCTGTTAAACAACATATAATAGAAGGTCCGGTCGGGGCCCCACACTATATGCCACCAACATATGGTGAGGTAACAGGTTAATACCACCAATGCATCCTAACTCAGAGCATGCTAGCGGAATAAACAATAGTAGGCTGAACTCATAATAGGAATATCCACTATATATATATTACCAAGGTTATAAATACAACCACTCAAACAAGGGGATATAAAATACCACAGTTTAGCCTTAAGGCCTTACAGTTCCTCTTTATACAGTATGGATTACCTTGGCTTATCATCTTGCCTTGATGACTTTCTTATGAAGTACTTCTTTGCCATCTTGAAGAATCTTTTGGCAAAGAGGCTCATCAGTTCTTCATTGACTGGAGTCCCTTTATATTCTTCAGCATCCTTGAATGCAATGTTGTGCTCCTTCCTGATAGGTGTTGGAGTCTTCTGTTCAGCTGCTGCTTCTCTGGTCTTCATTAATTTCTCATAGGATTTGAGCTTTCCAAGAAGTGATTCAGTAGTGATTTCTATCATGCTTCTGGCTTCTCTGATTGGCCAGATTCTTAAATCCCATGAGCTAGGGAAGCACATGAGGATTTTATCATTGACTTCTGTCAAAGTGATGTCCTTGTCCAAGGTCTTGAGCTTATTGATGATTGAGCTAAGCCTGTTGTACATATCACTCACAAACTCAGCTTCATCCTTCTTGAAGTTCTCATATTGTGAGATGAGATTGGATCTCCTATCCTTTCTCTCATTAGCAGATCCAGCCACCATCTGATTTAGAGAATCCCATATGGCTTTGGCTGATATGCATTCAGCCACCTTTTGAAATATATCATCAGAAATAGTCTGAGCTAGGATGTTCATGGCTTTGGCATCTGTAATCTTTGCTTTCCTCTGTGCATCTGTCCAATCTGGAGGTGGAATAGCACTCAAATTTGTTGAAGTATATGGAGTGGAGGCCACTGGATTTGGTGGTCCTATCAAAATTGAATTGAATATGTCTACATCAATAGAGTTCATATAGAGTTTTATTCTTGCCTTCTAGATGGCAAACTTAGTTAAGTTGCAAACTGGAGGTCCGGTGCTAGCATAATCCTTGTTTTGTGCCATGATATAAAATATGAAAGGAACAAGATTTAATCAGAGATTATCTTAGGATCTTGGTTAGTCCTGGTGTTATCCTGTTTAAATAAAAATGACTAACCTCCCTCTGATACAAATTGAAAGAAAAGGGAGAGTAAGCTTTGATTAACCTTAGAGGTGGGGTGAATAGAGTTTAATAAAATATTCCTTTACAATTTTTTACAAATATAAATTTAAGTGATAAAATAGGTGATATAGTAATAGCTAATGGATGTTAACAAGAACAAGTAAAAGATACACTAAGCTACCACAGCACAAGACAAAAAGAAAATAGCAAACACACAGACAACACAAGAATATTATAGTGGTTCCCCAACTAGGTACATCCACTCTTCTACCACACTGATATGAATTCACTACAGGTTTGATCAGGTGACTTCCACCACAATATCTATTTACAGGGAGATATTGTAACCCTTTGAGCTTTTGATTAGGTGCCCAAAAACCAAACTCAAGTCTTTTGGAAGGTGACTTGTGAACCAGGCTAATTTTTGAAAGGAGTTAAAACCCTATACAGTGGAGTGGGAAAGGAAGTGATGTTAGTCTTCTCTTTTCTCAAAAACAATTGAGATGACTTTGTGTGGATTCCAAATCTTGTCAAAGCTCCCCCTGAGATGTAGATTTGTTTGGGATTGAGAAGCTTTGTTCAGGAGTGTGTAGGTCTTAAGCTTGTGTAAAGCAAATCCAGGAACTTTAGACATATGAATCTTTATTGTCTCAGCAAATTCCCAGAAGAAGAAGATGAAGAAGACTCTTGATCAATTTGTGTTGTTCTTCTTCTATCTTCTTGAGAACAAAGTGAGAGATGAAGATTGAGAGCTACTGTGAATTTTCTGCTCTTGCTAAGAATATCTCTCTGCGATTTTTCTTCTCTGAAAAGAATGAATTCCTGTTCTCAGTCAATGTTCCTTTTATTAAAATATTCTCTCTGTATTCTCTTCGACAACCAATCTTTCTTAGAAATTTTAATAACTGCATTAATGCCTTGCTGGAAAACTGGGAAGGAAAATGGCTAGCATATCTGTCATTATTTGTTTCCTCAACTGTCCCGAGAAATATGTCAAATAAATCCTCTGATGAATACCATAATCAATGCTCCCAGGAACGGCTATATTCATATGGAATATAAGTATTGATTACTCAGGGAATTTATGACTTAAAATAATAATAATGAGGGAACAGATAAGGAAAGAACAAAGAACAGATAGCTTACAGAATTCGTCGACCAGAGAATAGATTTCGTCGAGCTGCACTTAGAGAACGTCGACCTGAGAAATCCTGTTCGTCGACATGAGCTCTGCGAAACAAATACTGAATATAAACAACTGATTATGTGCTCAAAGAACGTCGACCTGAGAATCTTTTCTACACTCAAAGATCATCGACCACAGAACTTGAACAAATAGAATTAGTCCAGCTTAGAACCTGTCTGGGAGAAAACATCGACCACAGAATATATCCTTCTAATAAATATCGTCGACCTGAGCTCTAAGTTCGTCGAGCTGAGTTCGACGAACGTCGAACTAATTTCCAGACAACTAAAAATTTTCTAAGTCTTGAATTTGAAGTCCACCTAAGGCAGGTCCATGAAGTTTGACACTTGGGGACTGGCTTAAAACCTAGAAAGAAAACTAGTGACCCTAACTATACATCATGGGTCAACAAACCTAAGATGTGAACCTATCCCAAATCAAAAAAGGGGTTCCAACATCATGCTTATTTGTAAAAATCGAGAAATCTTAAAAAGGAAATTCTTCCCGTCGGCGCTCGATACGTTCTTCGCTACCCCGCTCGGCCTACGACTTTTTATCGTACGATTCGTTCTTCTTCAAGCAAATTGACTTGATCGTTGATCTCTTAAGGTTCTGATTCTCTTAGATCTTGTAGATCCATGCATTTAGATCAAGTTTTCAAGTCTTCGGTTTTCTCTTGTTCTTCAAGACGTTCCACATCAACTTTTCAAAAGAATGAGGGATCAAAGATTTTAGATCTATTGAAGATTATCTTTTAATCTTTTCTTGTGTAGACTTTTCATTATTGTAGGAGATTTTTCTCTCGGAGTTATAGATTCTTCTTTTTGGATTGAGTTGTAGGAGTGTTTGTTCTCCGAGTAGTAGAAGAGTTTTTTCTGTGAGTGGTAGGAGCGTTGTCTCTGAGTTGTAGGAATTGAGGCTCCGAGGTGTATGATTGTTTGTAATCTGAGATAAATGTTAAGTAGTCAAATCTAGCCCTTCATGATAGATAGGCGAGGCAGAACAGTGGGCATACCTAACTCGGGGAACCACTATAAATCTTTGTATTTCTATGTGTTTATTTTTTAGTAATTTTTATTCCGCAAATAGACGGAGAACTCACTTATTCACCCCCCTCTAGGTGATTTAGGTTGACACTAGATACTTTTAATAGTTCTCTTAGACCCCGAGCAGGCAGTTATTTTAGCACTTCTCATTTCGGAAATCCCCCGAGCTTATAAATAAGGGGCAGCACTCCCAAAGCATGCTTACTCGAATTAAGTAGTTCGCTTGTTAAGAGATGTGGTCTTGATTCTAAGGATTTTTGGTCTCCTGCTCTCGTGAATTCTTCTTTTCAAACTTCTATAATAGCATCATTAGGTCAATAGGAAGACTACGATAAGAGAGACATTTGTCGTGGCAGGCCAAGTCTATTGTTGCCACATGGAAACATTCATGTTCTTTTGTTATTAGTAGGTCTTTCAGTTCCGAGCCTCTTTTCCTCCTTCATCAGACCCTTCTCGCAGTAGTGTGTGAAGAGTTGGTATCTATTCTAGTACCAACAGTTGGTGTGGTGAGTGTGGTCCTAAAATATTGGCAATAACAAATTCAGATCGCGAGTTTGCTAAGAGCTCAAGCCGTTCAACCCCAGAGAAGCCGCTATCTAGGAGGCCCTTGAGCAAACTCGTTGAGAGGCCGAACAATATCTCCTAGAATCCGAGCAGTCACCCAAGGATACCACTCAATAGTTTGAGGCAATCATTCAAGTGCTAGTCACTCTTACCCATCGGCTAGCCCCTCAGCTCGCAGTTCTCGTGATTTCAACTCTAGCTCCTATGGTGGGAGATCCTCCACCTTACCCTCTAGCTCAGGACACAATTCCTCTACGACCTCAAGATGAATAGTTTACTGCCCACTGGGACTTCTAACAAGTAGCTAGACGAATTCCATCCTGAGTGCTGAACTTCCAGGATGAATATGTAGCATATCTTCCCCATGCTCATGAGGATGCTGCTTAGCCTTAGCCACCTCTTGTTATTAATGAGGAAGTGGTGGAGCCTTCTTTATTCACGAATAGAGTTCATAGTGAGCATGTCCCAAAAATTTTAGGGGGCCCCGCCTGCCAGCGCATACTAGAGAGATTGATCTAGTCTTGCACTTGATAGCCTTCGAATCTGCTATCACTCTGAGGACTCTCTCATACATGACAAGATGAAAGCTGCTCATGACCACATTCATTGGATATCTACGGGAATGGTTTTATGGGCTGTGCCCTAAATTCATTGCTTATTTCACTAAGTTTCGGAGAGAGCACTTTCTGAGGTTCTCACCCTCCAAGAAGGGAAAGAGTGATCTTGCAACCCTCTTCAAAATTAAGAAGAGAAAAAATGAGTCATGTGCTCATTTTGTTGATCGCTTCCAATGGGTGAAAATAACAGTGAGGAATATGGACCCAGAGCTGTCCAAAGTGTCTTTAATCATCGAACTCCATGAAGGGCCACTAAAGTTTGAGGCAAATGTTAGAGAGACGAGAACTTTCCAAGAGATTATCAACCTCTCCAACATGTATATTCAAGGAGAAAGGTATTACCCTTCTTATGTCTCCAATCTAGTTGTTAATGCAAGCAAAAAGGGTGAGGCAAGTTTTTCAATAGTTTTTTCAACCTGTGAGGCCTCCTCGCCCAGTGTTCCAACTTTCTTCTCAACGAAGAAGGACCTTTCACCATCGTCGCCCTCATATAGCTCATCAATAATTTCAGCAAATGAAATTGTCGTTGGCCACCTCATCCACTCTATTTACCCTAATACTGCCAGTCATGCATGTTTATCAGCCGTAGTATCTGCTGCCTCCATCTCCAGCTACTCAATCTCACTAGTAGTTTGATGATCACATGAGTCCTTTACTCCTTTAGAAATTTTAATGGATGAGGTTGCTCAGATTCTTCAGAAGCAACTGTATTATAAAAGGCCCACTCACTTGAAGGTCGATGTCAAGTCTCAAAACCTCTCACTTATTGCAAGCATATCTGGGAGAGGGGACATTTTACTGAAGACTGTAGAGCTCTTCGTATGCTGGTGTATATGTAACATCCCATTTCCAACTAGACCCCTAGAAGTTGTTTTGTCATAACAGAACTCTAGGAAACCCAAGAATCTAAGTTTATCGACCAAGAGTTCGAGTCACGGGGTGGTCATGCCCGTGATCGATCCGTCACACCCGTGATCTAGGGCATGACCCCTTCGACGATCGTCAACCTCAGAAAGACGATCGTCAAGCTCAGAAATCTCAACATGGGCCTGGCACGCCCGTGACCGATCTGTCACGCCCGTGACCTTGGAATGGTGTTGAGTGAGCTTAGCTCACTCAACGCCTTAAGTTGAATGGCGTTGAGTGCACTGACTGCACTCAACGCCATCTGGTGTTGTCTGGATGGCGTTGAGTGAGCTGAGCTCACTCAATGCCGTAGACTTGATGGCATTGAGTGAGCTTAGCTCACTCAATGCCATAAACTAGACAGCGTTGAGTGCACGGGCTGCACTCAACGCCGTCTGATGAGGCCTGGAATGGCGTTGAGTGAGCTGAGCTCACTCAACTCCGTAGTTTGGATGGTATTGAGTGAGCTTACCTAACTCAACGCCATAAGCTAGACGGCGTTGAGTGCATAAACTGCACTCAACGCCACCTTGAGTAGACTTGATGGCGTTAAGTGAGCAGAGCTCACTCAATGCCATAATCTGGATGGCGTTGAGTGAGCTGAGCTCACTCAACGCCATAGTCTTGGAGGGGCATTCTGGATTGCGTTGAGTTAGCAGAGCTCACTCAATGCTGTATCCGAGATGGCGTTGAGTAAGCAGAGCTCACTCAACGCCGAAGCATGGATAGCGTTGAGTGAGCAGATCTCACTCAATGCCGTAGCTTGGATGGCGTTGAGTGAGCTGAGCTCACTCAACGCCATTTTACTTAGAATTTTTCTGGCAGGATTTTTGGCTGTGTGCTGGTTCAGCTGAACCGGGCCGGTCTATATGGTGGGCCCGAATGCAATATTAGGCCGTTTTTCTTAATAAGACCCAATTAAGTCTTATTTAAAAAAGTGTTGACCGGTCAAATGTAGGTAGGCCACGTGGCCGTCGGTTTTTAAATGCAGAATTGTTTCGGCCATGGCCGAGAACCTGCTCTCATGGCCATCAATGGCACTTAATGCCGTGGCTTTTTCCCCTCCTCTTTAAATGGCTGGATTCAAGTCCTCATGGGGAGAGGAGGAGTTTCCAGCCCTCCTCCAGCTCTTACAGAGCCATTTCTAGCCCCCTCCACCATGGCCGAGCCAAGCTTTAATGGACCATTAATGGTCATTGAAGTTTTGGCCTTTCCCATCCTTAACCGAGCTCTTAAACACAATCAGGGGCCCAAGAGGAAGGTTTCCCAGCCTTTACCTGAAGCTTTTGAGCCCTCCCACCGTGCTATTGAAGAATTTCGGCGATGCCACCACCGCGCTAATGGCTTTCCGTTGATATGCACGCCTCCAGCCGCGAACAAGGTCCTCCCCTCCTCTCTCTCTACGGGTAGATCTTAGCCTTCTTTAGGATTAAGAATCGGGCTCAACAAAGCCCGATCGGGGGGAGCTTCTCTTCCTAGTTTTCCCGCAAAATATAGTGCTCGGGTTCGCCGGATTCCGCCTCTCCGGCGGCCGTGCCGCCGCCCGGCGATGGCCACCACCTCAACGGAGGTGGTGGTGGCGGTGGCCGGCCAGGGAGGAGGCTGGATGGCCGGTGGCAGTGGCTGGAATGCACTCTAGGTAGGGCTAATCCAAGCCCTTGGCTGGAGGAAGAAGATGACCCAGCACTGTTGGATCTGCTTCAAGATCTGTGCTGTTTATTTAATCTTTTCTTTTATATAAATTTTTTGTATTCAAATAATAGCCACCTTAGAAAATTTATGAAAAATAGCTATAGGCTTTATATGAAGAAATGGTCAACATGAAATTTGTAGCCCTATGGGTCTAATTTATTTTAAAATTGATTTGGGTCAATTTGGTCAACTATTTTGACCAGGAAACCTCTTTTGGTGGGATCTATACCTAGAGCTAAGCAGAGACTAAAAGGTGTGCCCACCCTTCATCCATTGACCAAATGACCTGACATTTGGGCAGGGAGTCTACCCTAGCCATACCTAGGGCCTGTCCAAAAATGGAAATTTTTGAAGAATGTTTTTCTGTAATTTTTAGAAAAATTTAATAATCTTAAGGTAAATTAATTAGATGGCTTAATGAATTCTGAACCCTCCCAAATTTTGGTGAGTGGTCCCTGGGTTCATCATGAGGCTCTGTATAATTTTTAATCTCATTTGGAGATGTTTTAGATTGGAAATGGACAAACCTAAGCCTTGCCCTATTAAGGTGTTTTTAGGTCAAATGTGCACCTTGAGATTGGAGTGGCCAGATCACCTCAACAGAGGCTTATATTTTGGCCACTGACTAGGCATGATGCCTAGCACCCTCTCATGGATTTTGAGGTGGATTGGGGTAAATTTGCCATAGGACCCAAGGTCAAACCCTAAGGATGGTTCTTGGTGGTTTGTGAAGAGCAAGTGGTCAAATGACCTGGTTATGATCTGAAACTTGGTAGATAGAATTCTAGGGTACCTAGAATCCTCTTGTAGAAATATGAATTGATTTTAAAGTAAATAAGTCCCTCAAAACTCTAACCCTAGTTTAGGGCACAAAACTTGTAGAGATGGAAAATGTCACTAAAACTCACCGAACAGTGATGGGATTTGGGTAAAGTAGTTTTGAAGGTTAGTACAAGCTCTAGAGATTTTATTATGAATTTAGGATCATTATTTTGGATACTTCATTAACAATTTAGTAGTTTGTATTATTTGCTTAGAAATTTATTATGGAGAAAAAACTTTCTGAAAATTAATGAACTTTTGGCAGAGGACTTTTTGTTATATTTTAAAGCTCAATGAATTTTTATGAGATTTTTAGAAGTTTAATTCTAAGGCTTGCTTCATTAAGTGTTATTTCCCATGAAAAATTAATAAAATCTATTTTGGTGTCTAGCAAGCCTGTAAAATTATGATCTTTGCACAATGATCTTTTCCGTATGATATTAGTATTCAGTAATTTTTCTATAATTTTATGATGAGTAATTTCAGTACTTCCTTCTTTACATAGGATTAATGAGATTATAATAGATAAATTAATAAGAGGCTAAATACTTTCTGTAGAATCATGAAAATTAGTATTTGATGATACCATGCTGTTATTTAGTGATCATAATTTTTGGGTGGCCATTACTTGAGAAAATCCTGTAGTTCATGTTTAAAATTACCCACGGCCAATCTTTTGGGAAATTTAAATAAATATCATATCAATTAGGAAAATTATAATTTTTTGGATTTAGGCTAATTATGTCATGATAGACCTCCAGTAAATATTATACGATATTTGGAAGACAATTTTGAGTACCTCCCCTTGTATACCTCATATAGCTTATGATGGTCTGCGTTTAGTAAAACAACCGAAATCATATTAGGCTACATGATGAATTTAGAGGATGTGGGTATTGGGTTAGTGGTTTGGAAATATGTATGAATGCATCCTCAGTAACCGAGATGAGGTTAGGTTGGTAGGTTGTTGAGTCATAAGAGGTGCTCGGGACCAACGAAAGATCGTCCTTCCCGGTGGGAGAGGAAGAGTCTGAACACACTAGGGTTAGATCCAAAGTAATTTGAAGGGGATCGGGTAATGGGTAATAACCAATAAAAGAAAGTGCCTTGCAAAAGGGAACGATGGGCTTCATCTACCATCATAGTTCCTAGTGCCCTTTGAGAGCCCTTCACAGGGAATACCGGGGGCAGTCCTGGGCTAACGTAAACCGTAGGAAAAATAAACTAAAAGAGCAACTAGAATATCTAGGGTTGCACAATCACACACCCCGGTAGCTAGGGAGGTTAAATAAGTTGGTTTGGTTGCCATTCAGATGGTAGCTCTGAAGGTAAATGCACGGACGGGAAGGTCCAGGGAGCCGAGGGCTCGAGGGTTTGAGTACAGAATAAGGTGGTGGGTCTTCGGTATTTGATTGTCGTTCACACCGACATCGATACGTTGACTTGGCGGTGTGGGACACTTAGCCAAAGAAAGTCTTGTGGATATAGCCAGCACTAGTTCGCGGATACTCTAGGTTGTGTTCTTCTAAGGGCGTACGGAAGGGCTAGGCCCGGTAGTGTGGATACCCGCCTAGGAGTGGGGGGGCCGACCCACTGTCTCTATTTGCCACTACGGAGGTTCCTAGGAGTGAAGCTAGTTGCCCGAATAGGGGGAACTAAAGGTCTGTGCGCATAGAGTCGTGTGCGTGAGTTGCACTTGCATGAATAATGACATAGCATATCACTACACTCATATTTGCATACAACCGACACCCCAATGTATAAATCGGTATGGGACTTTTTATACGATGGGAGCCTTGCAAAAGACCCCTTAACTAATAAGTTTGTATGGGCATTCATATAAGTTAAGGTTTCTTACTTATTTACTTACTTGCTTTCTATTTGTCTCCTTATAAATTTGCTACCTACTACATGTCTACTTTATTACTCACTACCGTAGAACTACTAGATGTACTCTATTTTAATTAGGTGTTTATACACCTTGAAAAATTGTTAGACTAGTTCCACTGTCATCCGTTTGATTATTCCCCACCATTGTAGCTTCACTTTCCTCCTCTCCACTCGGTGCTTAGGAGCCGTGGGGGGAGGGGTAGGCGATGATAGGGCTTAGTCTTTATGCCTAATGATTTTCGAACCACAACATTACAGGAGCTCCGGATGGGAGACAGGGACCAGCAGCCCAGGGACCAGTACCAGCGGAGTACGGTGCGCATGGAGGTGGGCCAGTCTAGCACCGAAAAACCTGTGACAAGCTCCTTGAGTGTTTAGTATTTTTATAGCTTCTGCGATGAGTGATTTGTAGTGAGGACTCTGATGTACCGGGCTCCAGCCCATTTCTTTATTTCATCTGAACTGTTCTTTGCAGTACTTTCTATATATTGATGGACTTGTTATGATTTTATTCATAGGTGTTTCTGTGGACATGTTTACATTCAGTGTAATACTTACTTCTCTCTCTTTGTGATCGAAAAGGGGCGACAGAATTGGCGTTTTGTAGTGGCGGCCTTCCCGAGAGTCGGTGCCACCGCAAAGCAGAAATTCTTGGCTAAGACCTCGATGGTTTAAAAAGAAAAAAAAAGGGGGTCATACAGGAGAAGCTCCTAAAAGGAGTGTAACGACTCCACCTGTTAAACAACATATAATAGAAGGTCCGGCCGGGGACCCACACTATATGCCACCAATAGATGGTGAGGTCACAGGTTAATACCACCAACGCATCCTAACTCAGAGCATGCTAGCGGAATAAACAATAGTAGGTTGAACTCATACCAGGAATATCCACTATATATATATTACCAAGGTTATACATACAACCACTCAAATGAGGGGATAGAAAATACCACAGTTTGGCCTTAAGGCCTTACCGTTCCTCTTTATAGAGTATGGATTACAAAAATCGATGTGCAGGCTGGCCATACATGAATAAAAGAAAGCATAACTAGCTAGCCTTCAAGGGCTAGCAATAACAGCAACAGCAAGAGCGGCAACAGCAACAGCAGTAGGGGCATTAGCCCTTTACTTCCCGCTCGGCTCTCCAACACCTGCACAGGGACAATCCACCCAGAAGGTGGAAAACAAGGCAACGATCAGCATTCAGTTGACCAATTTATAAATATCCTACCCCTTTCCCGGGCAGTAGCATTCCTTCCCTGCAAAGCCATGCATCATCAATATAACATATATTGTGCTCTCACGCACATTCAAGCCAACACAACCGCCAGCCATACGGCTCGATGATTAGTGCACTCAGGGCACATTCTTGGTGCACCGGCGAACCAGGGTCAACACCACCATTTTCACGGTATTGAGCATTTAGTCTTAATGGCGCGCAGGCCTAAGACTCTTATTATGCGGTCCAACATGACCATCACTCAGGTCCTCCCATCGGACGGACATAACGCAGGTACAAATCAACCACCCCCCATTGCTAAAATCTCCTTACCATCACCAAGTATAGCGTACTCAAGGCTACACTAAAGAAGCAGGTCAGTTTAACCTTTCCTGTACGGCACGAAGCCTTTTTAAGAGCTCGCAGCTCACACTAGCCATAACATACACCAAGGACTGGCTTCACAATAGCCACATTGTCCAAATAGGATTGACTTCACAATAGCAACACTGTCCAAATAGGACTTGATGCATTGTCCATCAAGGACTGGCTACAACGTAGCCACAACACAAATAGCATAAGGGCATTTTTCCTGGAATTCCACACTCCAGTACTTCCTGCTACTCCCCTTCACAGGCATCACCCATCGACCCCACTAACTACACGAGTATACACGGAGTCTTCTTTAGTGCATAGATACAACATCACCAATCCAGACTAGCATGTTCAGATGGGCTTCACACAGCATGCCAATCCCGTACTACACACTTACGAGTCTAGATGTAGACTAAACAGGGGATAACAACTATCAACCCACTGGAATCACCCACTCTTTCCACTTTTGGTGGAGAGGATTCCTTACTCATGCATAAAGGAGGACTTCACATGTCCAAGAAGTAAGATCGTTACCCATGATGATCTCTTGGGAGCCATCGAAAATCTGGCCAATTAGAAAGCACCGCAGCAGCTTTGCCTCCATAGAACTAGCCTCGGATCTCGAATCGGACCTCGAGAGCTCCACCAATGGCTTGCCCTTCTCCTCCTTCTCCTTCCTCCAAGCTCTCCCTTTTCTCTCTTGGTATGAATGAGAGAAGATGCCAACCCCCAGTCTTATCACTGCAGGAAAGCATATGTGCCATTGGATCCAAATAGAAAAAATTGGATGGCCAAGATCTGCCCAAAAGTCCAAATTTGACTTGACACGGCCTGTGACATGCCTGTGTCACAGGCCGTCTACTCCAAGCGATGCACGAACCGACTCAAACCAGACCAGAACACAGGCTCCAATATGCCCGTGTCACCGGGTAGACACGCCCGTGTTAACTTGACACGGCCGTGTGACTGGCCGTCTCACCCTTTCAACACAGGACCAAATAACCCGAGAAGAACATGGCTAAGGCACACACTCGTGTCCTTAGTAGTGTACCAAACACGCCCCTGTGACACGCCTGGGTCATAGGCCATGCTCGCCACTCAATGCTACCCGGTTATTCACCCGAGTAGGACACGCCATGGGACATGCCCGTGTCCCAAGCTGTGTCGCCTCTCGACGATCGTCGACCGTTCTATCTCGAGAACTCGAATCGATGCCCACCGTAAAGGACACGTCTTGGGACATGCCCGTGTCCCAGGCCGTGTGCACTTGACACGCCCTGGGACACGCCTATGTCCCAGGCCGTATCACCCAGCCTGACCCCATTTTGGGACTTATTGTTTTGGGGGTGTTACAATCCTCCCCTCCTTAATATAAATTACGTCCCGAAATTTGTACGCAGCAAGGGAACAAACATCACAATGCTATAACGATAAAAAAATCCATCACAATAAAATGTACACGATCAACATTTTATACAAAAAGCTCGAGAAACTTAGCTCGCATGGTCTGCTCTCGCTCCCATGTTAGCTCCTCATGGCCACAATTGTCCCACCGGACTTTGACAATCCTGATCATCTTGTTCCGCAACTGTTTCTCGGCTCGATCCTCGATTTGAATAGGCCTAACCATCGTCGTTGGCCCATACTCGACCTTTACACGATCATTTTCAACTACTTGAGCTGGATCCTTGACGGCTTTGCGGAGTACTTAGATGTGGAACACATCATACAATCAACTTAACTCTGTTGAAAGCTCTAGCCGATAGGCAGCTTCCCTGACTCGCTCCACCACATCAAACGGACCAAGGTATCTCGGACTTAGCTTTTTGAAACGCCGAATCCTAGATACGCCTTTGAAAGGCTTGATATTCAAATAGACCCAATCACCCACCATAAACTCCACGTTCCGATGCTTGGCATTGTAGTACTTTACTTGTCGATCCTGGGCTAGCAATAGCCTCACCCGAATATAGTGTATTATCGAGGTAGCTTCTTCGACTTCCTTTCGCGCATTCAGCTTGGATTTGCCTACTTCTGTCCAAACTAATTGTGTACGGCATTTACGACCATATAGATCTTCAAACGGTGCCATACTGATGCTCGCTTGGTAGCTATTATTATAGGAAAATTCCACCAAATAAATATTCTCTTCCCATTTTTTACCGAAATCCAGGGCGCACATACGGAGCATATCTTCCATCGTCCTGTTGGTACGCTCAGTCTGGCCATTTGTTTGGAGATGAAAGGCCGTACTGAACGCTAATTTTGTGCCCAACATTTGATTAATTAGCCTCCAATCAGTTGAGGTGAATCTCCCATCACAATCACTAACAATGCTCCGAGGAACACCATGTAGTCGAATAATCTGCTCCACATAGAGGTTAGCCAAGGTTTCCACTAAATCGTCCCTCTTGTTTGGAAGGATTTGAGCCACTTTTGTCAACCGCTCTACAATCACACAGATAGAATCATGACCGCATTAAGATCTCGGCAACCCGTGCATGAAATCCATAGAAATATCATCAAACTTCCACTCATGAATCGGTAACGGCTTCAGGAAACCACCAGGCTTCTGGCATTCCTCTTTCACCAAAGCATATGTATGACATTCTGCCACATAATGTGCTATGTCTTTCTTTAGTCCGGACCACCAGAACAACTTCTTCATGTCTCTGTACATTTTATAGCTCCCAGGGTGAATTGGGTACTTGTTCAAGTGCGCTTCGTACATCAACTCTTCTCTCAACTTCCCCGTACTTGGGACGCACAACCGACCATCATTTCGTAACAAGTCATCATCCCAGGAGAATTAGTCACCGGAACCATCCTTTGTATAGCATTGGAGACTTTCATCAAGCTCCATTGCTCGCCGAACTCTATTTGCAAGGTCATATTGTACCTCCGTCCAGTTCAAGCATGCGTCGGCAGTAGCATCCTAATCAACACAAGATATCTCTAACGCTTCCATCTCCTGGATTAGCTGCTCATCATGTCTTTGCAACCAGGTTGCTTGTACTGGCGTCCTACGACTCAAAGCATCAGCGACCACATTTCCCTTTCCGGGAGTATAGTGAATATCAAAAGTGTAGTCCCCAAGGAACTCCATCCACCTCCGTTGTCGCATATTCATATCCTTCTGATCTAAAAAATACTTTATGCTCTTGTGATCTGTATAAATATCCACTTTAACGCCATAGAGATAGTGCCATCACAACTTTAGTGCAAAGATTACCGCCGCCAAATCCAAGTCGTAGACGAGGTAGTTCCGTTCATGCACCTTTAACTAGCATGAGCCATAAGCAATCACTTTACCAAATTGCAGAAGAACACAGCCTAATCCGTTCCCTGAAGCATCACTGTAGATCTCATAGTCGTCTGCACCACATGGCGATGTCAACACAGGTATTATGGTCAAACGACTCTTCAGCTCTTCAAAAGCTCGCATGCACTCCGGCATCCAAACGAACTTCTGATCTTTTCTCGTCAACGTTGTCAGAGGTAAAGCAATTCATGAGAAATTTTCCACAAACCGTCTGTAGTAGCCCACCGGTCCAAGAAAGCTTCTAACTTTGGCCACTGAAGACATCACTGGCCAAATCTCATATGGCACTTATCTTTGCTAGATCTACTGCTATGCCCTCTCCACTTACCATATAGCCCAGAAAAGCCATTGATGATAGCCAGAACTAACACTTTGAGAACTTGGCATACAGCTTATTCCTCCACAGGGTATGCAATACCAACCGCAAATGGTTTGCATGATCATCTCCCGACTGAGAGTACACGAGAATATCATCAATAAATACAATTACGAATAGATCCAAGTACTCTCGGAACGTTCGGTGCATTAGGTCCATGAATACTGAAGGCGCATTACATAAGCCAAATGGCATCATCTTTAATTCATAATGACCGTAGCGTGTCCCAAACATTGTCTTGGGAATGTCACCTTCCTGAATCCGCAATTGATAATATCCCGATTTCAAATCCAACTTTGAATAGACGGTTGACCCCTCTAGCTGATCGAAGAGGTCATCGATCTGTGGAATCGGATATTTGTTCTTTTCCGTTAGCTTATTCAATTCGCGGTAGTCAATACATAATCGCAAACTATCGTCTTTCTTTTTACAAATAGAATATGCGCGCTCCAAGGTGACATACTTGGGCGTATGTATCCCTGCTCCAAAAACTCTTGCAATTGAACTTTAAGTTCAGCCATTTCTTTTGGCACGATGCGATATGGTGAGCGGGCCACAGGTTTCGCACCTGGCACCAACTTAATCGAGAAGTCAATCCCCCACTGGGGCGGTAACCCAGGAAGATCCTTAGGAAATACATCGGCAAACTCTTACACAATCAGAACTTCACTTACACTGGCCTTTGGCTCAACAGCCTGAATAAGCGTGAAGAATAACTCCGCGCCCTTCCGAACAACATTGACGACTTGGAGTGCAGACAATAAGGTCCCGCCTACCCCTCGAATACCAGTGAACTTCATCTAAAGTTTGGTATTCTGGCCCAGTGTGATATCCTTTGAGTTACAATCAATAAAGGCACGCTGCTCCGAGAGCTAGTCCATGCCAAAGATCACATCAAACTCTGATAGCGGTAACACAGATGCCCTCAATCCGAAATCTCGATTTCCTATATGCACTTCCACATCGCAAGTCCTATCCGCAAGCATGACACAACCATTCGGTAATAGCACCTTTACACAATCTGTTGTCACGTGACTCGGTACTCAAATTCGAGCTACGAAGTCCTTAGACAGAAAAAAATGTGAAGCACTCGTAACAAACAGGGCTCTCGCCGGATTATTCCAAATCAGGACAAATCCTGCAGCACACACATCATGCACAAGCTACATACAAAATATGCAATCAATAAAACAAGCATTATCTTAACTCGTACCTGTGACGACGTCACTTTGCTTGATAACCTCCTGTTGGACAAGATTGTATACTCTGGGCTGCTCCTAGGATGCAGAGGAATCAACCACTTCTTTGCCCTTCTCAGCATAAGACGCACCCGTCTTCTTTTCTCCTTTGGGTTGAGAACCCCGACAATCACGGGCTACATGCCCCACTTTGCCATAGGTAAAGCAAGTACGAGACTCTGGCCTCGACGTTGCTCCTAATGCAACCGTCACAGAAGCTTGCCCAGAAGGCTTGGACCTCTTGCCCCACTTCTTCTGGTAATACGATTTGCTGGAGCGGGGTGCTTTGAACTCGGGCTTTGCCACAGCCAAGTCCTTACTGCCTTGCACCCGCTTTATGTCCTTCTCCAGCGCACACGCCGTATCAACCAAAGCCTGAAATCCTTAGTTCACGGAACTAGAATGTAGGAACCTCAACTCGTCCTGCAATCCTTCATAGAACCGATTCGTTTTTCTTTTTTCATCAGCGAAGATTGATCCTACATACCGTCCCAATCTTGTAAATTCATTCAGGTACACATCAACTCTAATTTCTCCTTGCGTTAGCCACTAGAACACGTTCTCCATAGCAATGCTTTGTTCCGCTGGTAGATTCTTTGTAAAAAACATGTGAGAGAATTCCTCAATTGATACTTGAATCAATTGCCTGCCCGCCAAATGGTGTAACTCAACCTCGTCCCACCATAACCTTGCCTCTCCTTCTAACAAGAAGGTGGCCAAAGTGACCTTTTGAGTTTCCTCCGTCCTCATCGCCGTCAAGATACGTTTGACTCGCGATAACCAGTCCTCTGCCTGCGTTGGGGATCCCAGTCCCGTGAACGTAGGTGGATTGAAGCTCATGAAATGCTTCAATTATCGTTCAGCTACTCACGGATCCACAGCCTCAACCGGTTCGGGTCGGACACCAACACGATCAGGCACAACTGTCGGCGGCACCTGCCCGGTCGTCCGAATCATCGAAAATAGAGCCTCAGCAACTAATCGAACAGTTTCCGAAGATGGAGGAGGTGTTGGTACCTCAACTGGTGTCGCACTCTCATCAGAGCGCTGGGGCTCAGATTGCCCAGCACCGCTACGAGTCACCTAAGGGTTGACAAGACACACATTAACGACAATACGTAACAACAAAGTAGGAACGCGCAGATTCCTCAAACTAGTGTATTTGCATTCCTTAGAGGATATTCCAGAGTTCATTAGTGTTACAGCGGTTCGCACAAACATATGCTCTCCACACCACAAATGAATTCGACGACGAATTCGAAAGGGGAGACCGAGACAAGCTGATACCAAAATATAATGACTCCACCTGTTAAATAACATATAATAGAAGGTCTAGCCGGGTCCCCACACTATATGCCACCAACAGACGGTGAGGTCATAAGTTAATACCACCAACGCATCCTAACTTAAAACATGCTAGCAGAATAAACAACAGTAGGCTGAACTCATACCAGAAATATCAATATATATATATATATATATATTACCAAGGTTATACATACAACCACTCAAACGAGGGGATAACAAATACCACAGTTTGGCCTTAAGGCCTTACAGTTCCTCTTTATACAGTATGTATTACAGACATCGGCGCGCAGGTCAGCCATACATGAAAAAAAGAAAGCATAACTAACTAGCCTTCAAGGGCTAGCAGCAACAGCAACAACAAGAGCGGGAATAACAACAGTAGCAGTAGCAGCAGGGACATCAGCCCTTCATTTCCCGCTCGGCTCTCCAGCACCTTCTTAGGGACAATCCACCCAGAAGGTGTCAAACAAGGCAACTGTTAACATTTAGCTGACCAATTTATAAAGATCCTGCCCATTTCCCGGGGCAGTAACATTCCTTTCCTATAAAGCTATACATACTCAATATAGCATATATTGTGCTCTCACGCACATTCAAGCCAACACAAATTCCAGCCATACAGCCCGACGATCCGTGCACTCAGGGCACATTCCTTGTGCACCAGCGAACAAGGGTCAACACCACCGTTTACAAGGTATTGAGCATTTAGTCTTAATGGAGCGTAGGCCTAAGACTCTCATTATGTGCTCAAACATGACCATCACTCAGGTCCTCCCATCAAATGGACATAACACAGGTATAGATCAACCACCCCTCGTTGCTCAAATCGCCTTGCCATCACCAAGTACAGCATACTTGAGGCTACACTAAAGGCGCGGGTCGGTTTCACCTTTTTTATTTGGAACGAATTCTTTTTAAGAGCTCGCAGCTCACACTAGCCATAACGTCCGCCAAGGACTGGCTTCACAATAGCCACACTGTCCAAATAGGACTGGCTTCATAATAGCTGTAATGCCCCAAACTTAAAAGTGAAATGGATGGTGTTTGAACCAAGTTCGGGTCTTGGTAGGTTGAACACGGCCTGTGACACGGGCATGTCATATGGTTGTGTTGTGCTTGGTTCATCGAGTTGAGGTCGAAGAGCATTGAGTGATCGAACACGGCCTTGTACATGGGCGTGTCCTAGGGCATGTCAGGCACATGGCATATGACACGGGCGTGTCACATGGCTGTGTACTCCTCTGGGAGTATGGTCCTGTGTCGACTTGGGACACGGCCCAGAGCACGGGCATGTACTGTATGACACGGGCGTGTCGGATTCGGCACGGGCGTGTGGCCACCCGTGTCCACCAATGATCGTGATGGTTGGTGTGGCGATTATTCGTGACACGGCAATGGTCACGGGCGTGTCGATGACCTGACACAGGCGTGTAAGGTTAGGACACGGGCGTGACCTAACCTGTGTGCTTTTCTGTACTCGACAATCGTGTCTGGACTGAGGAACACGGCCTTGTACACGGTCGTGTGCAAAGCAGTGTTCGGCCCAGGATTAAGAGATTTTAGGCAAATCTGAGCCGTTCGTTTTCTTTAAACTAGATCTGACGGCCCAAATGAGTTCCTGCTTTCTTAAGTTCGGGAGTAGAGGATTAATTCCTCATTTCCTCTTAAGTTTTCTCTTTCTAAGAAGTTAGAGAGAGGAGAGAGCAAGGAAGAGGGAAGGGGAGGAATCCGACCGCCGACGGAGCATCGGAGAACGAACTTGAGAACCGAGACAAGATCTGTGGAGAGAATTCCCTTACGAAGCCTTTCGTCTGGCTAGTTCTTCATGGCGCCAAAGCAGTCTTCAAGGGTAACGATTCTCAACTTGAGCATGTGAAGCTCTTCTTCCTTTGCATAGGAAAATCCTCTCACGCGAGTCTGCGGTGAGTTTGCGGTGTTCCTTGGGGTAGATATGTAAAGTCCCCCTAGTTTAGAGTCCGGAATCGTAGTACGGACAAAGGCATTGTGTGTGAAGCCTACCCGGACGTGTTTGTCTAGATTGGTGATATTGTATTGCATGAGTAGCCGAATAAGACTCCGTGCCTTTGATTATTTTCGGGTTTCTACGCGGTAGATTGCAACAGGTATCCTTGGGGATTAACTCCAAGGCGCACCCGAAAAACTGGGCGGAAACGTAATTCTGCTAACTTGGCGGCCGGGGAGCCAGCCTTGTGTTGCGCGCTAGGGTTCAATGAAAATAAACGCAACCGAACTAGCAACCCGATGAGGCAAGTATACTTATCGAATTGTAGCAAGGGGACACAAGTGTCGTATTGAAATCCGGGAACTGTTGGCTATGCTTACTCACACGAACGCTATTATCTTATCGACGGAAAAACTAGGGTTTTAGAAAATCTAAGTGCAAGGGAGAAAGTAACGCTATACTAGAATGAGAAACACCACAATTAAGTAAAGCTATTAAGTAAAGAACTATGCTAAAAAGGAAACTACTGCAGTTAATTAAAGAGCACAAGATAGGAGATTACTACGAAAGGTAGGAAATATGAAATGGAAATGTACCCGATCAAGATTCACCTTGGCTAAAGACGATTAAGAAAATGCGATAAAAATCTAAACTTAATAGGATAAGGGTCCTTGACCGTGAAGGTTCCTAAAGCTTGAACACGCTTCTCTCAAAGTCGTGCCCAACTGAGTTTAGGAAGGTCCGACCGACTCTCGTCTAAATCGGAGGCCTAAAACTCGCTTTACGCGGTGAACCCCACTATTGGATTTTACTCCAATCCGGGAGATTTGGACGTCTGCCTCTCTCGAGGGGTGCGTACAACTCCCTTTACTCTTGAATGCTCACTTCATTCTTTCGGCCTCTCGGCTAGCCCAGAATGAAAGCAAAGGCGGAGAGTATATATCGAAAATATACCTCCAACCCGTGATTAATCAAGAGTAATTCAAGGCCCTAACCTAAAAAGGAAAAGATTAATTAAAACATCATAACATAATCGCTCTAACCTCGGATCATCAAGATCGAGTACAAGAAGGATTAGTTAATCATAACAGAGTGGAGGGGGGGAAGATGAGTAGAAAAGCATAAGAAGAACACAAGCTAAACAAGAACACTTTTATTAATAAAAAGGGGCAAGTTACACTATTGAAAATTAAAGTTACAAGTGCATGAAATTGAAATCCTATTCTAGCCCTACAATTAGCACTAAGCAAGAGCAAAGATTACAAAGAAAGCTAAGACAAACTACAATTAAGCTAGGGTTAAACAAAAAGTACAAAGAGAGGGGGAGAGAGAGAGAGAGAAAGCATGAAAAAGGATCAAGAAACAAAGGGGCAGCACCTCCCCCACTCAACCAAAGCTTGCTGAAATGAAGAGGGGGGGCTCTATTTATAGAATTTTTTCTCGGGTTGGTCACGCCCTCCGACACACCCTAGGGGGGGCGTGTCAGGGGGCGTGACAGTACTATGTTGACCTCGGGCTCTGGATTCTGGCGGGAGGGATGATTGCTTCGGTACGTCGGTGGTCACGCCCTATGTCACGCCTGTGTAGGGGGGGCGTGACAGGCACGTCATGTCCAAATCATTGGTCGGAAATCCGTCAGTCGTCGAAAAAGGAGGGTGTCACGCCCATGTCACGGGCGTGACATAGGGCGTGACAGTACTATTTTCGTGCTGTGGAGAAACGGCATTTAATGCGGCGGCAGGCTTTGCGGCAGAGGGCGACACGCCCATAGTCACGCCCGGTGACACGCCCAGGGAGGGCATGTCAGGGGGGCGTGACAGCGGTTTTGGCCGTTTTCCCGTCCCTTCTTGCAGGAGTCCTGGGGATCGGGTGACACGCCCTAGGTCACGCCCAGGGAGGGCGTGACATGGGGGCGTGACAGGTGATTTTGGCCAATTTTCTGGAAACCTGCAAAAAGACAAGAAAAAGTCAGTGGCAATAATATTTACATAAAAATGATAAAAATAAACTAATATTAGACATAATTTGTACAATATAAAATATAAAATACGATAATAGTTTAGGCTACAAAACGTATTATCACCTTGAACATAACTGGGTTATGTGTTGTTTGAGAATGTATTAGGATCCAGGTGAAGCTTGGCCTGTGCGTACGTCTTAAAGTGACTAGGCAGAGTGAGCAACGGGCGAGTGGAAACGGACCTGGGCTTTGCAGTTTGGTGCTAAAGGCACTAAAGTGGAACTGGTCGTTGGCATAGTCGGGAGTCTTGAACTACGGTCGGAAAGACTCAAAAATTTTCACAATGTTTGACCGTCCCGAGGATGGTGGTGAAGCCACGGAATTGATCGGATTCACCGAGAATGTGCCCTGAGTCCACGGGATGTTTGGCCGAGAAAGCCTACACCTGTGGCTAATTATACTTATGCACTTAATTGTTTAGCTGGGCTAATGAAATGAAGGGAATAAGCTCCGCTGTCCCGAGTAAGGGGCGGGGTTGTTATATTTTGGTCAGCCTTAGCTGACTGTGTCCTTGTTTGCCACCGTGCGGTGGAATGTTGCTTGTAGGTGCTGCGGAACCAAGCGCCAATTAGTGGGCTGAAGCCCAAGTTGCTGAGCTGGGCCTCGAAGGCCAAAGAGAACTGTTGTTTTACTTTTGTAATGTGTGGTTGGTCTGTGAACCGATGTATATAAAACATTTTATTGTCAAGTGAACATTTGTAAGGTCATAAGGCCAAGTACTCTTTGGTGTATTTGTTGTATTTCATTCCTATGGTGTATAGTTGACATTCATGTCATTGTTGTGCAAATTTTGGGTTCTCTTAAACTGTTTAAAAGCTTCCGTTAGAATTCTCTGTGTTAGGGTGAGTAGTTGAGTAATTTGGTATTATTTTGTAACCCTTCCAACTTTTCGTGGTATATGAAGTCGGGTTCCAGCTGTACCTTCTGTTATATGCCATACGACGGATGGCGGTGTTATAATTTGGTATCATACTAGGGTGTTGGTCGCCTATATTTGAATTCGTGGGCGATTTCTTTTAAGAGGTGGTGAGCACATGTATGTGCGTCATCGTTATAACATAAAAGAACCCAAGAATGTCCACTTAGGAATGGAAAAATACACTTGTTTTGAGGAACCTTAGCGTTCCAATAATTGCTTTTACCAATTTGTGTGTCACCTAATCAAGGGTTTAAGCTATTATAGGTAACTAGGAGCAGTGCTGGGCAATCGAAACGTGCGCAATTGGCGGAAAGTAGTGCACCAAGTGACGTGCCTACAACACCTCCTTCAGCAGAAAACATCAGATTGTTGGTTGAAGCAGTCTTTGACATGATAAATGCCCAACAAGTGCATCACGCACCACCTGCTAATGAGCAAGAACCGATTAGAGTGGCAGAGCTGGGAGTGGTAGAGCGTGGGGCAGTTGATCCGGTAGCACCAAGGAGAGCCACGGAGAAACAGCTCAAGCATGTGATGAGCTTTAATCCTCCGGTGTTTGACGGGATGGGAATGCCAACTCAAGCTGAGGATTGGCTCTCTACGATGAAGAGGGTCATGACTGCCACAAAAACTATGGAGTGGCAGAAGACCACAATAGCGACCTTCCTATTGGCTGGTGAGGCAAGGATGTGGTGGGACGAGTTGGAGGTTCATCTCTTAGTGGGAAGGAAACTTGTCAAAGTACCGTTGGAGGAATTCTAAAGGTTGTTCTTGGCCAGAAACCTACCTTCTGCCCAGAAGCTTGAGATGGAGAATAAGTATCTCGATTTGACTCAAGGAGAGAGAAGCGTGGATGAGTATCTCCACGAATTTACTCGATTTGGTCGTTATGCTGGTGCTATGTTTACCGAAGAGGAAAGGAAGACCAACCGATTTTATGAGGGCCTATGGGGCGACCTACAGCTACTCCTCGTTGGGCCTAAGGCGCAGGTCTTCCTAGTCTTGGTAAATGTGGCTCGGTCATTGGAAAGGGTCGCGAAGAAAGTTTAAGAGAAGAAGGACCCAGGGGATAAGAGATCAGAGTTCAAAGTGCCGAGTTCAAAGTCGGGTTTCCGCAGATGGAACAAGAAGCAGAAGACTTCGAGTTCAGCCCCTTCGTCTGGTGCGATGGGGGAAAACTCAAGTCGAGTCCTAGGAGTGTGCTACAACTGTAGAAAGGTGGGGCATTTTGCACGAGATTGTTGTAGCGGACGTGCAAAGTCCGAGAAGAGGCATTGAGTAACATTTAAAGAAAAAGGGAAGGCAGCGGAGACAACCACATCCCAACATGCTCCAGCCCAGCCTAGAGTTTATAATCTTGGCCTATAAGAGGCCATTAAGCAAGTTGACGTGGTGACAGGTATGAGTAAAATTTTAACAGTTTAGTTTTTTTTAGTTATTACCTTTTTGCTTGTTAGCTTACTAATGTTAGTGCTAGGCTTTGTGTTAATTTTTTACTGTCCGGCGAGAGCCTTGTTTGATACGGGGGATTCGCATTCCTTCTTGTCTGAAAGATTCGTATCGTGCATAGGAGTTCCTTCCTCGATGGCAAATGACAAGTTTGATTTATTGCGGCCAAATGGGTACTCAATGCGCGTGGATAGAGTCTGTGTAGTAAAGATACGGATCGGGGATCAGGAGTTCATTTTGCAAGCGTTGGTACTGCTGTTAATGGAATTTGACGTAATCTTTGGTATAGACTGGCTCTCAGAGGAGCGAGCATGCATTGATTGCAACCGAAAGGAGGTTAAGTTGGGACTGAATACTGATCTGGAGACTACGTTTGCGGGCATGAAAGGGTCGAGCAAGATTTTGATGTCGGCACTTCAGGTGATTAAGGCAGTTCGGTCTGGGGCAGAACTGTTTGTCGCATTAGTGCATGCTTCAACGCCTAACTCTAGTCTTGACAGTATTACAATTGTGACCGAGTATCCTGATGTCTTCCTAGATGATCTCCCGGGATCCCCTCCCCAGCGGGAGATTGATTTTACAATTGAGCTGGTGCCGAGTGCCAAACCGGTGTCACGCCCTCCATATCGGATATCGCCTAATGAGATGGCGGAGCTGAAGGTGCAACTACAGGAATTTTTATAGTAGGGGTATGTGCGTCCAAGTTAGTCGCCTTGGAGCGCACCGGTCCTCTTTGTTAAGAAGAAAGATGGGAGCTTGCGACTCTGTATCGACTATCGGGAGTTGAACAAGCTTACTAAAAAGAATAAGTATCTTATCCCAAGGTTTGACGATCTATTTGATCAGTTGGTTGGGTCAACGGTATATTCGAAGCTAGATCTGAAATCCGGATACTACCAGCTAAGGATAAGGGAAAGTGACATCCCAAAGACAGCATTTGGCACGCGGTTTGGGAATTTCGAGTTTATGGTCATGCTGTTTGGGTTGACCAATGCGCCATCCGTGTTTATGGATTTGATGAACAGGACGTTCAGAGAGTACATGGACCATTTCGTGATAGTATTTATCGATGACATCTTTGTGCACTCGCGGTGTGAGGATGATCACTACAAACATCTGCATACGGTATTGGATACGTTGAGGAAGAATCAGCTGTATGCTAGGTTCTCCAAGTGTGAGTTCTGGTTATCCTCAATCGCGTTCCTTGGTCATATTGTTAGTGGTGAAGGCAGAATGGTGGATCCGGTGAAGATAGCGGTGATTCAGGAGTGGCCAGTGTAGACTATGCTGGCGGAAGTCCGGAGCTTTCTGGGGCTTGCCGGCTACTATAGGCGCTTCGTAGAGAACTTCTCGCAGATAGCGCTGCCACTCATGACACTGACAAGGAAGGATCAAAAGTTTTTGTGGACGCTGGAGTTTACGCAGGCTTTCGAAGAATTGAATAGGCGGTTGGTCACGACACCTATTTTTCATTCGCCGAGTGGGTCCGAGGGGTTTAAAATTTATAGTGATGCTTCGGGCAGTGGTTTGGGCTGTGTTCTGCTACAGCCTAGAAGCGTAATAGCCTATGTATCATGACAGTTGAAGGTTCATAAGAGAAATTATCAGGTTCATGACTTGGAGTTAGCGGCCGTGATATTTGCTCTAAAGCTGTTGAGGCACTATCTGTACGGTGTGAAGGTCAATATCTACACCGATCATAAGAGCCTAAAGTATTTGCTAGATCAGAAGGACCTAAACATGAGGCAACGGAGGTGGATGGAGTTCCTGGGGGACTACACTTTCGAAATTCATTATGTGCCCGGGACAGGAAATGCAGTGGCGGATGCGTTGAGTCGTAGAGCACCGGCGCAAGCCAACTAGTTGGCGGTGCATGATGAGAATTTGGTCCGTGATTTGGAGGCTTTGGAGATCTCCTGTGTTTACAAGCAGGCAAGTGTCGAGGCAATATTGTGTTAGGCGGAGGTGCAGTATGACCTAGCTGATAGGATTCGGCGGGCTTTGGTTCAGGATAGCAGTATGAAGTAGATCTTGGATGAATCGTTGGATGGGTCAAATTCCCAATTTATAGTTGAAGATGTACTACTAAGGAAGGACGGTCGCCTATGCATCCCTAGTGCGGATAATCTTCGGAATGAGTTGATGTATGAGGCTCATCATACAAAGTACTCAATCAACTCGGGGAGCATGAAGATGTATAGGGACATGAGGAAGTTTTTTTGGTGGCCAGGGTTGAAGAAGTATGTAGCACTTTATGTGGCGAAGTGCCAAACTTGTGCCCTGGTGAAGGCGGAGTGCCAGAAGCCCAGAGGTTTCTTGAAGTCCTTACCTATCTCGGAATGTAAGTTCGACGACATTTCCATAGATTTTGTGCATGGTTTGCCAAGGTCGCAAAAGGGAAATGAAGCCATTTGGGTGGTCATAGACAGATTGACAAAGGTGTCGCACTTCATCCCGAATAGGAAGGAAGATCCGGTGGAAAAGTTAGCCAAACTCTATGTGGATAATTTTCTACGGTTGTATGGTGTGCCACGCAGTATTGTTAGTGACCGAGACGGACACTTCATGTCAAATAACTGGAGGTTGGTGCATAGGTTGTTGCGAACTAAGCTGAGTTTAAGCACAGCCTTTCATCCACAGACAGATAATCAGACAAAAAGGGTCAACAGGAAGATGGAGGACATGCTTCGCATGTGCATCTTGGATTTTGGAAAATAGTGGGAAGATCACCTGTATATGGTAGAGTTTGCATACAATAATAGTTATCAAGCGAGTATTGGAATGGGGCCTTTCGCGGCCCTGTATGGGAGAAAGTGTTGCACGCCGTTGTCTTGGTTGGAGACAGGAGAGTCAAAGTTATACAAACATCAGGTAGTGGAAAATGTCACTTCAATGGTACGTACGATTCAGGAACGGTTAAAGATCGCTCAGGACAGGCAGGAGAAATACTATAATGTCAAGCATAGGAATGTGGAGTTCAGTGTTGGCGAATGGGTGTATTTAAAAATCAAGCCATTCAAGGGTGTCTCGCGGATTCGACGCTTGAAGAAGGTGAGTCCGAGATACCTTTGACCATTTGAGATCCTGGAGCGGATTGGCGAAGAAGCGTATCGACTGAAGTTGTCGGTGGAATTGAGTGGGCTACACGATGTATTCCATATTTTGGTATTGCGGAAGGTGGTACAAGAGCCTTCTCAGGTTGTTGCAGTCGATCAAGTGCCGATTAATAATGGGTTGACGACCAAGGTTAATCCAGTTCACATTGAAGACTTTGAAGTCAAACGACTCCGCAACAAAGAAATTAAAATGGTTAAAGTCCTATGGGATAAGTGCGGACGTGAGGAGCTTTCTTGGGAGCGAGAGAAGACTATGTTTGAAGCATGCCCCGAATTATTCAATGCAGGTAATATTTTAATTGTTTTATGTACCTTTACATAATTGCGTGGACGAAATTCTCTAAGGGGGGAGATTTGTAACGCCCCGAAACTTAAAAGTGAAACGGGCAGTGTTCGAACCAAGTTCGGGTCTTGGTAGGGTTAACCCGGCCTGTGACATGGGCGTGTCACATGGACGTGTCGTGCTCGGGTCGTCGAGTTGAGGTCGACGAGCGTTGAGTGCTCGAATACAGCCAAGGACACGGGCGTGTCCCAGGGCGTGTCAGGCACATGGCATGTGACACCTACGTGTTACATGGACGTGTACTCCTCTAGGAGTTTGGTCCTGTGTTGACTTGGGACACGACCCGAAGCATGGGCGTGTACTTTATGGCACGGGTGTGTCGGATTCGGCACGGGCGTGTGGCCACCTTTGTTCACCAAGGGTCGTGATGGTTGGCGTGGCTGTTATTCGAGACACGCCACTGGTCACGGGCGTGTCGATGACCCAACACGGGCGTGTCAGGTTGGGACACGGGCGTGTCCTAACCCATGTGCTTTTCTGTACTCGACAATCGTATCTAGATCGACCGAGGCACACGGCCTGGGACACGGCCGTGTGCAAAGCCATGTTCGGCCGAGGATTAAGAGATTTTAGGAAAATCAGAGCCGTTCGTTTTCTTTAAACAAGATCTAACGGCCCAAATGAGTTCCTACTTTCTTAAGTCCGGGAGTAGAGGATTAATTCCTCATTTCTTCTTATATTTTCTCTTTCTAAGAAGTTAGAGAGAGGAGAGAGCAAGGAAGAGGGAAGGGGAGGAATCCGGCCGCCGGCGGAGCATCGGAGCACAAACTTGAGAACCGAGACCAGATCCATGGAGAGAATTCCCTACCTAAGCCTTTCGTCCGGCGAGTTCTTCATGGTGTCAAAGAAGACTTCAAGAGTAACGATTCTCAACTTGAGCATGTAAAGCTCTTCTTCCTTTTCATAGGAAAACCCTCTCACGCGAGTGTGCGGTGAGTTTGCGGTGTTCCTTGGGGTAGATATGTAAATTCCCCCTTGTTTAGGGTCTGGAATCATAATGCGGACATAGTAATTGTGTGTGAAGCCTACCCGGACGTGTTTGTCTGGATCAGTGATGTTGCATTGCATGAGTAGCCGGAGAAGACTCTATGCCTTTGATTGTTTTCGGGTTTCTACGCGGTAGATTGCAGCAGAGATACTTGGTGATTAACTCCAAGGTGCACCCAGAAAACTAGGTGGAAATGTAATTCTGCTAACTTGTCGGCCGTAGAGCCAGCCTTGAACATAACTAGTTTATGTGTTGTTTGGGAATGTATTAGGATCCGGGAGAAGCTTGGCCCATGCGTACGTCCTAAAGTGACTAGGCGGAGTGAGAACCGGGCGAGTGGAAACAGACCTGGGCTTTGAGGTTCGGTGCTAGAGTCCCTAAAGTGGAACTGGCCATTGGCATAGTCGGGAGTCTTGGACTGCGGTCGGAAAGACTCAAAAATGCTCACAATGTTTGACCATCCTGAGGATGGTGATGAAGTCACGGAATTGACCGGATTCACCGAGAATGTGCCCTGAGTGCACGGGGTGTTTTCCCGAGCAAGCCTACACTTGTGGCGAATTATACTTATGCACTTAATTGTTTAGCTGGGCTAATGAAATGGAAGGAAGAAACACCGTCGTCTCGAGTAAGGGGCGGGGTCTTTATATTTTGGTAATCCATAGCTAACCGTTGCCTTGTTTGCCACCGTGTGATGGAATGTTGCTTGAAAGTGCTGCGGAACCAAGCTCTAAATAGCGGGCTAAAGCCCAAGTTGTTGAGCTGGCCCTCGAAGGCCAAAGCGAACTGTTGTTTTACTTTTTTTATGTGTGTTCGGCCTGTGAGCCGATGTATGTAAAACATTTTATTGTCAAGTGAACATTTGTAAGGCCAAGTACTCTTTGTTATATTTGTTGTATTTCATTCCTGTGGTGTATAGTGGACATTCATGTCATTGTTGTGCAAATTTTGGGTTCTCTTAAACTGTTTAAAAGCTTCCGCTAGAATGCTCTGTGTTAGGGCGAGTAGTTGAGTAATTCTGTATTATTCTGTAACCCTTCCGATTGTCCGTGGTATATGAAGTCAGGTTCCAGCTGGACCTTCTGTTATATGCCATACAACGGATGGGGGCGTTACAGTAGCCACACTGTCCAAATAGGACTGGTTGTATTGTCCATCAAGGACTGGCTCTACCGTAGCCACAACACAAATAGCACAAGGGCATTTTTCATAGAATTCCACACCCCAGTACTTCCTGCTACTCCCCTTCACAGGCATCACCCATCAACCCCACTAACTGCATGAGTATACCATGAGTCTTCTCCGGTGCGTAGATGCAACATCACCAATCAAGACCAACATGTCCAGATGGGCTTCACACAGCATGCCTATCCCGTACTACACACTTTCGGGTCTAGATGCAGACTCAATAGGGGATAGCAACTTTCAACCCACCGGAATCACCCACTCTTTCCACCTTTTGGTGGAGAGGATTACTTACTCATGCATAAAGGAGGACTTCACATGTCTATGAAGGAAGATCGTTACCCTTGACGATATCTTGGGATCCATCGAAAATCTGGCCGGTTGGAAAGCACCGCAGCAGCTTTGCCTCCACAGAACTAGCCTCGGATCTCGAATCGAACCTCAGGAGCTCCACCAATGGCTTGACCTTCTCCTCCCTCTCCTTCCTCCAAGCTCTCCCTTTTTCTCTCTTGGTATGAATGAGAGAAGATGCCAACCCCCAGTATTATCACTATAGAAAAGCACCTGGGAAATTGGATCCAAATAGAAATAATTGGATGGCCAAGATCTGCCTAAAAGCCAAAATTTGACTTGACACGGCTTGTGACACGCCCGTGTCACAGGCCATTTACTCCAAGCGGTGCACGAACCGACTCAAACCAGACCAGAACACGGGCTCCAACACGCCCGTGTCACCGGGTAGACACACACGATACAACTTGACACTGCCGTGTGACTCGCCGTGTCACCCTTTCAACACAGGACCAAATCACTCGAGGAGAACACAGCTAAGTCACACGCCCGTGTCCTTAGTCGTGTACCAAACATGCACCTGTGACACTCCCGTACCACAGGCCGTGCTCCCCACTCAATGCTACCCGGTTATTCACCCGAGCAGGACACTCCCTGGGACACACCCGTGTCCCAATCCCTGTTGCCTCTCGACGATCGTCGACCGTGCTATCTCAAGAACTCAGCTCGACGCCCACCGTAAAGTACACGGCCTGGGAAACGCCCGTGTCCCAGGCCTTGTGCACTGGACACGCCCTGGGACACGCTGAAAGTGTAAAGTTGTCAACCTAAATAACCTAGAGGGGGGTGAATAGGTGAATCGTGCGTCTATTTGCGGAATAAAAATTTCAACGAACTTGCACAAGTAATCAAGCAATCACAGAAAGACAAGAATATTTATAGTGGTTCCCCAATCTTGGGTACATCCACTTTACCTCACCGATCTAGCAAATCACTAGACTCGACTACTCCACTATCTCGGATTGAAAACAATCCTACGCCTCGGAACCAAGTTCCTACAAACTCCATCCAAATGGATCTACACTGGGAAGATAACAACTTCCTACAACTCCGAGCGCAACGCTCCTACAAGATTTACAAGAAGGTTTAAAAATACAAACAAATATTTTTCTTCAGATCTGGAAAATTTCGACTTTAGGTCTTCTTCTGAAATTATGGCTTTTTCAGAAATGTTGAAGAAGATCCACTGGAAATTTGATCTGAGAAATCTGGAGATCTACTCGATCAAGGAGAGGAAGAAGAATCCTTGAACAGTAAATCTTTCTTTATCAAAAATGGCTTTCTTTTCGATCTGTGAACTGTGCGACGACGGCGGCTCGTAGAAAATAATCTTGAGAGAGAGAGAGACGGCCGTAAGAAATATTTAGAGAGATTAGGGTTTTTCCGCTTCTGGGTATGTTCGGTCTTGTTGATAAGACCTTAAATAGGATTACCCCAATGGTTAGAATTAGCATTAATGATGACACGTGTACTAATCACGAAATGTCATTTCAAAAATCTCATCAATCGGACTTAGAAAAATTTTCCGAATAGAACATCAGTTCTCGAGAGGTATGAAAAAGTTATCGAGAACAGGCTGACTTCTCGAGAACTAGCATACTAGACTAAGGATATTACTCGAGACAAAATGGCGTTGAGTCTGTTCAGTAAGAATCAGAAGCATCTCGAGAACTAAAGAAAATAGTACTCGAGAACTAAACCTTATTCTCAAGAACTACATAGACTTCTCGAGAACTAGAAGTTAACTTCTTGAGAAATGTAGACTGAGACTTCTGGAGAACTAGAATGAGCTTCTCGAGAAATAATAGATGTTTCTCGAGAACTAGTATGCGCTTCTCGAGAACTAACAGATGTTTTCGAGAATTAGTATGCGCTTCTCGAGAACTAGCAGATGTTCTCGAGAACTAGTAGCTCAACTTCTCGAGAACTAACAGATGTTCTCGAGAGCTTGTTCTCGAGAGCTTCTAGCTCTACTTCTCTAGAACTAATTTTAAGCCTCTCGAGAAGTGGACTTAGAAAATTTTGAACTTCTTGAAATCTTAATCTTCAAGCAGCCAACCTTCATCCCCTGGTCTAAATGTTTGAATATGAAGTGTATCCAAATTGAGAGGCTACCCATGAGTCAACACCTTGGGTCACACAGTGAGGGATTACACTGTATGTTCCTGTGTTCATAACCCACAGTAGACTGATATTGTTCTACACTTAGCACTGATAATCTGTAAACACACAACTAAACAAAGATGTAAAATACAACTTAATTCATCTTAGTTCAAGGGTTACTTCATGCAAATCTGGGTTATTGTGGATGCAATGCCCAACAATCTCCCCCTATTTGTAGAAGTCAGAACCCTCTACACTAAGGTGAATTATTCCATTAGAGAAAGTACTATAAATGAAGACTAGATACAAAAACAAGAAAATAAATATAAACACAGAATTATCAAAACTAGAAATTATATATATATATTGTTTTAGATTTCCCATCAACATTCATTTCAATCACAATCCCAAAAACAAATGTAAACAGGAATTCATTCTTTGCTCTGAAACTGCTTGTCTAGCTTCTCTTTCTATCTTCTCTGATAGTTGAAAGGCTTTGGGTAGTATCTGGGAGGTTTTGGAGGAGCCTTAGGGTTGTTCTTTCCATATTCTCTGTCATGTATTCTCCTTTTAGTCATGGATTTTTCATATAGTTCCTACTCAGAGGAGCTCTAGTGGATACTTCTGCTTTCATTGAAATCCATAACTAACTTGAGAGTATTAAGTATTAAAGCTTTGGAGGTGGGACTCCAGACTTCAACAAATTCTTTTGCTTTCCTTTGCTCTGGATCTTCTTTGGGAATGCTTTTGCTGGCAGAGGGGCCTTCCCCAAACTTTCTCTTCTTAGATGTATTAATCTTAGGTAGGTCTTGGGGAATTATATCATCCCATACTTGATCATAAGAGGAGGGAGGAAGAGGAATTTGCTCTGCTGGCCTAGGAGAAAACACTGGCAACTGAGTTTGCACCTGACTAGATTGTCCTTGAGCAAAAGGGTTGAGGTACTGAGGAATGACATTGGGATCAAATTGAAATTCAGGAAAAATCTGATTATGCATCCATATTGTGGTATCATAGTTATACAGCTTCACTGATTGGATTTGTTCTAAAACAGACTTATTGATTTCTGTGATTTTCTGATTCCAAGGAGAATCAGCATTTGCAGCAACTTTAGCAACTTGTTCTTTCACTAGTATCTCCCCCTTTCTGAATTCTACACTCAGCTGTTCTATTGTTTCTTCCTTGAAAGTACCAACTTCTTCACAGACTTGCATCACATGCTTTTGTGCTGACTTTTCAAGTTCAATATGATTGCTGGCAAGAGTGAGGGATTGATTCATAACTTCACCAATGCTTGTAATAGAATGGTCCAGATCTTTACAACCTATGTTGAAGAGATGTTTCAGTTGATCTGTATTGTTTTGAATTTCATCAAATCCTCTTTGATTTTCCTTTTTTAGATCAAAGACTTTGTCTGTAACTGATTTTAAGGATTCATCAAAATACTTTCTCTAGTCAGCTAATAGCATTTCAATCTTGTTGAGAATATCTGAACTGGAGGGGATAGTAGCAGCAGCCGCAGTAACAACAGCAACAGGAATAGAAGAGACAGAGGTACTAGGAGGTGTACTCCATGGAGGAATTTCTGCAAGAACAACTGAGCTTTGAGCTCTTGTTGTCTGGACAAAAATAGCTTCAGACTCATCAGCAAAGAGGGAAATAGAGAAATCTAGGTTTCTCAGAGGAACATCAACAGGTTCTGGAGATAATCTGTCTTCATCTGGCAGAAGAATGGTGTCTGGAATATTTTGCTTAGCAGTTGGGGATGGAGAATGTGCTGGAGAAGAAGGTGGAGTTCTGACTGGACTTAGGACTGTTGATGCAGCTAGAGATTTTATTGGACTTAGGACTGTTGATGCGGTTAGAGATTTGATAGGACTGTTGACTGGAGAAGGAGATATGGCTGGAGTAGGAGAGGGGATTTTGTCAAGTGGGATAGAGGAAGCAGGCTCCCCCTCAATTGCTTCACCAGATGGTTTAGAAATACCATGAGAGGAGGGAGATGGGGTCCTGTCCTCTGAAGTAGGATGAGCTTGCTCTTTAGCAATCTATTTAGGGTTCTGCAATTTTAATTCCCATATCTGAATAGAAGCTAGGGAGATCTTTTTCAAGTGATGAAGGGGTGAACCTCTAGATGTTTTGAAGACCACTGGATCAATCTCATGTAAAATCAAGGAGATTATCCTGGCAAATTTAGGTTCTTTAAGGCTGTCCCTTATCATATCAAAGATCATCATCCCATAGGGAAATCTCTTTCTGAAGACAATGGCAGTCATTACACTAAACAGATCATTTGTAATGAATCCAATAGATCCTGTTCTTCTCCATAGAATTTTTCCAATAATGTCTACCAGGAGCTTACCAACATCATTCATGGCAGTCCTCCTTAGAGAAGTAGTGTCAGCTGAGACTCCACATAAGCGATAGGTTCTGTCAGCATCTGCCCTAGAAATTTCATCCTCATCATCTCCAACTAGCAGCCTGAGGAGATTTGTGACAATTGTTGGACTTAACTGAATTTTTACTCCCATAACCTTGTATTTCAGAACAGTGTTGTACTTCCTGACTTTAGCATTCTGGTAAAACTCATCTACCTCTGGGAAGAGGATTTTGCAGGTTTCTTCAAGAACAAAGCTGAGACCTGTACTGTCCAGGAGAAGAAGAAGATTCTTGAAATTGTCAGAGAGGTCTGCAATCCCGGCCACAACAAGCTCACTGCCAACTCCTATCCTTGAATGCTGCTCTATGATTCAAAATACGTCGGCAAAACTGAGCGCGAGAGAACGGCGGCGACGAAACTCTGAGTCGGGGATGATGAAGAGTTTTTGATAGGAGTGAATTTGAAATGTCGGTTGATTAGGGATTTCTAAGGATTTATATATATACATAACCCTAGGTTTGATATTTTAGTGTCTTATCAACTAATATTAGTCTTTTTAATAAAGAAGGAATATACTGGTTTGCGAAAAGAAATGGACAGAATTCGAACCGGCGGGGCATTTCTCGAGAGGGAGAGTTTTGTTCTCGAGAGATAGAGTAATGGTTCTCGAGAGGTAAGTTAGTTATTGAGAGGTAAGTTAGTTCTCGAGAGGTAAGTTAGTTTTCGAGAACTGAACTGACTTATTCTCGAGAAGTAGACTTAGTTCTCGAGAGCTTTTCATACTTCTCGAGAGGTTTACTTCATTTCTCGAGACTTCTTCCACTAGAGAAATTTCTGACCTTTTTGAAGTGTCCTGGATCCTTGAGCTTTGAAATGATCCACTTTGGTCTATCCTTCTCTTTTCAGCAAACCAAGTTCAGTTTTGAAGAATTTGAACTAGGTCTCGTCCAGCGGCTTTGTGAAAATATCTGTAACTTGCCGATCTGTTGGCACGTACTGCAAATTCACATCCCCTTGCTCTACATTCTCCTGGATTAAGTGATATCTGTTCTTTGTCTGGCTGTGTGAGACTGGGTTGTTTGTGATTGCAATTGCGCTGGAGGAGTCGCAGAACAATGGAATGTCTTTGATCTTCATATTGTAATCTTCTAGCTGGTTCTTTAACCAAAGCAACTTTGCACAACAACTACCGGCAGAAATGTATTCTGACTCGGTCGTTGAGATTGCAACACAATTTTGCTTTTTGCTGCTCCATGATATAAGCCTTCTTCCAAGGAACTGACATGTCCCGGAAGTGCTTTTCCTGTCATCTTTGCTACCTGCAAAGTCTGCATCAATTAGTTCGTTGTCATTACTTCTTGGGTACCATAAGACAAGATTCGGTGTACCTTTAAGGTATCTCAAAATCTACTTTTCAGCAGCATAGGGAGATTCCTTACAGTTCACTTGGAATCTAGCACAGACACATGTAGAGAACATTATGTCTCTTTTACTGGCAGTAAGGTAGAGCAAGGATCCAACTATGCTTCTGTACTTGGTTTCATCAAATGGTTTCCCTTTCTCATCCTTGTCCAGAGACATAGCTGAGGGAATTCGCATCCTCATAGAGGTTGCACTCTCCATTCTGAATTTCTTAATCAACTCCTTGGTGAACTTAGTCTGAGAGATGAAAATTCTATCTTCATATTGTTTCACCAGAATTCCTAAAAAATACTTCTGCTCTCACATACTACTCATTTCAAACATCCCTTGCATAAGTTTAGAAAACTTTTTGCATAGGTTGTCGTCTGTAGAACCAAATATAATGTCGTCGACATAGATTTACACTAGCAAAACCTTGTCTTTAATTTCCCTAAGAAATAATGTCTTATCTATCTTTTACCTTATGAACTTGTTCTCGAGGAGAAAGCTAGACGGTGTTTTGTACCAAGCTTGAGGAGCTTGTTTGAAACCGTACAGCGCTTTCGATAATAAATAAACATGCTCAGGAAAGTAAGGATCAACAAAACCTGGGTGTTGTTCCACATACACTTCTTCCTTTATGTCACGATTCAGGAAGGCATATTTCACGTCCATTTGGTAGACCGTGAAGCCCTTCAGTGCAGTATAAGCTAAGAACAGTTTGATAGAATCTAGCCTTGCAACTGGAGCATATGTCTGGTCGAAGTTGATCCCTTCATCTTAATGATATCCTTTGGTGATGAGTCTGGCCTTGTTCTTTATGATTGTGCCATCCTCATCCATCTTGTTCCTATAGACCCACTTAGTACCGATGACATTTTTACCTTTGGGTCTAGGAACTAGTGACCAAACTTTGCATCGCTTGAACTGATGCAGTTCTTCTTCCATGTCCAAGATCCATGATGCATCTGAGTTTGCTTCCTCAAACTTCTTTGGCTCAACCTGTGAGAGAGAACTTAAGTAGAGATTCTCATTAGTTGTACCTCAATGAGTTCTGACACCATCCCAGGGATCTCTAATGATTTGGTCCATTGGGTGATCCTTCAGATGTCTGAGCTCTAGATTCCTCGCATCTAGGACTTCTTCAGCCACTAGATTGACTTCATCAATCTGGACAATATTTTCATCTTGATCCTCTACCTCTCCAACAGGGGTTGGAGAGGTGATCTTGATGAACTTTTCATCTTTACCTTCGATCGGTTCATCAAAGCTGATCTCTTTAAGCCTTGTACCTGCATCTTCAATAAGAAAACTAGACGATTTGCTTTGCAGCAAGCTCGTCTCATCAAATACAACATGTATTGATTCTTCTACGACTAGAGTTTTTCTATTGAAAATCCTGTATGCCTTACTATGGCTACTATATCCTACGAAAATACCTTCAAAACTTTTCTCACTAATCTTGGTAGTATGATACTTACCATTGTTAAGTACGAAGAATTTACAACCAAAAATTCTAAAATATGAAACTGTTGGATTCCTGCCTTTTAGAAGTTCATAAGGTGTCTTATCATGATTCTTATTTATGAGGGCTCGATTTTGCATGTGACATGCAGTGTTGATGGCTTGAGCCCAGAAGTATTCTGGTAGTGAAGTGTCACTCAACATGGTCCTGCAGGCCTCTATGAGTGTTCTATTCCTTCTCTCAGCTACTCCATTTTGTTGTGGAGTATGAGGAGAGGAAAACTCATGAAAGATACCTAGGCTTTCACAAAATTCTGTCATGGCCCTAGATTTGAACTCTGTTCTATTGTCACTTCTGATTTTGACTATGGAACAGTTGTATTCATTTTGGACCTGCCTGACAAAATTTGTAAAGATATCGAAGGTATCTGACTTGTGTTTCAGAAACACCCACGCAAAACCCAAGTAGTCATCAACAATTACCAATGTATAATCCTTACCTCCTAAGCTTCTAATTTGCAGTGGACCGAACAAGTCCATATGAAGTAGGTGTAAATACCTATTAGAGTTTTTGCTTATGATGCTTTTAAAAGTAGCCCTTGTTTGCTTGCCTTTTACGCATGCATGACAAGGTCTCTCTTTGACGTGCTTGACATTTAGCGCCTCACGTACTAAGTTCTGGGAGAATAATTTATTAATAGTTTTAAAATTAATATGTGTTAGCCTCTTATGCCATTAGTCACCAAGAGACGCACTATCTTTTGCTAAAAGAAACACTGGTGTAGAAGAGTCTATACAAATGAAATTTAAGAAAAATATGTTCCTGCTTCGAGTGCCTGATAGAATTGTTTCCATATTGTCAACAGAATTTATCAAACACCTGTCAGCGTTGAACTCAACTATGTATCCCTTGTCGCATAGTTGACTTATTCTTATGAGATTGTGTTCCAATCCCTCCACATAAGCTACATCTGAAAATGATACACTACCGTTAGTGATCATACCGTAGCATTTAGTTATCCCTCGGTCTGAACCTCCAAAGATGACCTTTTGTCCGTTGTAGACTGAAGTGAAATTCTGGAGTAGGCTTCTTGTCCCGGTTATGTGCCGAGAGCATCCACTATCCAAGTACCAGATTGGCATTTTGGTGGCCTTTGGACATACCTGCATTCATGATCACTTTTCCTTAGGAACCCAAACATGTTTGGGTCCTTGGTCTCGGGTTAGAATACTCCCCCTACGAAGATTAACATCCTGAGTGGTCAATCTCATGTTGCCAACTTGAGGAGTAGCGACCTTTCTGGTATTAAACCAACAATCGATGGAAAAATGACAAATTTTGCCACAGCACCAACAGTCAAACCTGTTGTATCTTTGCCTTATGTACTCCTGCTTGTCATTTTGAGATGGTGGTCTAGCAGGGGTAGCATTCTTGGAGGAGGAAGCTTCATGTGATGGCAGTCACATGATTTCTTCTCCTTCGGAGGCCTTTCCCCAATGGGCTTTACTTTAGGTGCTTTCTTGAAGTTTTGGCCATGACTATAAGGACCATAGCCTTGTAGAATCACTTCTTCATAAGGTGTTTTAAAGACACTCTCACCAAAGTTCCGAGGGCGAGTCCATCCTTGGTACCGAGACTTTGGCTCTACATAAGTAGGCCTGGTCATGTGACCATAGGATGAGTCCACATCAAACTTATTTGTTGGAAACATAATTTTCTTAAAGACAGTCTGATCCAGAGGGGCTTTCCCTTTTTCTTTGGCCAAGGCCTTCTTGGCGGCCTTATTCTTCCATTGAGCCTTGTTTCTCCTAGAAGATTTACTAGGAGCACCCTCATGGCCTAGTCCAGCACCCTTGGCCTTAGTTGAGAATTCAACAATGAGTGGAAGAACATTCTTGGGCTTGGAGAAGCTTTCAACAAGTTTCTTTTCAACTTCGAGTTGTTCTTCAAACTCTTTGATGATTTTCTCTTTAAGGTTTAGGTGCTCCATAGCTTGATTGTATTCCTCAATGGCAAGATTGAAGTTCTCTTGAAGAGAGTCAGTCTTAGCGACTTCTTCTCTCAAGCTGCTCTCTATGGCCTTTAGAGACTTAATCTCTTTAGCCTGAGTTTTCACGACTCGGCGACATTTGTCGTAAGTCATGATCAGCTCCTTGTACTGGGCCATAAGTTCCGACTCATCGTCAAAAGAGCTGTCTTCGTGATCATGCTTAGAACTTTAAGATTCAGAGAGAGGAGTGTGAGATTGTACCTCACCAGTGAACTGGGGATCTTGTTCGACATCTGATTGAGTCATGAGCCCAAAGAATGCTTCCTCTTCTTCACTCGACTCAGATGAGTCGGAGTTGCTTAGAGTCTTGCCCTTCTTGGCCAACAGGCTCTTCTCTGTCCTCTTCTTGTGGTACGAGGACTACTTTTCCTCTCTTCTGCCACCCTCCTTCTTCTTGTGGGGGCAGTCAGCTATGACGTGACCTAGTTTGTTACAGTAGTAGCAAACAATGTCAATAGAAATCTGTTTGTTCTGTTTAGCGGTATATCTGTCATGGCTACTTGAGCCTTTCTTTCGATGATCACCGTCATGTCATGATCTTCTGTATGAGGCATCCTTGCCTCTCCACTACTTCTTCTTGTTCAAAAATTTCTTGAACGGCCGTGAGAGCAGCGAGAACTCTCCTTCAGATAGTTCTGAGCCCGAGGTGCTTGGCTCAGAGTTTTCTTCTTCACTCACTTCTTGAGCATGTGCTGGTGAGGCAGCTTTTCCCTTCCTTGAACCGTCAGCCTTTAATGAAACCGACTTCTCTTTTGAGGAGAAGCGACTTTTCTCTTCTTCAGCTTTTCTGGAATTGATCTGCAGTTCGTAGGATATCAGCTTGCCAAATAGATTCTGTGGGTCTCTCTCAGCTAGTCTGCCAAACTCCCGGATGGCACAGACTTTGTTGTCCCATTCCTTTGTGAGAGACCTCAGAAACTTATCATTCAGCTCCCCATTAGTGAAGACTCGGCCATACACTCTTAGTCCATTTACTATCTTGAAGAAATTCTCAAAAGTATCTGTAATGGTCTCCTTTGACCCTTGCCTGAAGGCTTCATATTTCTAGTTTAATAGGGATCTTCTATCATCCCTCACTTCTTCAGTACCTTCCATCAGAGTTACTAAAGACTGCCACATCTCCTTAGACGATTGGCAGTGAATCAGATTTTGCAGCATCGAGTCATCGACTTCACTTGCTATAATATTTTTAGCTTTCTTGTCCAAAGAGACAAGTGCAATCTCGTCCTTGTCTAGATCCATCAATTTATTAGGAACTTTCTTGGTTGAATCTATAGTGGAGTTAGTCATGGGGGACGTAAGGACTTTCTTCAACAATCATGAAGATCCGGGGGTCCACAGCTTCCATGAAAAATTTGATTCTCTCTTTCCACATGGGAAAGTTATTCTTTGTGCACAGGGGAAGCTTGGCAAAATCTTTGGCCTTGTTCATTTCTTGAATATCCAAGTGACAACTTTCGAGATGAAATTGATCAAGGTTTTAACCTTTTAACGACCAACCTCCCTCTAATACCAAATGAAAGTGTAAAGTTGTCAACAAAAATCACCTAGAGGGGGGTGAATAGGTGAATCGTACGTCTATTTGCGGAGTAAAAATTTTAACGAACTTGCACAAGTAATCAAGCAATCACAGAAAGACAAGAAGATTTATAGTGGTTCCCCAATCTTGGGTCTGTCCACTTTACCTCACCGATCTAGCAAATCACTAGACTCGGCTACTCCACTATCTCGGATTGAAAAAAATCCTACGCCTTGGAACAAAGTTCCTACAAACTCGATCCAAATGGATCTACACTAAGAAGATAACAACTTCCTTCAACTCGGAGAGAAACGCTCCTACAAGATTTACAAGAAGGTTTAAAAATACAAACAAATATTTTTCTTCAGATCTGGAAAAATTCGACTTTAGGTCTTCTTCTGAAATTATGGCTTTTTCAGAAATGTTGAAGAAGATCCACTGAAAATTTGATATGAGAAATCTGGAGATCTACTCGATCAAGGAGAGGAAGAAGAATCCTTGAACATTAAATCTTTATTGATCAGAAATGGCTTTTTTTTTTATCTGCGAACTGTGCGATGACGGCGTCTCGGAGAAAATAATCTTGAGAGAGAGACGGTCATCAGAAAAATTGAGAGAGATTAGGGTTTTTCCGCTTCTGGGTATGTTCGGTCTTGTTGATAAGAACTTAAATAGGATTACCCTAACGGTTAGAATTAGCATTAATGACGACACGTGTACTAATCACGAAATGTCATTTCAAAAATCTCGTCAATCGGACTTAGAAAAATTTTCTGAATAGAACATCAGTTCTCGAGAGTTATGAGAAAGTTCTCGAGAACAGGCTGACTTCTCAAAAACTAGCATTCTGGACTTAGGCTATTACTCGAGACAAAATGGTGTTGAGTCTGTTCAGGAAGAATCAGAAGCATCTCGAGAACTGAAGAAAATAGTACTCGAGAACTAATGCTTGTTCTAGAGAACTACATAGACTTCTCGAGAACTAGAAGTTAACTTCTTGAGAAATATAGACTGAGACTTCTGGAGAACTAGAATGAGCTTCTCGAGAAATAACATATGTTTCTCGAGAACTAGTATGCTCTTCTCGAGAACTAACAGATGTTTTCGAGAATTAGTATGCACTTCTCGTGAACTAGCAGATGTTCTCGAGAACTATTAGCTCAACTTCTCGAGAACTAACATATGGTCTTGAGAGCTTCTAGCTCTACTTCTCGAGAACTAATCTTAGGCCTCTCGAGAATTGGACTTAAAAATTTTTGAACTTTTGGAAATCTTAATCTTCAAGCAGCCAACCTTCAGCCCCTGGTCCAAGTGTTTGAATATGAATTGTATCCCAATTGAGAGGCTACCCATGAGTCAACACCTTGGGTCACACAGTGAGGGATTACACTGTATGGTCCTGTGTTTTTGACCCACAGTAGACTGACATTGGTCTATACTTAGCACTGATAATCTACAAACACACAATTAAACAAAGATATCAAATACAACTTAATTCATCTTAGTTCAAGGGTGACTTCATGCAAATCTGGGCTATTGTGGATGCAATGCCCAACACACGCCCGTGTCCCAGGCACTGTCACCCAGCCTAACCCCAATTTGGGACTTATGGTTTTTGGGATGTTACAAGGAGGCAAGCTGTAGGACTTGGTCTTGGGAAATGATTCTAAAATATCCCATTCAAAAAAGTTTGAAACAACTATCCACATCCAAGGGCAAGGAAGTGGCGGAGGGTTCTTGGGATTGTGAGGAACTGAATGATGTTGGCCTTCTTGGAAATGTTACTTTTGAAAGAGAATGTGTTAAAGCTAGTGATGAGGGTTCCCTCAGAAATCTCTTTTGTATTCATAGAGGGGACAAGCCGGAGTCATCCCAAAATGGTAGTATCTCCAGGTTCTTCTAGTAGGAGGTAACTGCCACCTCCTCATAGGCTCCTACTAGGGGGTTAACATCTTTGGACAAGATGACCTTCTTATGACTTCCAATCAATTTAAAGAAGATGTCTTGATCAATTAATAAGATCTTGATAGACACTGGTAGCTCAGTCAACCTCCTATTTAAGCAAACCTTTGATTGCCTAAAGATTGGGAAGCCCTTGTTTTCTATCGAAGGGCCACTCTATGACTTTTTTGGAGAAAGGAAAGAGGTGGAAGAAAGTGTCACCCTCTATATGACACTCAGAGGGGTTACAAAGATCATTCAATTCATGGTATTTGACACTCCCATCAACTACTATGCCATTTTTAGAAGACCCTTACTCAATGAATATCAGGCAGTAGTCTCCACCTTCCACTTGGCCATCAAGTTTTCTATATAAGGGAAGAAATAACAAGTCAGAAGTGACCCAAAGCTAGACTAGGAGTCTTACGTCATGATGGTCAATGTGACCGAACAAGTGCCTGCCCTAGAAAATGTCCTAGTTTAGCCTGTGCTAGAAGTCTCTAATCATTTCAAAGCTGTTGAAGAGCCAGTGGAAGAAGATGCATGAGAAGAAACTCACTTATAAACTGCCCAGGTGATCTAAGAAATACCAGTTGCTAAAGATGGGGAGAGGAAGCTCTCTACCAACTCTGAGTTGTCAGAGGAGTGGAAAGTCTAGTTGATCTCCTTCCTCTTAAAAAAATTCGATGTATTTGTCATGTCCACGGAAGACATGCCAATAGTAGATCAAGACATCACCTGCCACTACCTGTACATTTATCCAACCTTCAAGCCCATCAAGCAGAAAAAGAGGGATGTAGCAACGAATCTTGCCCAGCCAATGAAGGAGGAAGTAGTCGAACTCCTCAAGATCAAGTTTATCTACAAAATTCAATATCCTGGTTGGATTTATAATATTGTAATGGTTTAAAAATCTGGAGAAAATGGCAGATGTGTATGGATTTTATGAAAATTAAACAAGCATGCACAAATGATTATTACCCCTTGCCTCAGATAGATTCTTTAGTTGATTCCACGGTCAAGTATTCATGTATGAGTTTTTTAGATGCATTTTTTGGTTACCACCAGATTAGAATTCATAAGCCCAATGTTCCACACACATCATTCATTATGAATGATAGTTGCAACTATTATCTCGTAATGCTCTTTGGGCTTAAGAATGCATGTGTCATTTATCAATGTATGATGAACTTTGATTTTAAGAAACAAAAAGGGAAGAATCTGGAAGTGTGTGTGGATGATCTTCTTGTCAAGAATAAGTCCTTCATGTCACTCCAGAAGGACCTCGTAGAGATATTATCTACTCTGTAAAGGTTTAAAATGAGGCTAATCCCTCCCAAGTATGTCTTCAGGGCTAGTAAAGGGAAGATTATTGGTCATCTCCTTACCCCCGAAGGCCTAGCTCCCATTCCAAATAAGATAAAGGTCATTATTGATATGGCACCTCCTCGGAATCAAAGAGAATTCCAGCAGTTGGGTGGTAGGCTAGAAAGGCTAAACAGGTTCATCTCAAGGGTAGGACATAAGAGCGTTCCTTTCTTCAAGACTCTTCAGGGGGACTCTTGGTTTGAATGGACTAAGAAGTGCGACCTAGATTTTGAGTAGCTCAAGAAACATCTAATGTTGACTCCTTTGCTTCAAATTCCCTTAAAAGGAGAAATACTCTCTATCTACTTAGGTGTGGTTTTAGAAGCCGTCAGTTCAGTACTTGTTAGATAAGAGAAAAAGAAATAGTTCCCAGTCTAATACGTCACTTGAATGATGATGTGTCAATCTTGGAAAAGTTAACCTTAGCTTTAGTCATCTTGGCTAGGTATCTCATCGCATACTTCCAAGCCCACTCCATTCAGTTGGTGACAAATCTACATTTGAAGGGTGTGTTGGAAAATCTTGACTTTTTTGGAATGCTGGCCAAGTGGGCAATTGAGCTTAATGAATTTTATATTTCTTATGCTCCAGGAATTGTAATCAAGACGCAAGTTCTAGAGGAATTTTTTGTCAACACAGTAGAAGCTTGTCCAATTTTAGATGTGAAACCTCCATTGGCATGGACTATATTTATCGATGGTGCTTCCGGGAAGGACTCCTCAGGTATGGGATTTGTCCTAATAAATACAAATGGAGTAAGGTTAAAGCAGGCGGTAAAGATTAACTTCCCAGTTACTATCAGCCAAGTAGAGTACGAGGTACTCTTGGAAGGTTTGAGGTTTGCCAAGGAGCTCGGCATCGGGCATGTGCAATTAAAAACATGCTCCTTAGTGATGGCATCTCAAGCTCTGGGAAATTTTGAGACAAGAGATCTTGTCTTGCAAATATATATAACACTTGTAAAGGCAGAGATCAGGAGGTTCCAAATCTTCAGTATTCAGTACATCCCAAGATATAAAAATTCCAAGGCGGACAAACTAACCAAGTTTGGGCTCCTCATAGGAGGAACAATGTCAAAGCTTTTCAACATATCAATAGAGGAAGGGAGATGATGATGACCGACCAACATCTATCATGGATGGGCGCCTTTATTATTTAAATTTCAACAGGAGATTACCATCCATCTGTGAAGGATAAGAAGAAGTTAAAGATCAAAGCGGCTCATTATCATCTATAATCAGAAATTCTCTACAGGAAGACTTTCCTATCACCTCAGGCCAGGTTTGTTTCGGAAGAACAAGTCCCTGCAGTGCTTTAGGAAGTTCACTCTGGTGAGTGCAGCGGTCACTCGGGATCAAGAACTTTAGAAAAGTGAATTGTTAGGAAAGGCAATTTTTGGCCTCAAATGAGTAAAGAAGCAGAATATTATGCAAAGAGATGTATTTAGTACCAAAAATTTACTCCTCTTTAGCTTCAACCTTCTCAGCAACTAAAGTCTATAACAATGCCATGACCCTTAGTTGTCTGCAGGATGGATCTTCTTGGCGTTTTCCCTAGGGCTAGTCGGCAGCAACACTTCATTATAGTGATGATTAAAATTTCAAAAAGTGGATTGAGGCTAAGGCATTAGCCAAAACTACTACTCATGTTTTTAGGAGTTTTATCTTTTCTTAGGGGGGGCGATCATCTATCAATACCGTATTCACATAGCAATCATCATCGATAATTTTCCTCAGTTCAAAAACTCAATGATACTCTACCTCTACAATCAGGTTGGGACAGAGCTGTAATTTTCATCAATACACCATCCTAGAAGTAATGGATAGGTCAAAGCTATAAATTAAATGATGATAAATCTCCTGAAAAAGAAAGTGTAGAATCTCTAAGGCAATTGGGAAGAGCAGCTTTCTTTAGTTCTTCGAACCCTCAGGACCACGCCTTCTTTTGCAATCGGAGAAACACCTTTGAAGCTTTCCAATGGTTTGGAAGCTTCTGTTACGATAGAATTTGAGGTTCATAGCCCAAGATTAATTCTTGCCAAACAAGTAGAAGAGGATTGGATGTATTAGAATGATGAAGAGATGAAGTACAGTCTTGAATTTGTAAACCCCCTACCAAAACACAAGACACTATCGAGAGATGTTTTATGCCCTGAATAGCTGATGTAGGCTTGCACGTTTCACACCGAATAGATGTACGATCTAACGCCACACCACTCTTCGATCCAATCCCTACACTCGCACAACCGCTCTACGCGACACCACGCAATTAAATCTATCAATATTATGCTAGCATATGGGTAGCCAAACCGGTTAGGATCCAACAAGGGTTATAAGGCCAATGTTCGATCGAGCTAAAAGGACCAATATTGGGTCCGACCGAGCGGCGTTGTACCAAAAGAGATCTACCGAAAAACTTCGATTCAAAATGGGTAGATCTCTCCCAACGAAAAGATTGCGAAGGTTCGCCAAACCTCTTGAATGAAAAATAACAATAAAAAGAATAATAAAGCAAGATAAAATTAACCACGATAAAATCCGAATATTTCAATAGTTAATTCTACGGATAAAAACCACCACTTGAATATTTCTAAATAAAAGAATCTCACAAGAGTGGAAGTATTTCGTTACCCAATCGGAATGGGTGATTCCAATTAATCTCGACTTGGATCGTTCTCCAACGGCTCCGCCGGAGTTGCGCCGGAAGGAGACGAGAATCTCGCTCGCCAATATCGCTTCACGTCGGTGTTGGAGATCTACAAGGGGAATTGTAGGAGATGATGAAGGTGGCCGGATTTTGAGAGGAGGGATGGAGGTGGATCGGGTTGGTGGAGGTTTGCGGCTAAGGGATGGGGGTTGCCGAACTTGGTGAGGAGGGAGGAAGAGGTTGGCGGCTTGTTGGGATGGTGGCCGGAATGGAGGAGGGGATATGGAGGCAGTTTTCTTAACAAGGAGAGGAGGAGGGGAAGAGAATAGGGAGGAGGAGATGGGAAGAGGCCGGCGGCCAAGAGAGAGGAGGGGAAGGAGAAATGCGGCCAAGGGGAGAAGGGAGAGAGATCTCAAGAGGGAGACAATTTGGATTTCAATTTTTATTTCATCAATCAATACCTCAAAATGAAAATAACCATGCCTATATATAGGCTTACATCAAACAACAAGTGAAAAGGCTACATGCAGCCCAAAATTAAAATACAAATAATCATGGTTCAAAACATAACCATGCCACATATTATGAAAATTAAATAAGATGCTTAAATAAAATAGAACCAAAATGCATAAATAATTAATAATAATTTTAGTAATAATTATTATTAATTATTTAAATATAGGCTTGCGCCGCGGGCGGATATTCGGGCGACACGCCACATATTCTTCACGGCGTCGCACGTCACTACTTGGAGACGGAGAAATATCTTCCGTAAGCGCACCGTCCTCGTCTTCAACCTGTTGAGGACCGTCGTCTCCATCAATCCTCCCCCGCTTGAAAATACTCATCACCAATGAGTTGGACTGAAAGTACCGGAGCGGGAAAGCATCATCCAATAGAACCTCGGGGCGGCAGATAGCACCACTTGGAGAGGAGAGCACAATAACCTGGAGTATCCTGTCAACCAGAAATATGTTCCTACGGAACCTTGGAAGAACATTAGTCAATAAAGGAAAACAGAATTCAGCGTCCACAACCAATGTACCTCCAGAGAAGACCGATTAAGAAGACAATCCAAGTACAATCTCACAACCCATACCCAAAGAGAACATAGTGGACCCACACGGACAGGCAGAAAATTCAAGTGGCGGAGAATCAAATAGCGTTAAATTAAAAACATCGAAAATAAGGGGAAAACCCCAATCAGTGGATAATTTAAAATGAAATGTGTATTCTCCCAATGTAATTAATAACCAAAGAGGGTTCAGCTTACCAACTCGCCAACTTTCTAAAGTGCCCGAAGGCATCCGTTCAGAGACGAGACAAACCAAAACTAAAAGTCACTCTTATAGTGAGAAACTCTTTTATGTAAGCTAGCATGAATATGATACGAAGTAATTGGAATGGCTAGCGCTTTACTAGTGTGCTTATATAAGAGGGGATCATAACGAGCATAATCTGGAGTGAGTTTCGACGACAAACTAGAAGGTAAGTAATGAGACGCCACCAGAGTGATTAATTCAATTAAAATGAGCCTAAATAACTTGCTACCGTGTGGTGTGAACCCATGCGCTATGTGACACACCCCAAATTCAGAGAATAAAGGAGTTAAGTACGAAGGGATGGGAGCTTTAAAATCAAAGATGATTTTCATAGGCGTGAGTGTCGCAGTTGTACTTTTATAATTAATAAAATCACGCTTGGCATGAAGATATGCCAAGGGAAACCGCTCATCATAAATACTAGTAGAGCTGAACGCTCCCGAGTGTGGAAAAAGGTGCGAGCGATACAACTCATGTGGCCTAACCGTGGTCACTAACGAGTGGAAAAAAGGGTCATCAAATGGCGGGGGATAAATGCGAGCGTTCAGGCTTGGCAAATAAGTGAGTCGAGGGGACATCACATCATAAGGAACCATAGCCAAGCTATCACTAGAAGTCCAATTCGAAACCTCAAAACTTGGATTTGACGTCCAAGAAATATCGTCTGACTGCAAGCTATTAAAATCATAAGAAAATTCAAACAGTGGATTCTCCCTTACGAAAAACTCATCTGACATGTCTTCCAATACGTTATGTATATAATGTGATTCAGACTCAGTGATCGGGTCGTAGACCGGCACCAATACTACGAGATCAAGAGGCACTAAGGGGGCCACCTCTGGTGGTACTAGCAGAGTAAACTCAGGGCATACCGTAAAACTACTATAATCAGACATACCACACTCGTGTCCTAAATAGTCTGCTCGTTGATGAGTCCTCTTTATATACCTATTTTCGGACTCATCTAGGCTTATTTTCTTGTCTTTGCACACCGTTTAGCGTCATTTGCACTCCTTTTGGTTCGCTACAGTTTTCCACATCTTGTGCACCCTTTTTAGCCTATTTCTGTGCGTGTGTGTATTTCCCTTTTGCTGTGCATTATATTTATGTCTGTGACTGCCATGTCGACATCCCGTCCAGTTTTCCTGCAGGTTCGGGGATTGTGTGGGCGTCCGGGGTTGGACTTTCACCATTTTTGGCAAAGGAGTCAATGGTCGTGCATTTTTACCCACGCACGACCATCGACCTCTTTGGCGCACGATCATCGGTCGTGCGCAGTCATGACCTCTCCTGTGAAAGTTCTGTCCCGGCATATCGCACGATCACCAGCCATACCGCGCACGATCACTGCTCATGTGCTGCCGGTCGTGCGCAGTCACACCTTCTTTTTCCATTTTGCTGCCTCCATATCGCACGATCACGGACCATATCGCGCACGACCACTGGTCGTGCGCCTGTGATCGTGTGCAGTGTTTAATTCTGTTTTCTATAAATAGCGCAGGTTTCGCCCTATTCCAGATCGCTCGACATTTTCCGCCGTATTTCAACCCCGATGAGTTTTTCCGCCATCCTCCTTCATTCTCCACCTTAGGGAGGGTCTCCGGGCAAGCTTTCACCGCCAAATCAAAGTCGGAGCATCCCCTCGGCCTCCTCCTTCATCCCCAAGCTTCAAGCGGAGTTTTGACCGAGCTTTCTCCATCAATCTAGGAGGGGCTGGAGCCGCAATCTACCGGGTCATTTCAACGAAGAAGACGGGTCCATTGGGAGTGAGTGACAGCCTCCTCTACCACGGACGCAGTTGAGGACCGAGCTTGGACTCGGATTGACAACCCGGGATTCCAACCGTGAACCCTCAATAAGGCTTCGGATTCGGTCTATTCGCACACCTCTTCCTCTTGTTGTTGTTAGCTTAGTTAATTTCTATGTATTGATGAAGTATTTTTATTGATTAGCATTTTCACTTATTCATGTCTATGTGAGTTATTGTGATTTTGTTATTATTTCTTGTGGTGCGCCATATTCCATACACCCTTGCCGCACTAGCAATTGCTAGTGGCGTGTGTAGCGAAGAGGTGCTTACGACCCTCATTCCGCCATTCTCTCCACCTCATCTGCTAGCCTACTCGTCCATCCGCCAAGCGATTCGGTGCATAGCGGCCCGTGTAGTTTCCATCCCGCCTGGCGAAGCATCGCATAGCGGCGTTGCATAGGAGTAGTTTGTAGATTTTACTTTCTGTTTTCGCAACCATCAAAACCCCCCTTTTTAGATCCGACCCGAGGACTTCAATCTCAAGTCCTCCTCGACATTGACTCATCCCTTACTGTGTTCCTCAAGAGACCGACACTCGGGGATTTATTCCTAAACTTTATTACTTGTGTGACCGGTGCGCTTGCCATATTTTCCATGCATCAAGTTCTTGGCGCGGTTGCCGGGTATCACAGTCGTTTGAGTTTTTGAAGAGGTAGATGCGAGATAGTTGCCCTTGTCCATTTGTTCATACCCTGTTTTGTCTTTATTTTCGTTTTTGAAATTGTTTACTTTATTTTTTTCTGTCCCTTCCTTGTTTTCGTTTTTTTAATATTGCAGATCCGAGTTGTTTTATTCTTGTGTGTAGTAATTTCCGGTAAATATTTCTGTTCGCGATGGATTCTGCTGCCGAGTGCCGTATTTTTGACGCTTTGCGGAGTTGCATCGATGCCATGGCTGTTTCTAATGCCGAGCACTATTTTCGGTGTATTCTATGTCAAGGTGTGGGCCATATGTTGAAGGATTGCCCTCGTTTGTGTGAGCCTTCTCCCTCTGTGGGCGCAGCCGCAGCAGTCCCCTGTTCGCAGGAGGCTATTGTGGACAGGCCTACTAGGGTGTTGCCGGGCCCATACACTGACATGACGCACCTTGCTCGTTCTTTGCCCGTTGTGATTACCGAAGAATCTCTCGCCGCATACATATCCTTCATGGGTTCCTCAGCCCCTTTTTACGAGCTTCCTTTGAGTGATCTCTCTCACTCGAATGTTAGCCCGCAGGGAGTGGATCGGGAACTCATGGACAATCCTGTATGGTACGATGAGATTTTTCCGATCGTCGACGGGGTGGCGTCTGCGGATGATGTTGCGTTGGGGCCTGCTCAATCAGTGCTTGATTTAGTGAGCAGCCTTGCCCCTCCGCAATTTTTGTCGGATTGTGCTACATCTTTGTCTTGTGAGTCGGCTGATGATGCCATATTTGTGGATGATTCGGTGCCCGAGGTTGCGTCGAAGTGGGATGAGGATTCTACTATCTCCGACGGAGAATGTGGATCTTCGGAACACTTCTACGCACCCCGGTGGGACGAGGAATATCCTCTTTCCGATGCGGAGGTTTGCACCTCTTTGTTGGACGAGGTTGTTCATCTTACTACCGCGGACCTCGAGTTGTCGGATTCCCCCCAATATGACTCGTATGATTCCGACGATGATCGTTGCTTGGATCACGCTGAGAGTGAAGCCGGAGTCACTCTCCCATTTCCTGATTATTTTAGTTCTTCATCTTCTTTATTTCTTGATCCCCCTTCTTTATCTGAGCCTGTGCAGGTGGAATCTCCACGGGTATGTGAGGTTGTCGATGCGCCTGGCATTTTTGCCGTTGCCGTCGCTTCCTCCGAACCGGTGGTGGACGATACCTTGCTAGGCAAGGATATTTTTTATGGTGAGTTGAGTGAGGACCAGGCCTCCTCCTCCTCTTACTTCTTATTTCCTCTACTTGTGTTGGGCAGGTATTATTATCTAGGTAGAGGGGTAACTGTTCTATCACTGTATCGGTACCCGTTACCGACACGGATATTAGGACAGTTACCTGTGCACTTTTCTTTTCATAGGCCCATTAGCTAGAACTTTTCTTTTGAGGAATAAGTCGTGCTGGGATGACAATAACCCCAGTACTTATCTTTCATTTTCTGCATTTTTATTTTTTTATGTCTAGCTTAGTTTAGTATTTCTTTTTGTATATTTTTCTTTTGTTTTTGCGGAGCTCACCCCTGCAGGTATTCATGGAATCTATGCATTGACGGGGTTGTGATTCTTCGTTTGGCGGGCCTGCTTCTACTTTTCATGCGTCTTCTGGTATGCTCACTAGCTGAGCATTGGGTAACCTCTTCCCTTAGCTCATTCTGATTTTAATTTCTCTATCATTTGATGTGTTGTTTAGTTTAAGTCTGGGGGAGAGCATGTTTACCTTTTGCACGTGCACATTTCTTTTGCATACTAGAAGCTTTTCGTATTTTATTTTGTTTATGTTCATTGCATCACACACCACTGCACCCACATGAGCGCGAGCTTAGCTGTTAGCGTGCCACGAGTTGAAATTGTATCTTTGTTAGATTTGGAAAATTTCTGTGCTATTTTAGGATTGTGCGACGAAGTAAAATGTTGGTCTTGCTGTGTTTCTAGTCAACTGCTCTCGTTTTGTATAGAAATTTGTGTAGATTTAATTTTTTCGTATGCTTATAGTTCTATATTTTTCTATTTGCGTACATATTTCTTATTCTACTCAAAAGTTGGTGAATCTGGTGTGAATCAAACGGTAGCATAGGAATGTGTGTAGCAGCCACTAGACTCGTATTGCGTGAGTCGGGAGGAAGGATTATCTTTCTCGGTTGCTAAGAAATTGCCCGAAGCTATTCTTGAAGCATTGGTACACGGTTAGTCTAGTGTAAGAGTGATGTAGGCTGATGAGTCCTCTTTATATACCTATTTTCGGACTCATCTAGGCTTATTTTCTTGTCTTTGCACACCGTTTAACGTCATTTGCACTTCTTTTGGTTCGCTACGGTTTTCCATGTCTTGTGCACCCTTTTTAGCCTATTTCTGTGTGTGTGTGTATTTCCCTTTTGCTGTGCATTATATTTATGCCTGTGACTGCCATGTCGACATCCCGTCCAGTTTTCCTGCAGGTTCTGGGATCGTGTGGGCGTCCGACATCGGACTTTCACCATTTTTGGCAAAGGAGTCAATGGTCGTGCGTTTTTACCCATGCACGACCATCGACCTCTTTGGCGCACGATCATCGGTCGTGCTCAGTCATGACCTCTCCTGTGAAAGTTCTGTCCTGGCATATCGCACGATCACCAGCCATACCGCGCACGATCACTGCTCGTGCGCTGCCGGTCGTGCGTAGTCACACCTTCTTTTTCCATTTTGCTGCCTCCATATCACACGATCACGGACCATATCATGCACGACCACTGGTCGTGCGCCATGTTTATTTCTATTTTCTATAAATAGCGCAGGTTTCGCCCTATTTCGAGAGATCGGCCAGATCCGCGATTTTTCCGCCGTTTTTCATCCCCGACGAAGGGTTCCGCCATTTCCCTTCATCCTTGATGAAGATTTTCTACAGTTTTAAAATATATCCAGACTAAAATCTCATATAGGCAAGTGTACCTATCAAAATATAGTATAGAAATGTCGTATTAGACTCGGGGCCTGTTGAGTACTTCTACTCACGCAAATTAATATTATTTTATCGAAACATAAGGAGGGGTAAATTAAACTAAAGAAGGAAGAAAATAGACTAACACAAACACTTGATCTAGACTCTCTTTGAATAAACCTTTTATAAAATACAAACTCAAAATTACTCACTTCGACCATGGAGGTTCCTAAAGTACAAAAGCGTCTCTCTCGAGCTCATGCTTCTGACTAACCTTAGGTTGATCGATTAAGACCTCTCGGCCAGTCGAAACCCCTAAGCTTGCTTTAGGAGGTGAACCCCTCTATTGGATTTGACTCCAATCCGGCAGATTTATGTCGTCCCCTCTCGAGAAGTGCATTCAACTCTTTTTATCCTTGAGCGATCTACTCGTATCTGCAACCTCTCGGTCATTTAGGATACGGATCTAGGATCGAAGAACATACCCGCGAAATATGAATTCGATAAAATATAATTCAAAGATAAATCGATAGTGGTAAAAAGATTTGACAAAAAGAGTTTTATTCAAATATAATCATGATCAAGTGCTAAAGAAATTGGCTACTTGACATAATATAAAAGTTACATAAAAAGAAGGGAGAGGAGAACATGTTTGCAAAAAGAAAATGCTTGAATTGAAATTACAAAAATAAAACTAAGTTATGAAATTAAAATTACATAGAAGGAATGCAAAAAACGACAAAGTAAACTACAAAATAAGCCTAAAACTAGCTCCTAATCCTCCTCCTGAGCTTCTGGATTCATCTGCTATTTATAGATTTTTCTGCTTGGGAGTCACGCCCTAGGTCACGCCCGTGACCTAGGGCGTGTCAGGCTCGGAAACTGCAGTCTTGAAAGCCCGGGAATGTTGGAGAAAAACCGCCAAAAATCGCCGTTTTGCGGGTCACGCCCCTAGGTCACGCCCGTGACCTAGGGCGTGTCTATTCTGTTACAGGAAACGGCGGGAATGGGAACGGCGCGAGATAATTTTGGCGTTTCTGAAGTGGTCACGCCCTTGGTCACGCCCGTGACCTAGGGCGTGTCTGACTGGGTCAGCAAAACGGTTGGAAACGGTGCAATCTGGCATTAATCTGGCAGTTTCGGGTAGGTCACGCCCTAGGTCACGCCCGTGACAGGGGGCGTGTCCTTAGAAAAAAGTCCCAAAATTGTTCAGGGAAGCTTTTTGGAAAAATCAGTTTTTTTTGACCTAGACACGCCCGTGACTCAAATGTCACGCCCGTGTCACGGGCGTGTACTTGTGAAATTTTCCAGAATTGTAGAGGACGTCGTCCTCTTTCCGTTGACTGGTTGCACGTCCCGTAACTCTTCCTGGTTTGAAAGTTATGACCATTTGAAGTTGAGCTATCCGTTATCAAAAATGTTCATTTTCACCGCTTCAACTTCTGATCAGTCCTGCAAGCTCCAAATTGCTATTCAAAGCCCAGATTGACCTAAAATATGAAAATAAAGTAATTATAATCATAATTACTAAAATATAACTATAATCTTATTATTAATTAAATAAAAACTATATGAAAATAACTAAAATTAGTGAGTTATCAAATACCCCCATACTTAATCTTTTGCTATTCCAGAGCAAAACTATGAGAAGTACTTATAAAAAAATTTATATTTTTTTAATTTAAACTAAAAATTCATTAAATCAAAAGAAAGTTAAAAATAAAATTTAGCGATTTAAATATTAAATCCTAAACTATGAAATTAAAATGTACAGAGAAAGGTATTTAGCAAAAATTTCTCATATAAATTAATTAGAATTCAAAATTAAGTAATTTAGCAAACAAAATTAGATTAGAATTATTCACATTATTACTAAAAAGAAACTTGTAAGAAATTTTTAACTACTACTTATGCTCTCTTAGTATTTTAATTTACTTCTAAAACCATTTTTTTAGGATTTGGGGAAAAGAAAAATGAAGAGTTTTTGGATTGGGGGCGATGAATTTTATCCTCTCACCCCACACATTTTTTTCTTTTGATATTTGCATATGTTTACCAAGAAAATGATAGATTTTATCCTCTCATTTTCCATGACATATGAACAAATATTTTTTCTCTTCAAATCAAAACAATAATTAAATGGGAGTAATGAATCTTATTCTCTTACTCCTATTTTTATTTGGGGATTGCATATGTGTACCAAGGAATTTATAAGTCTCATGACATATGATCTAACCAAAATAAAAAATTGCATATGTGTACCAAGGGATGATGAATTTTATCCTCTCATCCCTATGACATATGATCTAACAAGAAAATTTAAAACAAAGGGAAGGTTACACAAAATTTAGATTAAATTAAAATAATTAGAGAGCAACTATAGTAAATTTAGAATTTCCTAAGAATCTTTAAGCATAAATGATTATAATTAAAATCAAAAGATTGTTAAACTAAACACTATAAAATTGAAACTAATTAGAATTAAGAGAAAAAGAAGTAAATAAGGTTCTCTAAACAAAATTAATTCATAAGTTTATTTATCAAAATTAAATCGCTAAAAATTAATTTAACTAACTATGATAAAATAAAAGACTAGCAATTTAAAAATTATAAAAATTCTATAAATAAACTCAATTAAATTGATGAAAATCACATAAAATTAAGTAGGGGTTTATTTATATTTTTTTGAATTTTTTTATAAGATAACAATACTAAAACAAAGAAAAGATAAATTAAAATCCTAATTTTTTTTTATTTCTTGGACTTCCCAAGGGCTACCCAGTGACGGGTTCGCAAGGTACTAGGCGGTTTTGTGGGATGAAAGCCCAACACGGCCCTTTCCAAGAAATTAATTTTCAATTTTCTATTTTTTTTGTATTTTTGATAATAAAAAGAAAACAATTTTTTTTGTATTTTTAAAGATTTTCTTCAATTGTTTTCTTTTGAAATAAAAGCCTAAAATGGATTCCACCCCCATACTTAAAAATAAACATTGTCCCCAATGTTTTCAAGCCAAGTAGGAGGGGAAAAAAAGCAATAAAAAAAAATTACAATAAATTAAAGATAATCAAGGGGTGTCTCCCAAGAGCGCTTTTCTTTTTCCCGTCTTTAAGCTAGACGGTTTTGGTTAGGAAAAAGGGAAATAAAAATTGATGTGTAAGGGCAACTCCCTTAATTCCCGCTTTGGTGAAGAAGCAAAAGTAACTCGCCCGACTACTCCTCCGCTGTCTTCTTGATTTTCCTTGTTAAAGCAGTTGACTTGAAAATGTAAATTCAAATCACCTATCCATACCTGAGGTGATTTGAATTTTTGTAGAGGAGCGGCAAATGGATCGTGGATGACGTTTAATTGCAACGGCTCCTCTTCTACAGGAAAATCGTTAGTATACGGAAAATCAAAAGTAAGCATTTCAGAAAAATCTTCGCAAGGAGGAGGCTCTTGCAAAGGTATAAGATTAGGCTCCGGTTGTTTATTTTCTAAAATTAATTTTTTATCCAAAATTTTACTGGAAATAAAATCATTGGACGCATAAGGATCAAAAATTTTTGCTCCTAAAAAGTCATAAATTGTGCATGGAGGAGAAAAAGTGGAAGTCGTAGGAGGAGACACATGTTCTTCTTCTACTTCGTCCATAGCGTCCATACACCTAACAAACTCTTGAAATAAGAGTTTTTCCTCTTCTTTGGTATAAACAACTACGGGGGTACATGAAGAGTCATGTTCCGCCAAAGGTAAAAGTTTTAAAGAAGGAGAAAAATTCTTAGGACAAGCAATAATTTCTTCTAAAGTTTTGGGAGGATCAACTTGAAATTGTGTAAAGTCCCCAAGATTAGAAGAAGTGGGTGGTGTGATAAAAGAAGAACAAGAATTAGGATCTAAATAATTGTTCTCATAACTCGGAAAATTTTCCGGTTGATCTTGCGAACAAGAAAAACCAATAGCCGAGGTGGAAGAAGAATTATTTAAATCAAAATAATTATTCGTATTTAAATTCGAAAAAGTATTTTCATGGAAATTAGAAGAATAGGAAAAATTATTTTCATGAAAATTAGAAAAAGAATTATCATAAAAGTGAGAATAGTTATTTTCATAATTATTATAAAAATTATTTTCATAAGAAAGATTTTGATAAAAATTATAATGATAACAATATTCACTTTGATGAGAACCACCACAATAATAACAAACAATTTGGCGTTGTCTTGCGGCTTTCAAAAGATTTACTTTGTGTGTAAGCTCGGTAATTTTAGCGGCCAATTGTGATAACATTTTTTTTATAAAAGAAAATAAAAACAACCGTTAGCTAATTGAAATGAATTTGAAAAAAAAAATTAAAAAGAGAAATGGTGATAGAGAAAAGAGGGATAAAAGTAATACAATTCGCGTTTTCCAAATATCAACAAAATAGTTCCCCGGCAACGGCGCAAAAAACTTGATGAAGATTTTCTACAGTTTTAAAATATATCCAGACTAAAATCTCATATAGGCAAGTGTACCTATCAAAATATAGTATAGAAATGTCGTATTAGACTCGGGGCCTGTTGAGTACTTCTACTCACGCAAATTAATATTATTTTATCGAAACATAAGGAGGGGTAAATTAAACTAAAGAAGGAAGAAAATAGACTAACACAAACACTTGATCTAGACTCTCTTTGAATAAACCTTTTATAAAATACAAACTCAAAATTACTCACTTCGACCGTGGAGGTTCCTAAAGTACAAAAGCGTCTCTCTCGAGCTCATGCTTCTGACTAACCTTAGGTTGATCGATTAAGACCTCTCGGCCAGTCGAAACCCCTAAGCTTGCTTTAGGCGGTGAACCCCTCTATTGGATTTGACTCCAATCCGGCAGATTTATGTCGTCCCCTCTCGAGGAGTGCATTCAACTCTTTTTATCCTTGAGCGATCTACTCGTATCTGCAACCTCTCGGTCATTTAGGATACGGATCTAGGATCGAAGAACATACCCGCGAAATATGAATTCGACAAAATATAATTCAAAGATAAATCGATAGTGGTAAAAAGATTTGACAAAAAGAGTTTTATTCAAATATAATCATGATCAAGTGCTAAAGAAATTGGCTACTTGACATAATATAAAAGTTACATAAAAAGAAGGGAGAGGAGAACATGTTTGCAAAAAGAAAATGCTTGAATTGAAATTACAAAAATAAAACTAAGTTATGAAATTAAAATTACATAGAAGGAATGCAAAAAACGACAAAGTAAACTACAAAATAAGCCTAAAACTAGCTCCTAATCCTCCTCCTGAGCTTCTGGATTCATCTGCTATTTATAGATTTTTCTGCTTGGGAGTCACGCCCTAGGTCACGCCCGTGACCTAGGGCGTGTCAGGCTCGGAAACTGCAGTCTTGAAAGCCCGGGAATGTTGGAGAAAAACCGCCAAAAATCGCCGTTTTGCGGGTCACGCCCCTAGGTCACGCCCGTGACCTAGGGCGTGTCTATTCTGTTACAGGAAACGGCGGGAATGGGAACGGCGCGAGATAATTTTGGCGTTTCTGAAGTGGTCACGCCCTTGGTCATGCCCGTGACCTAGGGCGTGTCTGACTGGGTCAGCAAAACGGTTGGAAACGGCGCAATCTGGCATTAATCTGGCAGTTTCGGGTAGGTCACGCCCTAGGTCACGCCCGTGACAGGGGGCGTGTCCTTAGAAAAAAGTCCCAAAATTGTTCAGGGAAGCTTTTTGGGAAAATCAGTTTTTTTTGACCTAGACACGCCCGTGACTCAAATGTCACGCCCGTGTCACGGGCGTGTACTTGTGAAATTTTCCAGAATTGTAGAGGACGTCGTCCTCTTTCCGTTGACTGGTTGCACGTCCCGTAACTCTTCCTGGTTTGAAAGTTATGACCATTTGAAGTTGAGCTATCCGTTATCAAAAATGTTCATTTTCACCGCTTCAACTTCTGATCAGTCCTGCAAGCTCCAAATTGCTATTCAAAGCCCAGATTGACCTAAAATATGAAAATAAAGCAATTATAATCATAATTACTAAAATATAACTATAATCTTATTATTAATTAAATAAAAACTATATGAAAATAACTATAATTAGTGAGTTATCAATCCTCCACCATAGGGAGTTGCTCCGGGAAAGTCTTCAACGCCAAATCAAAGCCGGAGAATCCCCTCGGCCTCCTCCTTCATCACCAAGCTTCAAGCGGAGTTTTGACCGAGCTTTCTCCATCAAGTTAGGAGGAGCTGGAGCCGCAATCTACGGGTCATTTCAACGAAGAAGACGGGTCCATTGGGAGTGAGTGACAGCCTCCTCTACCCCGGACGCAGTTGAGGACCGAGCTTGGACTCGGATTGACAACCCGGGATTCCAACCGTGAACCCTCAATAAGGCTTTGGATTCGGTCGATTCGCACACCTCTTCCTCTTGTATTTGATAGCTTAGCTTAACTCTTTGTATTGATGAAGTACACTTTATTGTAGTTAATGATCTTGCACTTATTCATGTCTATGTGATTCGTGTGATTTTGTTATTATTGCTTGAGGTGCTCCTTATTATTCCACCATCCATCCGCCCTTGCCGCACTAGCAATTGCTAGTGGCGTGCGTTGCGAAGAGGTGCTCACGACCCTCATTCCGCCGTTCTCTCCACCTCATCCGCTTGCCTACTCGTCCATCCGCCAAGCGATTCGGTGCATAGCGGCCCGTGTAGTTTCCATCCCGCCTGGCGAAGCATCGCATAGCGGCGTTGCATAGGAGTAGCTTGTAGATTTTATTTTCTGTTTCCGCAACCATCAAAACCCCCATCGTTACAGCCGACCCGAGGACTTTAATCTCAAGTCCTCCTCGACATTAACTCATCCCTTACTGTGTTCCTCAAGAGACCGACACTCGGGGATTTATTCCCAAACTTTATTACTTGTGCGACCGGTGCGCTTGCCGTATTCTACACGCATCATAGGCCACCTTTTGGCCCGGTTGAGCTTTGTACCCATTCCTAACATCGCCCTTGCTAGCCCCTTTGTGCCTACCCTTCCTTTTGATTCAGCTCCACTATATTCGCCAAAGCCTCATGGCCGATCCTAGTCGCACACCCAATTCGAGCTTTAGTAGTTTACATTTTATATTGGGTTGTGATGTGGTGATTCATATTTGTGATATGTGGTTGTGCCCAAAAGAAAAATGTGCTGATTTTGTAAAAAGAAAAAGAAAATATTTAAAAGAAAAATATTTGAAAAAGAGAAAAAGAGAAAAGTGAAAAGTACGAGTTTGATTGAAAATCTTTATTTGAGATGATTTGGATTTGGAGTAGGCGGTGCACACACCCATTTTGTAAAAGTTAAGTCTGGGGGTGTGGTGCACCCGTGTTTATTTTGTGGGTAGCGGGTACTAGTTTTGTACGTTAGCTCATTTGGGTTAGGTGCATACCCTTCATGTTTATCCTTGTTTTCCTCACCGTAACCCAAGCCCCATTATTACCCGAAGTCCTACGGAATTGCGCTTGAGTTGACTAGTGCCGTGGAGAGAGTGCGAACGGGCAAGCTTATGGTTTCCGACATTGGTGGATTCCTTTGGGGGTAATCTTGAGCCCCGGTCTTCGGCAATGCTCACCTTAGTGGCCTGTCTACTTTCTCCCTGCGTAGGACCGGATGATTCACCGTGATTCCACTTTTGAGTAATGATAAATTTTTGATACGCATTGTGAAAAATATAAAACATTTTGTATACTTAAGAATTTCCTCTACTTTATTTTTATGCAGACGGGCATGCGACTTCGCATGGTAATCCGTTCTGCAATTTCTTTGTTAGCTAGTTCTTTTTCCTTGTCTGCTTAGGTTGTGTTTGCTCGGGACGTGCAAACAGTTAAGTCTGGGGGTGTGATGAGTCCTCTTTATATACCTAATTTTGGACTCATCTAGGCTTATTTTCTTGCCTTTGCACACCGTTTAGCGTCATTTGCACTCCTTTTGGTTCGCTACAGTTTTCCACATCTTGTGCACCCTTTTTAGCCTATTTCTGTGCGTGTGTGTATTTCCCTTTTGCTGTGCATTATATTTATGTCTGTGACTGCCATGTCGACATCCTGTCCAGTTTTCCTGCAGGTTCGGGGATTGTGTGGGCGTCCGGGGTAGGACTTTCACCATTTTTGGCAAAGGAGTCAATGGTCGTGCATTTTTACCCACGCACGACCATCGACCTCTTTGGCGCACGATCATCGGTCGTGCGCAGTCATGACCTCTCCTGTGAAAGTTCTGTCCCGGCATATCGCACGATCACCAGCCATACCGCGCACGATCACTGCTCGTGCGCTGCCGGTCGTGCGCAGTCAGACCTTCTTTTTCCATTTTGCTGCCTCCATATCGCACGATCACGGACCATATCGCGCACGACCACTGGTCGTGCGCCTGTGATCGTGCGCAGTGTTTAATTCTGTTTTCTATAAATAGCGCAGGTTTCGCCCTATTCCAGATCGCTCGACATTTTCCGCCGTATTTCGTCCCCGACGAGTTTTTCCGCCATCCTCCTTAATTCTCCACCTTAGGGAGGGTCTCCGGGCAAGCTTTCACCGCCAAATCAAAGCCGGAGCATCCCCTCGGCCTCCTCCTTCATCCCCAAGCTTCAAGCGGAGTTTTGACCGAGCTTTCTCCATCAAGCTAGGAGGGGCTGGAGCCGCAATCTACCGGGTCATTTCAACGAAGAAGACGGGTCCATTGGGAGTGAGTGACAGCCTCCTCTACCCCGGACGCAGTTGAGGACCGAGCTTGGACTCGGATTGATACCCCGGGATTCCAACCGTGAACCCTCAATAAGGCTTCGGATTCGGTCGATTCGCACACCTCTTCCTCTTGTTGTTGTTAGCTTAGTTAATTTCTATGTATTGATGAAGTATTTTTATTGATTAGCATTTTCACTTATTCATGTCTATGTGAGTTATTGTGATTTTGTTATTATTGCTTGAGGTGCGCCATATTCCATACACCCTTGCCGCACTAGCAATTGCTAGTGGCGTGTGTAGCGAAGAGGTGCTTACGACCCTCATTCCGTCGTTCTCTCCACCTCATCCGCTAGCCTACTCATCCATCCGCCAAGCGATTCGGTGCATAGCGGCCCGTGTAGTTTCCATCCCGCCTGGCGAAGCATCGCATAGCGGCGTTGCATAGGAGTAGTTTGTAGATTTTACTTTCTGTTTTCGCAACCATCAAAACCCCCCTTTTTAGATCTGACCCGAGGACTTCAATCTCAAGTCCTCCTCGACATTGACTCATCCCTTACTGTGTTCCTCAAGAGACCGACACTCGGGGATTTATTCCCAAACTTTATTACTTGTGCGACCGGTGCCCTTGCCGTATTTTCCACGCATCACTCGTCGAGTCAACGAGTACGGAGAAAAAGTCGGTAATACTACGATCGGGAGAGAGTTATGATCACATTCAAATTCAGGCAACGGAATTAGCATCAGGGGATGCTCATCCGACTCCATTTCAATAACGTCTTCCAGAGTTATGACTCCCTCACTAAGACAATCTTCCAACGCATCGGTCAGGACATCAGTAGCAGAAAAAGTCTCAGGGACGGGCACTTTGATATGTCGCGGGCTTGAAATATCAAGCTCAAGTCCTAACAGATCGTCACCTGAATCACGACTAGGTAAGCTCGCATCAAAATATAAATCTTCTGACTTATCCAGTTTATCACCTGACTTAGGCTCAATAGAGAATTCCATGTCAATCAACGTAGACAACACGGACATATCGTCGGAGGGAACTGGAGATGACTCTTCAGGGAAGAAGTCGTCATCAAGGTCACTAGGGTAACCAGTCTCCTCAATGTCGCTACCATCGTCAGTGATAATAGCCTCGTCCTTAGTGATGGGCACACTCGTAACCACAACGTCAGACTCAATCATGCTAATAGGAACACTCTCACCCCGTGGGCTCATGGCATTCCTAGCACTTACGTCTAACGACCTAGGGATATAGAACATTAGTTCCCACTTTTCAAGCAGGACGCTAACCTCTCACGAATCACCCATCATGGCAAAACAGTGATAGTGGAGCGTGTATCTCCATAAATAGGCGGGTAAACACACTATCAGTTCTAGAACTCGATACGCCTCATTGCTAAGAACACAATAGCGAAGCCCCTACATATTATGGCTCAAAAGGGGTCTTGGGTAAATGTGCACCAAGAGCCCATCCCCACTGACCTATAACTGGCATTGAAGGGGTCTTCGAGAGTGAACACCAAAGAACCCAAACCAACCGTCCACTAGCACGGAAAGATCCTTTGGGAGTGAGCACTAAAGTACCAAGCCCAACCCAACGTGATAGATATACGCTCACAAAAAAAATTATGGAAGCTATCACATCTATTATTACGGCCCCCCCAAGCACTACTCATTCCTCCTGATAAGTCTTCATGATCATTGTGAGGATGAGCACCTTGGTTAAAGAGTCACTTCGATCTTGTGCATCGACTTTATCTTTAGCTTCGAGCCCCTAGTTTTTTCCTAGGTATGACATGGAATGACATGTGAGGTGATTATTCACTTTATTTCTCTTGTGATAGGTTCTTAGACGATCAAGATTCACATGGACAATATGCTATTTTTCCTTGGTGTTATCTCGCTTTCGATGCTACACGTACACATGTCATTGCCTTGTCTAAGACTTCCGCACATAAGAATTGGACATCAACTACACTATCTCTTTTTCGCACAATACGTACTTACACACGATTTACACTTATGAGATTTTCAATGTTTCTCTCACTTGATTATTTCCTTACTCTTATAGCATTGTAGACATACTCATTGTGTGCTTAGTTTAGTCTGTGATGTCCAATTCATATGAACTCTGAAAATTGATTTTCTCTGTCGGTGTACCTTGCTCCATTTTGTGACCCATGTGCTTACAATTCTCTGATCTCTATTCTGCTTTGATTCACCTTTAAGATTATTATCTCTAACCATTACTGTGTGTGTATACACTTTTTGTTATCTGTCTAAAACGCTCCATATCTATTATTTTTTTCATCATGCTTATCTGGTTGGCCTCGCCCACCCTTTTGCTATTATCAAAGGGGGATAATAAATTGTTCATGAGTATCACTCACGGGTTAGGAGAGGTCATATGTAGGGGGAGCATGTTAAGAATGTGTGCACATAGATAGGGGGAGCATGTGTATAGGGGATCTATATAGAGAACCTGTGACCTGTTGAAAGCATATAACTCTTATTCTTTTTATGCACTCTATCACATTATTATTTCACATGAATGGGATTTGATATGATCAAAAGGGGGAGTTTGTTGGAACTGATGGTTCACAATCCCTGTGTTTGAGAATATCAACTCCCAGGCTGTATTTGATCATGTCTTGTGTTGATAGAGTGTGCAGGTTGGCAGGTGCAAGCGAAGAAGAAGAAGATTCATATGGCCACTAACGTCGAGCGGTAGAAGTTATCGTCGCGCGGTATCCGTGAATTAAATGTACAGAGCTCTCGGGAAAACTACCACTCCACGCTAGTCCTACTGCATGCGCTAACGCAAGGAATTAATTTGGCCTGGCTCTCGGGAATACTACCACTCCATGCTATTCCTACCGCATGCAGTAGTCTCTCGACAAACATCGAGCAGAATTTCTCGAGAAATGACCTACCGCAAATGCTAGTTTTACAACGCCGCACTTGTCTCTCGACGGACATAAAGCAGGATTTCTCGATGAATGATCTACCGCCATGCGCTAGCAGTTACCGCGCCGCGCTAGCCGCTCGACGAATATCGACATGTTGTTTTCGAATCGTCTTGTCCAATATTACCGTGCGGCGGTAGCTGTAACCGCGTAGCGCTAGCAACAATGAAACGACAAATATTCATTTTGAATATTATTCCTGATTTGGACGACAGCTGGCACAACAAGCGCGCGAACCTACCGTCGGGAGGTAGTCTTACCACCTGCGGTAACCTATTTTCATGAAGACGTATAAAAGGTCGCCATAGTTTCTGTGCCCATTTCCTGAAGGACTGAAGAGCGACGGGAGTTCTTGAATTCTAGGGTTCGGCCGCCTTCTTGTGCTCCGTTCCAAAAGTCTCGGTCGAAGAAGAAGAAAGTCGTCTCCCTTCCATTAGTGAACGAAGAACTCTGGAGATACAAGATCTACATCGAATATGACGTGCAGACCGATTGCTAGTAAATAAATATTTTAAGCACCGGTCGTGGATCGCTCAACAGAGAAGTCGTCAAGAGGGAGAACTTCAACTTTTAGATTATTTACATCTTTTATTCTTGTAATCTTTTTGTTTCTAAATCTTGTGGATAGGAAAATCGACCGGTAAGGGTCGTCGGAATCCATATAGGACTCCATGGGAAATCATCCTGGGGATAAGGAAGTCTAGATCCGGAGGATCTTGCGGGGCTCTAAGACCCTTCCTTGTGAGGAGGTGAAGAGACGGCTCGAAGACGTCTCTTGGAGGGAAAGGAGAAAGCCAACCGGTCCGTGGACGGATCAGTATAGAAACTAAAATATTATTTCTACTCGTCGCCTTAGATCTCCAGCATCACGGAGATCACCCTTATGTACTCATTTAGAGCTATTGTTATTTTGCATTCATGCAGTTGAATTCTTGTTTCTGTTTTGATTAAATTTGTGATTGTTCTGGTTTGTTAAAGTGAGTGCGTGTGTAGTGAAGCTTGCGAACAAACTTGGCAAGAAAATGATTCCATAGACTTACCATTGCACGTTAGATACCTAATGCCCCGCGGTAGGTACCAGAACTCGATTTCCTCGGCAAAATATTTTTAAATTTCTATTAACGCGTAAAACCTTATTCATCCCCCCCCCCCCATCTATGGTTGGCCACTAGATCCAACATCTCCCTATTGAGGAAACAGAAGAAGCTAGACCCCCGCTATTTGGGCCCCTATCAAGTGATAGAGCACGTTGTCGTAGTGCATAATGATTAACCCTGCCCCCATAGTTGAGAAGTCTACATGATGATTTCCATGTCTCTTCTTTGAGAAGAGTCCATCGACAACTAAATCAGCACCATACTACTCCTCCAGTACCACTGCATTCGGACAGATCCATTCACTTACAGCTAGGGAAATTATTGGACTTCAAGGTGAAACACATGTGATATAAGGCAATATCGATGGTCAAGGTCCTATGGTCATATTGCAGACGAGATGAATACACGTGGGAACCCGAGGCCCTCGTCTGAGAAAAGTATCTCGAGCTCTTTTCCTAGGTATGTTACACTTACCCCCCTTCTTTAAGCATATTTTCGAGGACGAAAATCCTCCTACTTTTATTGGATTGTAACATCCCGACTTTATTGGGTCACTAAAACCCTAATAAACCAAATAAAAGTGACATGAACCTCTACCCAATACCCAAAAGAGGTGGGAGGTGACCATATTCGGGAATAGTGTCCTAATGAACTCCGATTTGAGTTTCATCAGTTCCAATGAACTCGGATAATCGATATGAGTGTGATGGAACTCATTGTATTATAATCCGAGGTGTTGCGGCAAATATGACGATTTTGACCTTTTTAGTACACCACGACGCACAGATTTTGGATATTTAGCAAACGAACTCTTATTCGACCCTGGTTAGTAGCGTTGGATTCTTATGGTCAATATGAATTCAATGGAGTTCGTACAGGTCAATTTAAATTATGGATGGTCAATTTATGGTCAAACCAAGTACTATCGTGCTCTAAAAAGCGTGCACACAGCAATTGTGGCACAATACCCCAACATTGACCCCATCTCCTAAAGATTTGTACTTACTTTGACTTTGACTCACATGGGGGACCCATCCCATGGTTGACTTTTAGTCAAACTTACTAAAACAAATAATTTTTCCTAAGGGGATTTAATTCCAAAAGTGCCCCACTTGAACCCCATCACAAAGGCCATCATGGGCCCTCTTATGGGCTCTTATTTCTCATTATGCAGCTAAGGAGTTGGGTCTTGGTCCATGGTAAGGGCTCATCCCACTCCTCCTCTCTTTTTCACTCTCTCCCTCCTTCCCTAAGCCTAGCTCCAAGCCTCCAAAGAGTGGCATGTGGTTGTACTTTTCCCCAATCAGAGGATGCCAGCTACTTCTTTGGTATGGTTTGGGATGTACCACCCCAAGCCAATGGAAAAGAGGTTAATCAAAAGCTCCCTCCTCTTCTATCCTCCCCAAACCAAACTCCCAAGCAAAAAGGGGCTTACACTTGGTTGTACCTCACCCCTGAATGGTTGACACATACCCATTCCAACTAGTTAGAGCCAAAGCTCACTCCTTCCATGGAGAATTATCCCACACCGAGAGAAAGAAGGAGACTCTCCTCTCCCCCTATATAAAGTATCCCTCCACCTCTGGATGAACTTGCCCCTCTCCCCAGCTAAAAACGAGCCACCACCACCTTCTTCCAAGGCCCGACCTCGCCGGAATCCCTCCTCTTGAGCTCCACCACCCTCCACCTCCATTAATGGTGGATCTCGTCGAGAACTCCCGAAGACCCCAAACAAGGTGGATACCTCCCTTTCCTTACCCCCTATCTTCTGGTCAAGTTGCATGTGAGCTCCATCGGTTGAGGCGCCTCTACCGTCTCGCCCTCCCCTTTGTTCAAAAATTTCAAATAAAAAAATAGCTCTGACGATGGCCGGCGGCGGCAGGCCATCGGACCACCGCCGAAGGGAGCGCCCACCCCAAGGGAGTTTGCCGGGGGCGGAACCATGGCCAATCGGGGTGGAGCCATGGCCGATCGGGGCAGAGCCATAGCCAGCCGGCGGCCAACCAGCGTCGGCAAAGGCCCGCAATAGCTCTGTTTTGGTACAAGTCGGGGGTTTCATTAATAAAATTTTATAATTTTATAATTATAATTAACCAAAAAGGTTTTTAATTTTCTAGGGATAAACTAGAGGCCTTATGAAAAATATTTGAACATAAAAGTTGTGTATTTTTATGAAATATATTTCCACAAAATAATTGGGTTTTTTTTGAGGCCATCTTGTATTTTAAAATGCGGGAATAAAGTTTATTTGGTAAATTTGGGAGACCTAAAATGCTCCTAAAAATTCTATAAAATTCTCAATGATATTTGGAGCCCTCGTGCATGCTCTATCATGATTTGGGGATTTTTGGTTATTGTTTGATATTTTTCAAACATTTAAAATGATGGATTTAACATTTGGAAATTAATTGAGGCCAATTTTCCCGATCAAAATCTCGTAAAATCTCCTAAATGATTTATATTTACTAAAGTCATGCCACGATGAAATTTGAGAAATTTTCGAGCATTTCTGCTATTTTTGAGATTTTAAATCATGCTCGAGATTAATTTAAAGATTCCTAGTTGCAAAAACTTACGATTAAAATGTCTTATATCTTTATACGAAATTCTTGTGGTTGAATACATGCCTTGGAAATATATGAGGAATTTTTTGAAGGCACTCCTGGTATTTTAATGGATTGATTTAACTCGAGCCTACTTTGTATAATGTTAGAGGCTATGTAAGAGCTCAAAACATTGAAAGTTATTTTGAGCAGTTTGTATTTTACATTTAAAACCACAATCGTGATTTTGTGATTTCAAATACCACTTATTTTTATATAAAAAAGGTTTATTCGAGGCTTAATGAATTGTTGAAGCTCAATCAAAACTCAAAATGACTCGAGCAATTTTTAAGGTTTATGTTTTGGTGATTTCAACATCAAGTTCTGATATTCTTGATTTCCGACTCTTTGTTGGATAAAAGAGGTTTAAAATGAAAGAAAATGATATTGGGTTTAATAAAGAAACTTGATTCACTCTAATGCGAGCAATTGAGGTTAAGAGACTGTGCTAAACCTCTTGCGGATATTTAGCCCTCGGTAATTATTATAACGACGAGCAAGTAATTATAATAAGAATGTAATCCTTAAATAAAGTCTTATTAAGCCGTGTTTAAGAGGTGCAACTGAACATAATTTCGGACTTTAATAATGGGTGAAACTCAAAAGAAGCTTCCTAAGAACAAAAATGGAACTGAACAATCCTCCTATGAATGGCAATGGAACTGAACATTCCTCCTATGATGGAGATGGAACTAAACAATCCTCTTATAAACGGAGATTGAACTGAATATTCCTTCTATGATGGAGATGGAACTGAACAATCCTCTAATGAACGGAGATAAAACTTAACATTTCACCTGTGAACGGAATGTAATGCCCCAAAATTTACAAATACTAAGAGAATTGGTCACTGGAGGTTATCGTGTGGCGATAGTCTTAGCGCCGACGATAGCTCAATGAATTAAAAGACCAAGGTATCGGGTTGATACTGCTTGGCGGTAGAAAGGTATCGCGTGGCAATACCACTCGACGCACTCAACGTATTCGATGAATCATCGAGAGTACTATCGCACAGCGATAGTAAGATATCACACGGCGATAGCTTGAGCGGCGCTATTTGGCTAAGCGTCCACCGCCTAAGATACCGCGCGGCGGTAGTGGTTATCGCACGGTGGTAACTTTAATATAAAGGCTGGACATGAGATTGAATTCTTATTTTCTCTCTCAGACACACACACACTCTCTCTCTCTCAATATTGGAGATTCTGGAGGGAAGAGGAGGAAGAATTCTAGGAGGCTAAGAGGAGAAGCGATCCAAGGTGTGCTTGTGATCGGAATCACGAGTCGATGCTAGATCCGGGGAGAGGAAGATGTGGTGATCAGTTCTATCCGGATCAAAAGCAAGGGAATGGCTCCTAAGCAATCAACGAGGATAACGACTTTCTACTTGGATAAGTGAAGTTCTCAATTTGCATATGTACATGGAGCCCCTCACCAAAAGATGAAGGAAAGGGTGGTGTCCAGCGAGTAGATCGTGTGATCCCTGGTAGAACTTGCATTTAGATCCTGAATCAAAGTATTGAATAGGCATGTTGTGTGAAGCCCATCTTGACAGGTTGGTCTAGATTGGTAATGAATTGTTTTTCGTGTTGGAGAAGACTCTGAGGATCAACTTGTGGTTAAATGTTTAGAATCCGGGGTCTGGGGGTTTGTAGGATGTTGCAGCGGAAGTACTGGAGATGATCTCTAGGAAAACACCCAAAATTGGGATTCTGTCCCCTACCACACGGCGGTAGTGCTACCGCCGATGATATATCCCAGTGAGCTATGATTATGAGGCCTATCTCTGGGAGACATTGAGGCCATTATGTGATAAGCTGAGAGCCTTGCGAGCCCAGCTAAGGTGGCCATGAGTGTCAACCTGATTTGGTGTGAAGCCTATCTCGCGAAGATCATATGGCTAGCATATGAGATGAGAGCTTATAGTGCCCAGCTAAGGCCAGTGAGTCGAATAGGAAAAGGAAACCTAACCCACATCTTGTAAATTTCCCTTGATTACTTCGGCTTTCGGAAATGGCATGGCAATTTGATCAATGTGAAAGGGCTGAACTGTACCAACGTTATGTCATTCGGACTAGATTGCCTAAAGTACCTGGATTTCATCATTGGCATAATGAGAGTCCTAGGACTGCTGCTAGAAAGACAAAAATGATTAAGTTTATAACATCAAGTCTGGGACTTTGGATGGTGGTGACACACGGGAATTTCGGTACACCGAGAGTGTGCCCTGAGTGAATGGGGCATATGGTCCTACGAGCCTGCGTCTATGGTGAATAGTGCTTGAACGCACATTAGTATTGCCATAATATATATATCTATATACTGCTATTTGCAGGGAAGGAGAACAGTCGCTCCGAGTAAGGAGTGGGGTCGTTATAAATTGGTCAGCTAATGTTGACCGTAGTGTTGTTTTCCCATATTTTGGTGGGCTATGATATGCAGGTGCAGGAGTGCCAAGTGGAAAATATTGGAACCCCTAGGTGATTTAGGCTAGGCTATCTTCTTAGGTTGTGACCCATATGTATAGAAGGGTAAACTTTTATGTGTTTCTAGAGTCTAGGACATGTTCTTAGAGTCAACAGATCAAAGGACCAACCTACAACACTGCCAAAGACTCAAGACTTAGAGAAATCAAGAATTAGAAAAATAAATCTACATTCGTCGATCTCAAGTCGACGATAGTCGTGCTCAGCTCGACTAACTCAGAGCTAAAATCTCTGAGCTGAGCTTGACGAACTCCGTTCTCAGATCAACTAACTCTTCAACACTCAGTGCCATAATTCACTCAAAGCCAAGGCTGACTCAGAGACAAAGAACACTCGATGTCAGATGTGTTATTCACTCAATGCCGAGAGATTGACCAAGTTCTTTGGTCGACTAACTTCACAGTCTCGGGTCGACGAACATAAAGCGTAGAATTAGTCAGTTTATGCACAGCAGTTGATTCACAGAACTCAGGTCGACGAAAGCTGATCTCAGTTCGACGAAGGCTGATTAGAGGTCGACGAAATCTCAGGTCGATGAAAGCTGATCTCAGGTCGACAAAAACTGTAAGACATTTTGTTATTTATTCTTTCTCTTTCTGTCTCATCATTTTATATCTATTATAGGCTATCAATTCCCTTGTAAATCAATGCACTTATATTCTCTGAATAGAGCCATTACGGGCAGCATTGATTGCTAACATCCTCCATGGAATTAATTTCTTATATCTCGGGACAGACATAGAATAGAATAATTGACAACATTCTTGTCCTTTTCGTTCCCAAGATTTCGGCTGAACATTTATTGCAAAGTTTTCTTTTGAATTCGACAAAGTTGCAGTTATCTGATACATATCTCCCTGCCAAAAAAAACCACTAGACATTAGAAGAGTAGAGATTGATCATCAACTAGAGTCACAGTAAAGAAAACATCCCAAAAGTGCAGTGAAATACATCTCTCAAAAAATTGACTGCTCTCAAGAGAAGAAGAAAGAACAACCATCACCATCAAGAGTCTTTCTTTCTCTCCCTCTTTGTTTTCAGGGATCTCAAGTGACAGCAACATTCAAATCAGTCAAGGATCTCTGAAAAGCTTAAGTCCTACTCAACCTTTTACAAAGCTTCCACTCCTGAACCATTCAAGATCTAAGGGGGAGCTTTGTCATCAACAACTCAGAATCCACATAGTATTCTCATTGGGTTTTGAGAAAAGAAGAATTTCATCAAACTCTTATCCCACCGCTGTATAGGGTTTTAATTCCCTTCAAAATTACTCTGGTTGCAAGTCTCCTTCCAAAAGACTTGAGGTTTGGTTTTTAGCATCTGATCAAAAGCTCATTGGTGGCAGTCACCTGATCAAAACCTGTAGTGGATTCCTACCTAGGGTGTTAGAAGAGTGTATGTACCCAAGTTTGGGGAACCACTATAAAATTCTTGTGTTGTATGTGTGTCTGTGATCTTCTCTTGTGCTTGTGCTGTGATATAATGTTTGTTGTGTAGCTTAGTTACTTTTCTCTAGTTAACTTGCTACACTTGTACACTCACCTTTTATTTTAGCAAAAGTGAAAAGTTTTCAAAAACTCTATTCACCCCCCTAGAGTTATTCAGAGCTTAACCTATCTTCTAATTGGTATCAGAGGAAGTTTAATCACATCATACAGGCTTACACCTGGATTAATCAAGATCCTCAGGATAAACTCTGAATAAGTCTTATTAGTTTCTCTGATTAGATTTTATTTTTTGATATCATGGCATAAAACAAGGATTATGCCAACACCGGACCTCTAGTTTGCAACCTGCAAAAGTTTTGAATCTGGAAGGCAAAAATCAAGTTATACATGAACTCTATTGATGAGGATATTTTTAATTCCATCTTGACAGGACCACCATCTCCAGTAGCCTCTACCTCAACTCCATTAAATCTCAGTGCAGTGCCTCCTCCAGACCAAGCTAATGCACATAAGAAGGCAAAGATTGCTGATGCCGGAGCCATGAACATATTGGCCCAAACTATGTCAAATGACATATTTCAGAAGGTTGCTGAATGTACATCTGCCAAGGCAATTTGGGATTCCCTCAACCAAATGGTAGCAGGCTTTGCTTATGAGAGGAAGGACAGAAGATCAAACCTCATATCCCAATATGAGAACTTTAGAAAAGATGAAGCAGAATCTGTAGAAGTAATGTACACCAAGCTGAGCTCCATCATCAGATAGCTCAGAACATTGAATAAAGAAATCACTTTAACTGAAGTCAATGATAAGATCCTCATGTGCTTCCCTAGCACATGGGATTCCAAAATCTGGTCCATCAAAGAAGCCAGAAGCATGACTGAAATCTCAACAGAATCTCTAATTGGAAAGCTCAAATCCTATGAGCAACTGCTCAAGTCAAGATAAGCTGCAGTTGAACCAAAAGTTTCAACACCCACCTGGAAGGAACAAAACTTAGCACTTAAAGCTGCAAAAGAATCTCCCAGCCTATCTGCCAATGAAGAAATTATGAGTCTCTTTGCTAAGAGATTCTATAAAATGGAAAGAAAGGACTTCAGGAGGAAGCCTTCAAGGAATGAAGATAAACCCAGGTGTGATAAGACCCCTTCTAAATAAGTTGTCTGTTTTGGGTGCAGGAAACCAGGACATTTCATCTCAGAATGTCCAGAAGCTCAAAAGAAAGACAGAAGGTATGAGAAGGAGTCAAGAAGACATCAGCACAACAAGGCCTACTCCAGCAAATACAAAAAGAAGGAGAAAGGTTTTGTGGCTGAAACCTGGAGTGATACTGAAGATGAAACATCCTCATCCAGTTCCAGTGAATATGATACAGAAGAAAAGAAGGCAAGAGAAGTTTGCCTTATGGCAATAGATGTTGGAAGTAGTAGATCAAACTCAGATGAATCAGAAGATGAAGAATTCCTCTCTAAAGAGAATCAGGTAATTGCTTCATATGATTTTCAGTCTAAAGAATTCAAATCTGAATTTAAACTATTGTGTTTAGACCTAATAGGATCTGAGAAGGAAATCAAACTTCTCAGGGAAAAACTATTAGAACAAGAAAAAATCATTGCTGATAATGAAAAATTAACTGAAGAATTAAACCTAGCTAATCAATAAATAATGTTCCTAAAATCTTAATTAAGTAAGGGTAAGGAACTAGAAGAAACCTTAAATGGTAGAAGTTTACAACTGATAGACAAAACTAGCACAGTCAATACAAGATCTATTAATAATAAACTAGGATTAGGAGCCTCATCTAGTGAACCAATCCTTATTAAGAAAAATCAACTATCAAAACCCATAATTTTTTTTTCTGAAAATGGTAAGAAGAATACTAAACAAGTAGAGAAAGTCAATGAAGTGCTTAAAAAACTAGACCTTAAGAAAACAAGTCAGAAAAAGAAAAACACACAATATAACTATGTTCAGAAAATTTCGTCGAACTCAGAATGACGAAATGGGTATAGTTCGTCGAACTCAGAATGACGAACTCTGAACGCAAATAATAATGTAATCTATTCTTCGAACTTGGATCGGCAAAACCAGTATGGTTCGTCGACCAGAGATCGACGTTTTTGGGGCTCTGAGAATGCATACTTCCATTCTTCGAGCAGAGATCGAAGAACTCAACCCTGATCGTCGAGCTCAAGTTGACGAACATACCAAAATTTGTCAGATCTAGTTCATAACCAGAGTAATCTAAAAACTAATGAATCCTTTAATCCCTTTAGTCAGTGGGTCATACCTCCTAGAAGGTATCATCCTTTAGGTTATAAGGATCAACCTGAATGCTCTTTTACTTCTAGTTTTGCTATGTTAAACAACAAGGACCCAAGGTAAACTAGGTCAAAAACTGCTAATCCTCTTTGCATGTAGAAGAGAACCCTGTCACTCAAAACAAGTGGTACCTGAATAGTGGTTGCTCTAAACATATGACAGGTTGCAAAGAATGCCTAATCAACTATAAAACCAAGACTGGACCTAAAGTAATCTTTGGGGACTTAGGATTTGGACTGATAGAAGGCTATGGTGACTTCAACTGTGGAGCTATCACATTCAAAAAGGTGACTTATGTAAATGCTCTAAAGCATAACCTAATATCAGTAAGCAACCTATGTGATATAGGTTATCAAGTAAGCTTTACCAACTCTTTATGTATTATTTCTTTAAACAACACAACTGTTTTAAAAGAACTAGACAAGGCAACATCTACATAGTAAACTTTTAATCAGCTAAATCTGAAATTTGTTTATTCAATTCTGTTAGTATTCAAATTACTTTATGGCACAAAAGACTAGGACATGTAAATCATAAAAATATAGCTAGGTTATCTAAGGACAATATTGTTAGAGGTTTACCTTCTGGTCCCTACAAGAAGGAAGGCCTCTGCAGGGCTTGTCAACTAGACAAGCAAACTAAATCTAGTTTCAAATCTAATAATAAGAGTGATTCACCTATAATTTTGTATTTTCTCCATATGGACCTTTTTGGTCCTATTGCTGTACAAAGTCTAAGAGGAAATTCTTATACATTAGTTATTGTAGATAACTTCTCCAGATTCACATGGGTTTTCTTTTTGAGAGCTAAGTCAGATACTTTTCAAGTTCTTACAGATTTTCTCAAGAACATACAGATTGAGTATTCTACTCAAGTTGCATTGATCAGAAGTGATCATGGCACTGAGTTTGAATCTCTTCTTATGCTAGAGTTCTATAGGAAAGAAGGTATAATACACTGCTTCTCAGCTCCCAGAACTCCTCAACAAAATGAAGTAGTTGAAAGGAAGAATAGAACACTCATTAAAGCTGCAGGTACATTGCTTGAAGATACTTACATGCCTCTATCATATTTGGCAGAAGCAGTAAGCAAAGCAAATAATGTCCTGAATAGAAGCCTAATACATAAACTAAAGCTTAAGACTCCCTATGAACTACTCAAAGGGAAGAAACCTATAATCACCTATTTTAAAATATTTGGATATATATGTTATATTCACAATAATGACAAGAAACATCTCAGAAAGTTTGAAGCTAAGGCTGCAATGGGAATTTTTATAGGATATTCCCAAGTCAGTAAGGCATATAGGGTGTTTAATAAATCAACACTAAAAATTGAAGAATCTATGCATGTAACATTTGATGAATCTAATATGTTTTACAAGGAGAGAGATATCTCTACCAACAGTCATTTGCAAGTACAGAATTTGTGTGAGATCTTGGATGATCTAAACCTTACCTCAAAGGTTGAATCACATCCCTCTCCACAAGTTATATCAGAAGCTGAAAGTGAAGAAGAGATTGTGGAAGCAACTCAGTCTTCTATAACAGTTGACACAATTCCACAAGAGGAATTTAATCAAATAACTGTTGCTGAACCAACTTCTCTTAATGATTTTGTCATACTTAGGGATCACCCTAGATCTCAAGTAATTGGAGACATATCAGTAGGAGTGCAGACAAGGCATCAACTCAACCCTGATGTGATGCTTGCCTGCTTTCTTTCTCAAATTGAGCCTCAATATATATCTGATGCAGAGCAAGATCCAAACTGGATTATTGCAATGTAAGAGGAACTCAATCAGTTTGAGATGTGTAAAGTTTGGGACTTAGTTCCAAGGCCTAAGGGCTATCCAGTAATTGGAACTAAGTGGGTATTCAGAAACAAACTTGATGCCCAAGGTGTGATTTTGAGGAATAAGGCAAGGCTTGTTGCTCAGGGATACAAGCAAGAGGAAAGAATTGATTATGAACAAACCTGTGCACCTATTGCAAGACTTGAAGCCATCAGAATTTTCTTGTCCTATGCAGCTCATAAGAAATTCAAGGTATATCAAATGGATGTCAAAAGTGCTTTTCTCAATGGGGAACTAAAAGAAGTATATGTGGAGCAACCACCAGGTTTTATCTCTTCAACTCACCCCTCCTATGTTTTTAAATTATATAAGTCTCTCTATTGTTTAAATCAAGCTCCAAGAGCTTGGTATGAAACCTTAGCCAGCTTTTTTTTAGAGCATGGTTTTTCAAGAGGCATGGTTGATAGAACCCTTTTTACAAAACTACATCATGATAAAATTCTATTAGTACAAATATATGTAGATGACATAATCTTTGGCTCTACTGATCCAAATCTGTGCAAAAGAATTTCTGATCTAATGCACTCAAGGTTTGAGATGAGTAGCATGGTTGAGTTATCATATTTCCTTGGTCTCCAAGTAAAACAAAACCCTGAAGGAATCTTCATCTCTCAGTCTAAATATGCTAAGGAGCTTATTAAGAAGTTTGGGATGAATGATGCCTCTATCATGAAGACTCTCATGGCTGCCAATGCTGTTATAGATGCTGATGAGTCTGGAAAACCAGTTGATCAGACCAAGTATAGGGCCATTGTTAGATCCCTATTGTATTTAACAGTATGCAGGCCAGACATTATGTTTGCCACATGTCTTTGTGCTAGGTTCCACGTGAACCCAAAAGAATCTCACCTTATTTTCTTTAAAAGGAATTTAAGATATATAAAAGGTTGTCCAGATCTAGGCCTCATGTATTCAACAGAATCAGCATTTGTGTTAACTGGATTTTCTGATGCTGATTATGCTGGATGCAGAGTAGACAAGAACAGCACCTCAGGAACTTGTCAGTTCCTTGGTGACAGACTTGTATCTTGGTTCTGTAGAAAGAAAACATTTGTTTCAACTTCCACTACTAAAGCTGAGTATATGGCTACTGGCAGTTGTTGTTCACAGATTTTGTGGATACAAAACCAACTACTGGATTATGGTGTCAACTTAAATAATTCAACTATACTATGTTATAATACAAGTGCAATTTGAATTGCACAAAATCGAGTATTGCATTCTAGAACCAAACATATAGACATTAGACATCATTTCATTAGAGATTGTGTTGACAAAAATAAGATTAAACTTGAATTTATCTCTACTAATTTGCAAAGAGCAGGCATATTCACTAAGCCATTAGACTCATCCAAGCATCTGTTCTTTTTCAATCAGCTTGGTATGATAAATGGTCAGGATTTAATCTAATGCTCTGTCTGTAGTCAAAGAATTGTCTCTGTTCGTCGACTTGAGATCGACGAACTGATAACTATTATTAAGAATTTTCGTCGACCTAAGATCGACGAAATCTCTTAGTATAGCTCATTCGTTGATCAGAGGATGACGAATTATATCTCTATAAGTTTTCTGCGAATGATGAAAACTTTCCCTCTCTTCGTTCTTAGATCGACGAACTTTGTCCTTTATGTAATTTTTCGTCGACCTGAGATCGAAGAATCTTGAGTTTTTGTCAGATTGAGATTGTCGTTTCATATTCTAGAAAATACTATATCTGGCTTTTCTTTGACCTCAATCACGCGCTTTCAGAATTCCCCTCCTGTACTTGATCTTGTGTTTTCTCTTGCAGGTATGCTCTTTCTCTCTCTCATTGGATCTTAACGTCACAAATGGCCTCTACTGGATCAATAGGTATAAAGTTCGATCATGGTTTCGATATTGATTTTGACTCTTTCCAATAGTCAGATCAAATTTTCATAGATATTCTACAGCTATTTGAGGAATAAAATATGAAGCAGTTCATGTCTAAAAGAATCAGGATTCCTATGACGGAAATCAAGGAATGGGTTGGCTCTTCTTCTTCAATAGAGACTGAAATGACTGGGACTATCAGTGGTACTCAGGTGATTCTTTCTCCCTCTGTTCTCTCTGAACTTTTCAATTTGAAAACTGGAGAAGATGATCTAGAACTAGATGATAAGGAATATGAAGATATGCTGGCTGTTATGGGTCACTTTGACGAAAACCCTAACAAACTATATAAGAAAAATTTCTCCCCGACATATAAATTTCTTGCAGATGACGTTGGGAAGGTGTTGTTTTCTAAACATACAGCACATGACTACATCTCCAGGCAATAGTTCCTTGTTATGGCTGCCCTGGTCAGTAAGAGAAGTGTGAACTGGCCACAAATTCTTTTTGACCTAATCAGGAGAAAGAATAGCAAAAAGGAGGTTTGCTATGGTAGAATCTTGGGCTTGTTCCTGAAAGCCAAGGCCAATGCACTACTGCTATCTCAGACAATATGCATCAATGCATTTAAGAAGCTCTCATCTGCCCTCTTTAGCAGATGGGAGAGGACTATCATAAAGCCATCTAAGGGCAAGTCCTCTTCCTCTAAATCTTATGAAAGTACAAGGGCTAAATCAGCCACTCCTCACCCATCTGCAGAGATTCCATCCACCCCTCCACCTCCTCCTGATTCTCAAGCACCATCTCGGCATCAAGTTCAACAAACCCCAGTCTCCATTTCTATTCAAATACAAACCCATACACCTCCAGCATCTCCAATTCCTTCTTCCCCTACACATATTCCATCCAATTCTCCCTCTCCTAGGGCTGATACTTCAATCCCATCTTTCAATTTACTTTCATTTTCTCTGAACACTCCTTCTCCTCACCAATCTCCTCAACAGGACCCCCTTGCAGACACTTCCAACCAACCATCTCCTCCAGCAACTATCTTTACTACCTCTATCCCCTCTCAACCACCTCCTGCCCAAACATCTGACTCCACATCTTTGAATCCCTCTATCATCCAACCACTTCTTGAGCTCCTCAAGCCTATCCTCCAAACCATCATTGTAGAGGCTATTTCCCCTCTGTCTATCTCCATATCATCTCTTTCTGCTCAAATCTCTACCCTCACCTCTACCCTCTCTTCATCTGGGGGCCTGGCTTCAGTACATACTGAAACCAGGCAGGGGGAGATACTTAATAATGAAGTAGCAACAATAGCACCAGCAGCAGCAGCAGGAACAAATGTTGATATGGAACCAGATTTTCTACATTTTCTTGATACTGATATGGAATCAGATGATATAGAGATAACTGACTCAATAGCAGATGTAGATAATCAATGTACAGATATTATAGTATCCAATGCTCAAGAGACCAGCTTGCCAGAAGTTTTGCCTGGAAGGGTCTACTTCATTAAATCTAAAGTAAATCTACATACTCTGCTGAAAATTTTTTGATCTTATATTCAGTTCTGCCTCTCCTCTCCCACTCAATCATCCAGAGTAATAGTATGCTACACCTCCCCTACCAGTTCAGAAGTGTTAGCAATTATAAAGAAAGTCTGATAGCTCCTCCAGTAGCATTATATGAACAAAGATCTAGCCCTCCTGGGCCAACTTATATCACGGATAATAGCCCTATTCCTAGTTTAGATGATCTAATAAATCAGGACATTGATATGGAAACTGAAGCAGCTGAAGCTGAAGTTGTTCCCACTCAAGCTAGCAAATAAATTCCCAAGGATCTGATTAGTAAGATTGGTGAAATATATGACAATCCTTTGTCTTCTGATGATGATGATGATGATGATGATTCTGATGATACTCCAAAGAGGAAGCTAATCTCCAAGAAAAGGAAAGCACCTCCTCCACCTACTCCAAAACCTAAGTCTACAAATGATATTCCATACTACATTCTGCAAAACATAACTCCTTATAAGGGTATGCTAGCTTGGATGTGGCTATCCAAAAATGAACAGAAGAGAAGAAAGAAAAAGCAGAAGATACTCTCCTCCACTTGAGAAATTCAAAAGGGATCCTCCTCCTCCTCCTCCTCCTCCTCCTCCTCCAACTATAAGTGCCTCAGGAACCTTATCTCAGAGCTCATAAGGATTCACTAAACCTACTCTCACTAAAACTTATCAGAGACAAGGAAGACCTTCTCACTCTTATGGAGATAGTCAGCATAAACAGATACATCAGTCTTATTCAAGACATCAGTCAGCTCAACAGTCTATCCCTCAGCCAACATTTTCCCCTCCTCCATCTCCTGGCAAAGCTAACAAACCTGAAGAACCTCCAAGTCAAGCTTATGATCCTGAAACTAGTCCAACTACAAGAATGGCTAGATTCAAGGAATCTTTGGCTCTCTCACAAATCAGGCAAGCCAAAGAAAAAGGTCAAGACTCTTCTCAGTTCTCTACTATGTCTAGCTATAGGAAGAAAGAGTTTGAAAGATATCAAGTAGGAAAATTATTCAATGCTGATGAATACATAAGTCTACATCCTAAAGCAGTGGTTCCAAGAACTACCTCACAAAAGACTATTGGTGATGCTGATATGACCATGACTATGAAGCAGGCTCATGATCCAAAAAGGATAATCAAATTTACTAAGCCTTCTGATTCTCACAAGAACATTTAAATTGTTTATTTTTTGTGCTTTTTGTGAACAATCTGGGTACATAACTTTATAAAGGTACTGATAGCTTATTTATTCTATCAGTTATCTCAGTTTTTCATGTTATGTTTACCTCATTTTGTCTTGTGATATTTATCTGTTTTTGGTTGAAGTAACCTCACCCAAATAGGGGGAGATTGTTGGAACCCCTAGGTGATTTGGGCTAGGTTCTCTTCTTAGGTTGTGACCCATATTGTATAGAAGTGTCAAATTTTATGTGTTTCTAGAGTCGAGGCCATGTTCTAAGAGTCAACAGATCAAAGGACCAACCTACAACACTGCCAAAGACTCAAGACTTAGAGAAATCAAGAATTAGAAAAAGAAATCTACATTCGTCGATCTCAGGTCGACGATAGTCTTGCTCAGCTCGACTAACTCAGAGCTAAAATCTATGAGCTGATCTCGACGAACTTTTTTCTCAGATCGACTAACTCTTCAACACTCAGTGCCATAATTCATTCAAAGCTAAGGCTGACTCATAGACAAAGAACACTCGATGCCAGATGTGTTATTCACTCAATGCCGATAGATTGACCAAGTTCTTAGGTCGACTAACTTCACAGTCTCAGGTCAACGAACATAGAGCGCAGAATTAGTCAGTTTATGCACAGCAGTTGATTTACAGAATTCAGGTCGACGAAAGCTGATCTCAGTTCGACGAAGGCTGATCAGAGGTTGACGAAATCTCAGGTGAACGAAAGCTGATCTAAGGTCGACGAAAATTGTAAGACATTTTGTTATTTATTCTTTCTCTTTATGTCTCAATATTTTATATCTATTATAGGCTATTAATTCCCTTGTAAATCAATGCACTTATATTTTCTGAATAGAGCCATTACTGGATGCATTGATTGCTAACATCCTCCATGGAATTAATTGCTTATATCTTGGGACAGACATAGAATAGAATAATTTATAGCATTCTTGCCATTTTTCGTTCCCAAGATTTCGGCTGAACATTTATTGCAGAGTTTTCTTTTGAATTCGATAAAGTTGCAGTTATCTGATACATATCTCCCTGCCAAAAAAACCACTAGACAAACAGAAGAGCAGAGATTGATCATCAACTAGAGTCACAGCAAAGAAAACATCCCAAAAGTGCAGTGAAAAACATCTCTCAAAAAATTGACTTCTCTCAAGAAAAGAAGAAAGAACAACCATCACCATCAAGAGTCTTTCTTTCTCTCCCTCTTTGTTTTCAGGGATCTCAAGTGATAGCAACATTCAAATCAGTCAAGGATCTTTGAAAAGCTTAAGGCCTACTCGCCCTTTTACAAAGCTTCCTCTCCTAAACCATTCAAGATCTCAGGGGGAGCTTTGTCATCAATAACTCAGAATCCACATAGTCTTCTCATTGTGTTTTGAGAAAAGAAGACTTTCATCAAACTCTCATCCCACCTCTGTACAGGGTTTTAATTCCCTTCAAGATTATTCTGGTTGCAAGTCTCCTTCCAAAAGACTTGAGGTTTGGTTTTTGAGCACCTGATCAAAAGCTCATTGGTTGCAGTCACCTGATCAATACCTGTAGTGGATTCCTACCTAGGGTGGTAGAAGAGTGGATGTACCCAAGTTTGGGGAACCACTATAAAATTCTTGTGTTGTCTGTGTGTCTGTGATCTTCTCTTGTGCTTGTGCTATTATATAATGTTTATTGTGTAGCTTAGTTACTTTTCTCTAGTTCACTTGTTGCACTTGTACACTCACCTTTTATTTAAGTAAAAGGGAAAAGTTATCAAAAACTCTATTCACCCCCTCCCCCTCTAGAGTTATTCAGATCTTAACCAATCTTTCAGAAAGTAGTGGGCTGGAGCCCTTGTGTTGTGATCTGCTAGCCCTCGAAGGCCCAAAGGCAAATAATTATTATTTTCATATGTGGTCGGCCTGCGTGTCGATGTATGAAGATGCTTTTTGTAAAGGAAACAGTGTAAGGCCTTAAGGCCAGAACTTTTTGTGTATTTTTTAATATCATTCCTATATGTGTATAGTGGACATTCCTGGTTATGGGTTCTGAAACTTAAATTACTTCTGCTAGAATGCACTCTGAGTTAGGATGCATATTAAATGGTATGGTCCCAATAAGTAACTCATCTAACTGTCCGTGGAATATGGTGTGGGGCCTCGGTTGGACCCTCTGTTGGTACCCTAGTTTGGATTTATGTTAAGTCCCCTCATTTAGTTTCTTGACCCAAGATTTATCTATAGTCAAAGGTTAGCTAATAGGTTAGATTCCCTTAGTTGTAGAAATTGCTTATCTAGATGAAAATTTAGTTAAGTCGTTTTTGGTTCGACTATAGTCGAACGCCGCTCGACCATCGTCTATCGACTGGTCGACGATCGTCTATCAGTTGGTCGACGTTCGTCTGTCAGCAGATCGTCTTTCTCTGAATTAGTTCAACTCTCGACGATCTGCGGTATCTGCCTTGACGATTGTCGAACCCCGCTCGACTTCTTTTGTTAAGACAGATTTCTTGATAGTTCAACTATCTGTGTTGATAGTTCAACTATCTGATAGCTCGACTATCTGTTTTGATAGTTCAACTATCTGTTCTGTGTTGATAGTTCGACTATCTGTTTGATAGGTCGACTATCTGTATGGTAGTTCAACTATCTGTGTTGATAGTTCAACTATCTAATAGCTCGACTATCTGTTTTGATAGTTTGACTATCTGTCTACTTTTTGATAGCTCGACTATCTGTGTGATAGTTCGACTATCTGTGTTGATAGTTCAACTATCTGATAGCTCGACTATCTGCTCTGATAGCTCGACTATCTGCTTTGATAGCTCGACTATCTGTGTGATAGTTTGACTATATGTGTTGATAGTTCAACTATCTGATAGCTCGACTATCTGCTTTGATAGTTCGACTATCTGTCTGCTTTTTGATTGTTCAACTATCTGTGTGATAGTTCGACTATCTGTATGATAGCTCGACTATCTGCCTTGATAGTTCGACTATCTGTGTCGTTCGACTATCTGTCTGATAGGTCGACGATCTCCGTGCTTCGGTCGACGATCTCCGAGGGTCGTTCGACATTCTTTTGTCTGCCTTTAGTAAAATTATAATATTTATTTCTTATCTGCTTGGCATATTTTATTAAAGTATATTTCATTGATATTATGCTATTATTTCCAGGAAATCTTTGCTCCATTCTTTATGCATGAGTCAATCTTTATCTGACAAAGTGGTTTGTCTTATTAGCTGAAATATATTTTCTGCTTTATCTGCAAGGCTGTCTTTTATAGCCGTTAGACTCAAAAAGTCTTCTCTGGCCATAAAGAGCTCTTTCTGATGTGACTTTTTCTAGCACTCTTTTACCATATTGATTTACAGCTTCTTAGAAAGCTTTATCTTTTTATAGGATATCTGTCTGCAAGATATATTTTGCTTTGTGCTTTTTGCAGCCCAGTTTGCAGATTCCAGAAGAAGACAAAGTTCAAACTCAGATTAGAGTCATTGCAAAGGCTCATATATGAAGTGTCTTCTAAAGACAGAGAATGATAGAGATATACAAGAACAACAACACAAAATACAAGAAGTTTTTACTCACAGTAGCATAGAGATCTACAGCTCTCAGAAATTCACATTCAACTGAGAAGATCAAATCTCTTCAGCATTCTTCTTCATCCTGAGTTCATCCTGCTCACAGGAATACATTCACTCAGAGGCTTTTAGAAGAAGAAGAAGAAAAAAGGAAGCTGATTGAAGAAGAACACCTTTTCAAAATCAAGAGTCTTCTTCAAGCTTCTCCTTCAGAATTTCTAGACAGTTCTCTGTCAAGAGTTCAGAAGAGTTCTTGCACCCTGAAGCAAGACTTCTTCTTGGATATTCTCTAAGCCAGTGGGAGCCTTGACTCTTTAGAGCTTTCTAGCTCTGTGTAATCCACTAGCTTCTCTAATCTGTTTTAATAATAGAGAAGAAACTTTAACTCTCTCAACCTACTGTACAAAGGGTTATTACTCTCTTCAAAAGTGAACCTTGGTGGCAGGGCACCTGATCAAAAACCTGTGTTGGATTTTGAGCTCCTGATCAAAAGCTCAAAGGGTCTACTTGATCTACCTGAAGCAGATCAGTTGGTGGAAGGGCACCTGAGCAAAAACCTGTAGTGGATTCCTACCAGGGTTGTAGAAGAGTGGACGTACCTATTTAGAGGGAACCACTATAAAATTTCTTGTGTCGTCTGTGTTGCTTATTTAATTTATTGCATTGTGGCTGTGAGTAGAAATAACTAGGATTGCTAGTTGCTGTGATAGGATCAAAGCTCAATTGTAATTACAGTTGCCCTTCTCTAGTGCACTTCACTTTATGTTAGGCTCTAGGGTTCTCAATATCTATAAACTCATTCCGCAAATTAACTCTAAGGGAGTTGAGTAGGGTGTCATAATTTTTGAATACTCTATTCACCCCCCATCTAGAGTTGTATCTATCATCACTTTCAATTGGTATCAGAAGGAGGTTAACTGACTGTACAGGCTAACACCTAAGTCACAAGATCCTGATAGATACCAAGCTTATAGATATTCACTTCATGGCCCAGTCCAAGGATTACTCTAGCACCAGACCTTCAGCTTGCAACTTAGCTAAGTTTAGCATCTGGAAGGCAAGAATCAAATTATACATGAACTCTATTGATGAAGACATTTTCTCTTCTATTTTGTCAGGGCCTCCAACACCTCCTGCGGCAGCCACTACTACAACATCTACAAATCTCAGTGCAGTGCCTCCTCCAGATTACAATGATGCCTACAAGAAGGCAAAGATAGCTGATGCCAAAGCTATGAATATTCTGGCTCAGACTATGTCTGATGAAATCTTCCAGAAAGTGGCTGATTGCACCTCTGCAAAAGCCATGTGGGACTCACTGAATCAGATTGTAGCTGGTTCAGCTGATGAAAGGAAGGATAGAAGGTCCAACCTTATATCCCAGTATGAAAACTTTAAGAAGACTGAAGCTGAATCAGTTAAAGCCATGTACACCAGGCTCAGCTCAATCATCAATGAGCTGAGAACTCTTGATAAGGAGATTACATTGACAGAGGTCAATGATAAGATACTGATGTCCTTCCCCAGCACATGGGATCTTAGGATCTGGCCTATCAAGGAGGCCAGAAGTACAAATGAAATCTCAACTGAAGCTCTCCTTGGCAAGCTCAAGTCTTTTGAGCAAGTGCTGAAGACCAGGGAAGCTGAGGCTGAAGCAAAGACTCCAACTCCAACAAGGTAAGAGCAAACTCTTGCTCTCAAAGCTACTGATGCTTCTGAAGGAAGCCAATCCAATGAGGAACCGATGGCACTCTTTGCCAAAAGGTTTCTCAAGATGGGAAGAAAAGACTTCAGAAAGAAATCTTCAAGATATGAAGATAAACCAAGGTATGACAGATCTCCTGCTAAAGAAATTATTTGTTATGGTTGCAGAAAACCTGGACACATTCTACCAGAGTGTCCAGAGGAAAAGAGCAAAGAAAAGAGAAAGGAAAAAGAACATCACAAGAAACACTCCAAGTCCTCCTCCTACAAAAATAAGAAAAAGGAGAAGGGATTTGTTGCTGAGACCTGGAGTGATTCAGATGAGGAATCTTCCTCCTCAAGCTCTAGTGAGGATGAGGAAGAGAAGTAGGCAAAGGAAATCTGTCTTATGGCAATTGATTCCTGTAACAATCACTCAGCTGCAGAGAGTTCTGATGATGATGAAGAAATGCCTACAGAAGATCAGGTATTATCTTCATATGATTTTTCTTCTTCTGAGTTTAAATCTGAATTTAAATCCCTTTGCTTAGATCTAATTAGTTCAGAAAAGGAAATTAAGGAACTTAGAAATAAGTTAGCTGAATCAGAATCTATTTCCATTGAAAATGCTAGGTTAGAAGCAGAACTCACTAAGTCTAGTGAAGAAATAAAGTTTCTTAAAAATGAACTAGCAAAGTCAAAGAGATTAGAAGAATCCTTAAATGGCAGAAGCCTTAAGCTGCTAGAAATCACCAGTATGACAAACACTAGGTCAGGCAATAATAAGCTAGGCTTAGGAGCTTCATCATGTGAACCCCCAATTATTCTTAAAAATCATCTTTCAACTCCAGTGAACTTTATTTCAGCTGATGGGATAAAGAAAACTGAGCAAGTAAGACAAGTTAATCAAGCCTTAAATAAAGCTAAGAGAGAAAAGAGAAAACAAAAGTTTAAGGAAATACAAAAGTCGTCGAACGCTGCTCGGCGATCGGAGGCTCAATGGTCGAACGAAGCTCGACGATCTGAGCATCGATCGTCGAACGTAGATCGACGATCTCAATATGAATTTCAAAATTACAACCAGAACCTTAGAAACCTTAATATAAATAGAAACCCTAGGTTTGTGGACCCATTAACTGCATGGAGCATCCCACCTAGGAGATCTTACCCTTTAGGATATAAACCCCAACCTGCTTATTCTTTTATTTCTAGTTTTCATTATGTGAAGAATAATGGACCCAAGGTTACCTGGGTCCACAATGTCTAATTGTCTATTCTGCAGGTGAAGACCTATCCAATTACTAAAGACAAATGGTATTTGGATAGTGGCTGTTCCAAACACATGACAGGAAACAAAGAAAATCGTTCAAGATTCAAGGCCAAGCTTGGACCAAAAGTGATCTTTGGGGATTCTAGTTGTGGTCAAACTGAAGGATATGGTAGGATTACCATTGGAGCAGTAACTTTCAAAAGGGTTGCATATGTAACTGGACTGAAGCACAACCTTATCTCAGTAAGTCAGTTATGTGATGCAGGATATCAGGTATCTTTCACTAACACTCTCTGTAATATTACTTTAAATAGTAATGTTGTGTTAGTAGGTATTAGACAAGGTAATATTTATTTAGTAGATTTTAATTCAACCCATTCTGAAATCTGTTTATTTAATGAAGTAACAAATAATAACAACACCTTATGGCATAGGAGGCTTATCCATGTTAACCTCAAGAACATATCTAGGTTATCTAAATACAACCTTGTTAGAGGTTTACCATCTTGCCCCTACAAGAAGGAGAGCCTATGCAAGGCTTGTCAACTAGGCAAGCAAACCAAAAATTCCTTTAAATCTGTAAATAAAAGTGATTCACCTAGAATCCTGTATTTATTACACTTGAATCTTTTTGGTCCAATAAATGTACAGAGTCTAGGAGGGAAGTATTACACTTTAGTAATTGTAGATGACTTCTCTAGGTTCACTTGGGTGTTCTTTTTGATTACTAAGGCTGATAACTTCAAATTTCTTACAGACTTTCTACTATGTGTGCAGACTGAGTATTCTACTCATGTGGCATTGATCAGAAGTGATCATGGTACTGAGTTTGAGTCTCTTCTCATGCAAGAATTCTGTGAGAAAGAAGGTATCAAACATAGCTTCTCTGCTCCTAGAACTCCCCAACAAAATGGGGTAGTGGAAAAGAAGAATAGAACCCTGATTGAAGCTGCAGGAATACTGTTGGCAGATGCTAATATGCCTCTCTCCTATTGGGCAGAAGCTGTTAGCACAGCTAATTATGTTCTGAACAGAAGTCTTATACACAAGCTTAAGAGTAAAACTCCTTATGAGTTGCTTAAAGGAAAGAAACCTAAAATTAATTATTTTAGAGTGTTTGGTTGTGTAGTATACATTCATAATAATAATAAAGAATACCTTAGATAGTTTGAAGAAAAAGCTTCAATTGGAATCTTTCTTGGATATTCCCAAGTAAGCAAAGCTTATAGGGTATTTAATAAATCAACTTCTAAAATTGAGGAATCTATGCATGTGTCCTTTGATGAATCTCAGATGTTTTACAAGGAGAAGGAAACTTCTCCTTCCTCAAGTTCATTACAGGTACCAAAAGTTAATAAAGATGTCACTCAAGAGATTCTCCATCTTTCAACTCTTCACATCACTGATTCAGACAGTGATGAAGACTTTGCAGAAGCTGTTGCTGTACCACCAACAGTTGATCCAATTCCTCCTGAGGAATTAATCTCAACTGTTACTGAAGATCATATCCCACCTGCTGATGTTGTCACACTTAGAGATCATCCTACATCTCAAGTGATTGGAGACATATTAGCTGGTGTATAAACAAGACATCAATTAAGACAGGATGTGATGCATTCTTGCTTCCTTTCACAGATTGAGCCTCTCACCATAAAAGATGCTGAGCTAGATCACCACTGGATCATTGCTATGCAAGAGGAGCTCAATCAGTTTGAAAGATGTAAGGTATGGACTTTGGTCCCAAGACCAAAAGTCCAACTGATCATAGGCACCAAGTGGGTGTTTAGAAACAAGTTGGATGTAAATGGAGTTATAATAAGGAATAAAGCTAGGCTTGTAGCTCAAGGCTACAGACAGAGGAAGGTATAGATTATGACCAAACCTTTTCTCCTGTTGCAAGGCTAGAGGCAATAAGGATTTTTCTAGCCTATGCAGCCTATATGAAGTTTAAGGTTTTTCAGATGGATGTCAAAAGTGCATTCCTAAATGGTGAGCTAAAGGAAGAGGTATTTGTTGAACAACCTCCTGGGTTTGTCTCTTCAACTCAGCCCTCATATGTTTTCAAGTTGCAAAAAGCTCTTTATGGACTTAAACAAGCACCCAGAGCCTTGTATGAGACTCTAGCTAGTTTCCTGTTAGAGCACAACTTTATTAGGGGAGTAGTTGATAGAACCCTTTTCGTTAAGCACCACAAGGACACAATCCTGTTAGTTCAAGTGTATGCAGATGATATTATTTTTGGCTCCACTAATCCCAAACTGTGCAAAAAGTTCTCTGACTTGATGCATTCTAAGTTTGAGATGAGTAGTATGGGTGAGCGTCTTACTTTCTTGGTCTCCAAGTAAAGCAAGATGTTGATGGCATCTTCATCTCCCAATTCAAATATGCCAAGGAATTGGTAAAGAAGTTTGGGATGGCTGATGCTTTAGCAATGCATACACCCATGGCTACTAATGCAGTTATAGATTCTGATGATCAGGGTAAGCCAGTTGATTAGAAGAATTATAGGGCCATTGTTGGTTCCCTATTGTTTTTAACTGCAAGTAGGCCAGATATAATGTTTGCCACATGCCTATGTGCTAGATTTCAGGTCAACCCCAAGGAATCTCATTTGACACTTTGATGAGTCCTCTTTATATACCTATTTTCCGACTCATCTAGGCTTATTTTCTTGTCTTTGCACACCGTTTAGCGTCATTTGCACTTCTTTTGGTTCGCTACGGTTTTTCATGTCTTGTGCACCCTTTTTAGCCTATTTCTGTGTGTGTGTATTTCCCTTTTGCTGTGCATTATATTTATGCCTGTGACTGCCATGTCGACATCCCGTCCAGTTTTCCTGCAGGTTCTGGGATCGTGTGGGCGTCCGGCATCGGACTTTCACCATTTTTGGCAAAGGAGTCAATGGTCATGCGTTTTTACCCACGCACGACCATCGACCTCTTTGGCGCACGATCATCGGTCGTGCGCAGTCATGACCTCTCCTGTGAAAGTTCTGTCCCGGCATATCGCACGATCACAAGCCATACCGCGCACTATCACTGCTCGTGTGCTGCCGGTCGTGCGCAGTCACACCTTCTTTTTCCATTTTGCTGCCTCCATATCGCACGATCACGGACCATATCGCGCACGACCACTAGTCATGCGCCTGTGATCGTGCGCGCTGTTTATTTCTGTTTTCTATAAATAGCGCAGGTTTCGCCCTATTTCGAGAGATCGGCCAGATCCACGATTTTTCCGACGTTTTTCGTCCCCGACGATGGGTTCCGCCATTTCCCTTCATCCTCCACCATAGGGAGTTGCTCCGGGCAAGTCTTCAACGCCAAATCAAAGCCGGAGCATCCCCTCGGCCTCCTCCTTCATCACCAAGCTTCAAGCGGAGTTTTGACCGAGCTTTCTCCATCAAGTTAGGAGGAGCTGGAGCCGCAATCTACGGGTCATTTCAACGAAGAAGATGGGTCCATTGGGAGTGAGTGACAGCCTCATCTATCCCGGACATAGTTGAGGACCGAACTTGGACTCGGATTGACAACCCGGGATTCCAACCGTGAACCCTCAATACGGCTTCGGATTCGGTCGATTCGCACACCTCTTCCTCTTGTATTTGATAGCTTGGCTTAACTCTTTGTATTGATGAAGTACACTTTATTGTAGTTAATGATCTTGCACTTATTCATGTCTATGTGATTCGTGTGATTTTGTTATTATTGCTTGAGGTGCGCCTTATTATTCCACCATCCATCCGCCCTTGCCACACTAGCAATTGCTAGTGGCGTGCGTTGTGAAGAGGTGCTCACGACCCTCATTCCGCCGTTCTCTCCACCTCATCCGCTTGCCTACTCGTCCATCCGCCAAGCGATTTGGTGCATAGCGGCCCGTGTAGTTTCCATCCCGCCTGGCGAAGCATCGCATAGCGGTGTTGCATAGGAGTAGCTTGTAGATTTTATTTTCTATTTCCGCAACCATCAAAACCCCCATCGTTACAGCCGACCCGAGGACTTCAATCTCAAGTCCTCCTCAACATTAACTCATCCCTTACTGTGTTCCTCAAGAGACCGACACTCGGGGATTTATTCCCAAACTTTATTACTTGTGCGACCGGTACGCTTGCCGTATTCTACACGCATCAAGTTTTTGGCGCCGTTGCCGGGGACGGTGCGCTTGCCGTATTCTACTCGCATCAAGTTTTTGGCGCCGTTGTCGGGGAACTCAGTCTTTTGAGTTTTTGAAGAGGTAGATGCGAGATAGTCGCCCTTGTCCATTTGTTCATACCCTATTTTGTCTTTATTTTAGTTTTTGAAATTGTTTACTTTATTTTTTCTGTCCCTTCCTTGTTTTCTTTTTTTTTAATATTGCAGATCCAAGTTATTTTATTCTTGTGTGTAGTAATTTCCGGTAAATATTTCTGTTCGCGATGGATTCTGCTGCCGAGTGCCGTATTTTTGACGCTTTGCGGAGTTGCATCGATGTCATGGCTGTTTCTAATGCCGAGCACTGTTTTCGGTGTATTCTATGTCAAGGTGTGGGCCATATGTTGAAGGATTGCCCTCGCTTGTGCAAGCCTTCTACCTCTGTTGACGCATCCGCAGCAGTCCCCTGTTCGCGGGAGACTACTGTGGATGGGCCTACCAGGGTGTTGCCTGGCCCATACACTGACATGGCGCACCTTGCTCGATCTTTGCCTGTTGAGATTACGGAAGAATCTCTCGCCGCATATAGTTCCTTCATGGGTTCCTCAACCCCTTTTTACGAGCTTCCTTTGAGTGATCACTCTCACTCTAATGTTAGCCCGCAAGGAGTGGATCGGGAACTCATGGACGATCCTGTATGGGACGATGAGAGTGTTCCGGTCATCGACGGGGTGGCATCTGCGGATGATGTTGCGAAGGGGCCTGCGCATTCTATGCCTGATTTTGTGAGCAGCCTTTCCCCTACGCAGTATTTGCCGGAGTTTTCTACTCCTTTTTCTTGTGAGTCAGCTGATGAGGCCGTTATTGTGGATGATTCGGTGCCTGAGGTTGTGCCGATGTGGGATGACGATTCTGCTATCTCCGATGGAGAATGTGGATCTTCGGACCACTATGACGCACCCCGGTGGGACGAGGAGTATTACCTTTCGGATGCGGAGGTTTGCACCTCCCTATCTAACGAGGCGGTCCCCCTTTCCATCGCGGACTTCGAGTTCTCGGATTCTCCCCAATACGACTCATATGACACTGACGATGATCATTGTTTGGATCCTGCTGGGGGTGATACCGGGATCACTCCCCCGATTTCTGATTATTTTTGTCCTTCTTCTCTTTTATTCCTTGATCCCCCTTCCATATCTGAGCCTGTGTAGGTTGATTCTCCGCTGGTGTGCTGGGATGACGATGAGCCTTGTGCTCAAGCCGTTGACTCCTACGCACCTGTGTGGGATGACCCCTTGCTAGGCAAGGATTCTTTTTGTGATGAGATGAGCGAGGAACAGGTCGCCTCCTCATCTTATTTCCTGCTTCCTCTACCTGAGCTTTTCAGGTATTATTATCTAGGTAGAGGGGTAACTGCTCTTTCTCTGTATCGGTACTTGCTACCGCAACGAATAATGGAACAGTTACCTGTTCATTTTTCTTTTCATAGGCCCATTAGCTAGAACTGTATAGAATTTAATAAGTCGTGCTGGGATGACAATAACCCCAGTACTTATCTTTCATTTTCTGCATTTTTATTTTTTTATGTCAGCTTAGTTTAGTATTTTCTTTTTGTATATTTTTCTTTTGTTTTTGCGGAGCTCACCCCTGCAGGTATTCATGGATACTACGCATTGGCGGGGTTGTGATTCTTCGTTTGGCGGGCCTGCTGCTACTTTCCACGCGTCTTCTGGTATGCTCACTAGCTGAGCATTGGGTTAGCTCTTCCCTTAGCTCATTCTGATTTTAATTTTTATATCATTTGCTGTGTAGTTTAGTTTGTCTGGGGGAGAGCATGTTTACCTTTTGCACGTGCACATTTTATGTGCATACTAGAAGCTTTTATAGTTATTATTTTGTTTAGTTCATTTCTTGCACACCACTACACCCACATGAGCGCGAGCTTAGCTGTTTGCATGCCACGAGTTGAACTTGTGTCTTTGTTAGATTTGGAAAATTTCTGTGCTAGTTTAGGATTGTGCAACGGAGTAAAATGTTGGCCTTGCTGTGTTTCTAGTCAACTGCTCTCGTTTTGTATAGAAATTTGTGTAGATTTAATTTTTTTTTCGTATGCTTATAGTTCTATATTTTTCTATTTGCGTAAATATTTCTTATTCTACTCAAAAGTTGGTGAATCCGGTGTGAATCAAACGGTAGCGTAGGAATGTGTATAGCCGCCACTAGACTCGTATTGCTTGAGTCGGGAGGAAGGATTATCTTTCTCGATTGCTAAGAACTTGCCCCAAGCTATTCTTGAAGCATTGGTACACGATTAGTCTAGCGTGAGAGTGATGTAGGCCACCTTTTGGCCCGGTTGAGCCTTGTACCCATTCCTAACATCGCCCTTGCTAGCCCCTTTGTGCCTACCCTGCCTTTTGATTCAGCTCCACTATATTCACCAAAGCCTCATAGCCGATCCTAGTCGCACACCCAAGTCGAGCTTAAAGTTTGTATTTTCATGTTGGGTTGTGATGTGGTGATTCGTATTTGTGAAAATGTGGAAGTGCTTCCAAGTTATTTCTGCTGAAATTATGAAAATAAAAAGATGAAAAAGAAAAGAAAAATATTTGAAAAAGAGAAAAAGTGAAAATGAAAAGTGAAAAGAAAAAGTTTGATTGAAAATATTTATTTGAGATGATTTGGATTTGGAGTAGGCGGTGCACACACCCATTTAGTAAACGTTAAGTCTGGGGGTGTGGTGCACCCGTGTTTATTTTGTGGGCAGCGGGTACTAGTTTTGTACGTTAGCTCATTTGGGTTAGGTGCATACCCTTCATGTTTATCCTTGTTTTCCTCACCGTAACCCAAGCCCCATTATTACCCGAAGTCCTACGAACTTGCGCTTGAATTGACTAGTGTCGTGGAGAGAGTGCGAACGGGCAAGCTTATGGTTTCCGACATTGGTGGATTCCTTTGGGGGTAATCTTGAGCCCCGGTCTTCGGCAATGCTCACCTTAGTGGCCTGTTTACTTTCGCCCTGCGTAGGACCGGATGATTCACCGTGATTCCACTTTTGAGTAATAATAAATTTTTGATACGCATTGTGAAAAATATAAAATATTTTGTATACTTAAAAATTTCCTCTACTTTATTTTTATGCACGCGAGCATGCGACTTCGCATGGTACTCCGTTTTGCAATTTCTTTGTTAGCTAGTTCATTTTCCCCGTCTGCTTAGGTTTTGTTTGCTCGGGACGCGCAAACGGTTAAGTCTGGGGGTGAGTGCGAACGGGCAAGCTCACCTTAGTGGCCTGTCTACTTTCGCCCTGCGTAGGACCGGATGATTCACCGTGATTCCACTTTTGAGTAATAATAAATTTTTGATACGCATTGTGAAAAATATAAAATATTTTGTATACTTAAAAATTTCCTCTACTTTATTTTTATGCACGCGAGCATGCGACTTCGCATGGTACTCCTTTTTGCAATTTCTTTGTTAGCTAGTTCATTTTCCCCGTCTGCTTAGGTTTTGTTTTCTCGGGACGCGCAAACGGTTAAGTCTGGGGGTGTGATGAGTCCTCTTTATATACCTATTTTCGGACTCATCTAGGCTTATTTTCTTGTCTTTGCACACCGTTTAGCGTCATTTGCACTTCTTTTGGTTCGCTACGGTTTTCCATGTCTTGTGCACCCTTTTTAGCCTATTTTTGTGTGTGTGTGTATTTCCCTTTTGCTGTGCATTATATTTATGCCTGTGACTGCCATGTCGACATCCCGTCGAGTTTTCCTGCAGGTTCTGGGATCGTGTGGGCGTCCAGCATCGGACTTTCACCATTTTTGGCAAAGGAGTCAATGGTCGTGCGTTTTTACCCACGCGCGACCATCGACCTCTTTGGCGCACGATCATCGGTCATGCGCAGTCATGACCTCTCCTGTGAAAGTTTTGTCCCAGCATATCGCACGATCACCAGCCATACCGCGCACGATCACTGCTCGTGCGCTGCCGGTCGTGCGTAGTCACACCTTCTTTTTCCATTTTGCTGCCTCCATATCGCACGATCACGGACCATATCGCGCACGACCACTGGTCGTGCACCTGTGATCGTGCGCGCTGTTTATTTCTGTTTTCTATAAATAGCGCAGGTTTCGCCCTATTTCGAGAGATCGGCCAGATCCGCGATTTTTCCGCCGTTTTTCGTCCCCGACGAAGGGTTCCGCCATTTCCCTTCATCCTCCACCATAGGGAGTTGCTCCGGGCAAGTCTTCAATGCCAAATCAAAGTCGGAGCATCCCCTCGGCCTCCTCCTTCATCACCAAGCTTCAAGCGGAGTTTTGACCGAGCTTTCTCCATCAAGTTAGGAGGAGCTGGAGCCGCAATCTACTGGTCATTTCAACGAAGAAGACGGGTCCATTGGGAGTGAGTGACAGCCTCCTCTACCCCGGACGCAATTGAGGACCGAGCTTGGACTCGGATTGACAACCCGAGATTCCAACCGTGAACCCTCAATAAGGCTTCAAATTCGGTCGATTTGCACACCTCTTCCTCTTGTATTTGATAGCTTAGCTTAACTCTTTGTATTGATGAAGTACACTTTATTGTAGTTAATGATCTTGCACTTATTCATGTCTATGTGATTCGTGTGATTTTGTTATTATTGCTTGAGGTGCGCCTTATTATTCCACCATCCATCCGCCCTTGCCGCACTAGCAATTGCTAGTGGCGTGCGTTGCGAAGAGGTGCTCACGACCCTCATTCCGTCATTCTCTCCACCTCAACCGCTTGCCTACTCGTCCATCCGCCAAGCGATTCGATGCATAGCGGCCCGTGTAGTTTCCATCCCGCCTGGCGAAGCATCGCATAGCGGCGTTGCATAGGAGTAGCTTGTAGATTTTATTTTCTGTTTCCGCAACCATCAAAACCCCCATCGTTACAGCCGACCCGAGGACTTCAATCTCAAGTCCTCCTCGACATTAACTCATCCCTTACTGTGTTCCTCAAGAGACCGACACTCAGAGATTTATTCCCAAACTTTATTACTTGTGCGACCGGTGCGCTTGCCGTATTCTACACGCATCACTCTTCTCAAGAGAATTTGGAGATACTTGAAGGGATGCCCAAATTTAGGACTATTGTACCCAGTTGAATCAGAATTTGAGTTAATTGGATACTCTGATTCTGACTATGCTGGTTGTAGAATTGACAGGAAAAGTACCTCAGGGACTTGTCAGTTCCTGGGAGATAGATTGGTCTCTTGGTTCTGTAAGAAACAGGCCTCTGTCTCAACTTCAACTGCTGAGGCTGAATATATAGCTGCAACCAGTTGTTGTTCACAAATCCTGTGGATACAAAACCAACTTTTGGATTATGGGTACACACATAGGAACACCAAAATCATGTGTGACAGTACCAGTGCAATCTCCATTGCACAAAATCCTGTGCACCACTCTAGAACCAAGCATATTGAGATTAGACACCATTTCCTGAGAGATTGTGTGGAAAAGAACAAGATCAGCCTTGAGTTCATATCCACTGACCTTCAGAGAGGTGATATTTTCACCAAACCCTTAGATGAACAGAAGCATCTGTTCTTCTTGCATCAACTAGGCATGATTAATGGAAAAGACTAAGTGTGACGTCTGCCTTTGTTGATATCTGTTTGAAGATCGTCGAATGACGTTCGACGATAGTCGATCAGATTGAGCCGATCATCGACCTATGGGTGACGACAACTCGTTTTGTTTGGAAGACAGAAATAGTTGATCGATTGTTCGACTACTCTGCTTTAGGAACCGATTGTCAAACGACCGTTTGACCATCGTCTCCAATATCTTTTAAAATAGACCGACGATTGCGGTTTTTATTTAAACCGATGGTCGATCTAGGTTAAGAGATCGTGCTTGTTATAGTCGACGGAACTCGTCTTTTCATATTCCATCTTTCTGTTTGAGCTCTGCCTCGCGCTTTCTCCTCCTCATCTCTCTCGTCTTCTCCGACAAATCGATGGCGATTGCTCCAGCCCTTCTGTCTGCGATGAAGTTCGACGCCTGATTCAGCGTAGACTTCGACTCCTTCGGCGCCTGTGATTCTCAGATAGTGGAAATCCTCCAGCTCTGCAAAGAATAAGGATTGGAAAGGCTTATGTCCACAAGGATCAAGATAAACATCCAAGAGATTAAAGAGTGGGCCTTCACTTCGTCTTCCAATGACGAATCGATGACTGGAACGATTGGCGGCGAAGAGGTAAGTTTGACTCCCGCCGTTTTAACTGATGTTTTTGGATTACTGAATGGTGAAGAAGATTATGAACAAGATACCCAAGAGTTTGGAAGAATGTTAATCGAGTTAGGACATGCCGAAGGCATTCCTTCTAAGTTATTAAAAGTTAATTTTCTGTTAAAGATAAAGTTCTTGGCTGAAATCGTTGGAAAAGTGCTTATGGGCAAGCACCCTGCTCATGACAACATCACCAGGCAGCAGTTTGCCTTGATCTGTGCCATAGTAAATAAGAAACAGATCAATTGGGAAGGGATTATGTTTGATTTGATAAGAATGAAGAATGGCAAGAAGAAAGTAACCCTAGGGAGGGTACTTGGGATTTTTCTAAAAGAGAAATACTCCCACCTGTTAGTAACAGTTTCAACATCCATCAATGCCAGCAAGAAGATGGATCCAACACTATTTGTTAAGTGGAAAAGAAGTTTTCAGAAGCCTTCTCCAGCAGGGGTAGCTCCCGTTGTGTCTGAGAGCACAAGGACTGTTTCAGTCACTCCCCACCTACCTGAAGCAGGCTCATCCATTCTTTCCATTCCATCCACTTCTGCTGCATTCCCATCTACCTCTACTGAAGTACCATCGACATCTACCTTACCATCTACTCAAATTGAAGTTCCATCTACTTCAATTGAAGTACCATCCTCTACCACTCTTCCTCTTGACTCTTCTTCTATTCCCCATACTTCATCTCCAGCATCTCCCATTCCTGCACATCTAGCTGGGACTTCTATTCCCAGTTTTGATTTGTTAGGATCTGAGAGAATTCCAACCCCATCTCAGTCACCACTTATACCTCCAGATCACACTGACTTTCCCTCATCCACTCCTCAATCACCAGTTCACAACACATCTCATCAAGAAACTGCCTTTCCTGATGATCTTCCATCTTCTATTGTTCCCCCATCCACATCTCTTGAAATATCTCCAGCACTCATAGCCAATATCCTGGAGTTAATTACTCCTTCAATCAAAACCATGATTGAAGAAGCAATTGCTCCTCTTGTATCCTCCATTTCTTCCCTGACTGTCTCCATCTAAGCTCTCTCAAAATCTACTGAGCCCTCTTCATCTAGGGGCCTGGTTTCAGTTTCCACTGAAATCAGGCAGGGGGAGATGTTCTATGAAGATGCCTCTCAACTGCCCCTGGCCTCTCTTCCAGCAGATCCTCCAGCAGATACTCAAAGAGAAACAGCACTTACAGAAAAAGAGATAGTAGCTCAAGAAGAAACAGTACCTCAACTTTCTGAAAAAGAGATTTCTGATGCTATAATGAAAACAAAATTTGCTGTCAAAGTCTTCTTAGAAGAATACTCCACTCCCTTAGTTGCCCTATTCCTGGAAGGAGTCATCACCTCCTATCTAGATGATTTATGGGAGGTAGGAAGTCCTGAAGGTATTTCCCTTTCTCAATTTACTGACTTGTTAACTAACATATTAACATGTCAATATCCTGAAGGTATGATGCTAGCTCATTTAGAGGATCTGTGTGTTCATGTTGCTATAGATCAAGTGCAAGAAGATCAAGGAGATCTAAAAATAATAGAAGTCCTAGCTATTCATCAACCTACTCCAGAACCAGCTGATCCAGAACCTGCTGTTCAAGATCCTGAGTCTGCTCAACCAGCTCAGATAGTTATGGAAGAAGAACTGGTCTCCATGACAGTTATAGTTGAACAAGAGAATGTTTCAGTTGGACAAAAAGAAAAGTCTACAGTCTGGGATGACACCCCAGGACTGGATCTAGACACTCTTCTAGCACAGGATGCCTTGGAAGAAGAGATAGAAAAAGCTGCTTTAAAGGATAGAGAAAAAGCTGTGCGAGAAGCTGTTGATCCTTATGATCATCCTCAATCATCTAATGATGAAGATGACTCTAATGATTCAGAAGGAACCAAGAAGAAGAAATCTGTCAAAAGAAAAAGAAAAGCTGCTGCTCCTCCTTTACCTAACCCTGATCATGATGTACCATACTATATTTTGAAAGGAATAGATCCCAAGTCAAAAGAATATCAGCACTGGATGGGATTCTCCAAAAATCAGCAAAAACAAAGAAAGAAATCTAAAAGATATGACAGTCCAGCTCCTAAATGGAATTCTAAAGGACCTCCTCCTCCTCCTCCTAGTGCAGGAGCATTTGGAAATGTTGCCAGTACCTCTGCTCCTCCTTCTAGATTCACTTCTTCTCAATCTTATCAGAGGAAAGGAAATCAAAGCTACCATGGCAAGTCTCAATCTGGACATCAGAGACAGGAAGCTGAGTTACAAGAACAAGTGAAGGAGGTAGTTTACCTAAAGCCAACCTTTTCTCCTCCTCCTTCACCCAAGAAAAGGACATCACCAGATAAAGAAAGCAAGATTATATCTTCCAGATAATCTGATCAGAAAAGGAAAATAGATGCAAAAGGTAAAAGAGTTATATACTCTGAGAAATCAAGTAAAAGATATGCTGAATTTGCTCCTCCAACATCTTTAGTTATTCAAGAAAAGAAAGTGCCAGCTGCAAGCTTGTTAGAACTTTCTTCTAAATTCAGAACTGTAAATCCTCTAAATCCAGCTGGTGAAAATGAGTATGAAAGCTTAGAGCTTAATCCTGACTTCAGGATGGCCCGATTCCTTGAATTGGTTGGATCAGCTCAGATTAGAAAAGCCAGAGCTGAAGGAAAAGATGTTAAAGGCTTAACTACTATGTCCAAATTCAGAAAGAAAGAACTTGATAGATTCCAGGTAAGACCTGAAGTTTTTGATGCTACCAAATATATAGAAAAATATCCAGAAGCAGTTGTTCCAAGAACAGGAGAAACCAAAGTTATTGGAGAACAAGATCTGAAGACATCAAAGAAGGAAGTTCTAGATCCTCTCAGAAAAATCTCTTTTATTCTTGACTCTTCTATCTCTAAACCTGATTCTGATGTTGTTTAAGTTTTATTATCAATCTGTTTATGTTAACTGTTTGATTGATGCATTTGATGCTTAGATGTTTCTTTCCTGAGTTATTTTTTTTCAATAGTTTTTGAGAGACTTAACCCAAATAGGGGGAGATTGTTGGTACCCTAATTTGGATTTGTGTTAAGTCCCCTCATTTAGTTTCTTGACCCAAGATTTATCTATGGTCAAAGGTTAGCTAATAGGTTAGATTCCCTTAGTTGTAGAAATTGCTTATCCAGATGAAAATTTAGTTAAGTCATTTTTGGTTCGACTATAATCGAACGCCGCTCGACCATCGCCTATCGACTGGTCGACGATCGTCTATCAGTTATTCGACGTTCGTCTGTCAGCAGATCGTCTTTCTCTGAATTAGTTCAACTCTCGACGATCTGCGGTATCTGCCTTGACGATCGTCGAACCCCGCTCGACTTCTTTTGTTAAGACAGATTTCTTGATAGTTCAACTATCTGTGTTGATAGTTCAACTATCTAATAGCTCGACTATCTGTTTATATAGTTCGACTATCTGTTCTGTGTTGATAGTTCGACTATCTGTTTGATAGGTCGACTATCTGTGTGGTAGTTAAACTATCTGTGTTGATAGTTTAACTATCTGATACCTCGACTATCTGTTTTGATAGTTCGACTATCTGTCTGCTTTTTGATAGCTCGACTATCTGTGTGATAGTTCGACTATCTGTGTTGATAGTTCAACTATCTGATAGCTCGACTATCTGCTTTGATAGCTCGACTATCTGTGTGATAGTTCGACTATCTGTGTTGATAGTTCAACTATCTGATAGCTCGACTATCTGCTTTGGTAGTTCGACTATCTGTCTGCTTTTTGATAGTTCAACTATCTGTGTGATAGTTCGACTATCTGTGTGATAGCTCGACTATCTGCCTTGATAGTTCGACTATCTGTGTCGTTCGACTATCTGTCTGATAGGTCGACGATCTCCATGCTTCGGTCGACGATCTCCGAGGGTCGTTCGACGTTCTTTTGTCTGCCTTTAGTAAAGTTATAATATTTATTTCTTATCTGCTTGGCATATTTAATTAAAGTATATTTCATTGATATTATGCTATTATTTTCAGGCAATCTTTTCTCCATTCTTTATGCATGAGTCAATCTTTATCTTACAAAGTGGTTTGTCTTATTAGCTGAAATATATTTTCTGCTTTATCTGCCAGGCTGTCCTTTATAGCCGTTAGACTCAAAAAGTCTTCTCAAGCCGTAAAGAGCTCTTTCAGATGTGACTTTTTCTAGCACTCTTTTACCAGATTGATTTGCAGCTTCTTAGAAAGCTTTATCTTTTTATAAGATATCTGTCTGCAAGATATATTTTGCTTTGTGCTTTTTGCAGCCCAGTTTGTAGATTCCAGAAGAAGACAACGTTCAAACTCAGATTAGAGCCGTTACAAAGGCTTATATATAAAGTTCCTTCTAAAGACAGAGAATGATAGAGATATACAAGAACAACAACACAAAATACAAGAAGTTTTTACTCACAGCAGCATAGAGATCTACAGCTCTCAGAAATTCACATTCAACTGAGAAGATCAAATCTCTCCAGCATTCTTCTTCATCCTGAGTTCATTCTGCTCACAGGAATACATTCACTCAGAGGCTTTTAGAAGAAGAAGAAGAAAGGAAGCTGATTGAAGAAGAACACCTTTTCAAAATCAAGAGTCTTCTTCAAGCTTCTCTTTCAGAATTTCTAGACAGTTCTCTGTCAAGAGTTCAGAAGAGTTCCTGCACCCTGAAGCAAGACTTCTTCCTGGATATTCTCTAAGCCAGGAGGAACCTTGACTCTTTAGAGCTTTCTAGCTCTGTGCAATCCACCAGCTTCTCTAATCTATTTTAACAATGGAGAAGAAACTTTAACTCTCTCAACCTCCTGTACAAAGGGTTATTACTCCCTTCAAAAGTGAACCTTGGTGGCAGGGCACCTGATCAAAAACCTGTGTTGGATTTTGAGCTCCTGATCAAAAGCTCAAAGGGTCTACTTGATCTACTTGAAGCAGATCAGTTGGTGGCAGGGCACCTGAATAAAAACCTGTAGTGGATTCCTACCAGGGTGGTAGAAGAGTGGACGTACCTATTTAGAGGCAACCACTATAAAATTTCTTGTGTCATTTGTGTTGCTTATTTAATTTATTGCACTGTGCCTGTGAGTAGAAATAACTAGGATTGCTAGTTGCTGTGATAGGATCAAAGCTCAACTGTAATTATAGTTGCCCTTCTCTAGTGCACTTCACTTTGTGTTAGGCTCTAGGGTTATCAATATCTATAAACTCATTCCGCAAATTAACTCTAAGGGAGTTGAGTAGGGTGTCATAATTTTTGAATACTCTATTCACCCCCCCTCTAGAGTTGTATCTATCATCACTTTCACCCTCTATTATATTTCATGCGACGGACAAAGGTGTTATAATTTTGTATCAGCTTCTAGTGCCGAACTTTTTTCTTCGAATTCATGGTCTAATTCTTTTAAGAGGTAGTGAGCATGTGTATGTGCGCTACCGTGATAACATGCTTGAACCCATGAATGTCCACTTAGGAATGCAAATACACTTGTTGAAGGAACTGGTGTGTTCCTATAATAGCTGTTGGAAATATTGTGTTGCTTAATTGTGGGTTTCACGTTTATAGGCAACTAGATATGGTGTGGGGCAGCATGAACCCTAGCGCTTGACGGAGAGTAATGCACTAACTGAGGAGCCAACACCTCCTCCTTCTGTGGAAACTATACGGTTGGTTGTTGAAGCTATGTTCACATAAATCAATGCGCAACCAGGAGATTAGAGATAACCTCCTAATCCTACGGTGGTTCAGGAACCGATTGGCGTAGTTGAACATGTAGCAGTTAGATAAGTGGTCATTGAGCCAGTGGCTGCAAGGCGAGTGACAAAAAATCAATTGAAACATGTAATGAGTTTCACACCTCATGTGTTTGCAGGTACTAGAACCCCGACATAATTCGATGATTGGCTCTCGAGAGTAAAGAGAATCTTGGCGACAACTAAAATAGAGGAGTGGAAGAAAGTCACTATATCTACCTTAATGTTAGATGGTGAGGAGAGGCTATGGTGGGATGTATTAAAGCTGAACAAGTTTGTTGGTCGTCCATTAATTGAGATCTCGATAGATAAGTTCTCGAGGTGTTTTCTGGCGAGATAAATTCCATCTGCTTAGTGGATTGCAATGGAAAACCAGTTTTAAAGGTTAATTTAAGGTGAGAGTTCTGTGGATGACTACTTGCACGAGTTTATGAGATTGGGAAGGTATGCTAGCTTTACCTTTGTAGACGAGGAGCGGAAAACAAATCGGTTCTATGAAGGGTTTAGAGATGACCTGCGATTGCTTCTCTCATGACCGATGATGCAAGGTTTTCTTACCTTGGTCAACATGGCTTGTTCCCTCGAACAAGATATGAAGCATGTGCAGCGTAAGAATGATTTTACTGTAAAAAAGTCAGATTTCAAAGTGCTGCGTTATTCAAAATCTGAGTACCGAAAGAGGTGGAATTTGAAGTCTAGGTCTTCTGGACCAGCTTCTTCGAGCAAGCCTAAAGTACTGACAGGAAAAGGTCCACTCACTTGTTATATATATGGTAAAGTGGGACATATGGCTCGAGATTGTTGGAGTTGCCCTCCAAAAGTGGAGAAAAAGACGGGTGCATTTTATACTGAAAAGGGAAAGACAGTGATGGAGTCAACTGCATCTCAAGCCCAACCCCGAGTTTATAATCTTGGCTAACAGGAGGCCATAAAACAAAGTGACGTCATAACATGTATGAGTTAAAATACATTTTTACTGTTTTCCTATACTTCGTACCTTATGCGTTACTTGTATATGCATTGTGTGAATTAGCCTTTGTCTTGATATCGAAATATCCTGTTGGAACACCCTATTACTAATTTGGGTAAGGATCACTATGTTTGTCTTAGGAAACCAGTTTGACCTAGTTGTATAGTTTTAAAGGTCAACATTAGAATGTGTCTAGGGCTTAGAATTTAGGTTTGAGCTGCCCCCAGGACCATTCAAGGAATCAGACTTCAAGCTGAGGCAAAGACAATTATCGTCGAGCTTAGGTCGACGGAACGTCGAACTCCGTTTGACGCTCTTTGAGCTCAACCTTTGCTAATGTCGTCGAGCTTCGGTCGTCGGTCTTCGAGCTCAGGTCGACGATCTCTCCTCAGTTTATTCTTCAGGTCGCTGAGCTCAGTTCGACGATCTTCGAGCTCAGTTCGACGTTTTCTGTCTGTTGATCTTATTCCATCCCTGAGCTCAGATCGACGATCGTAGAGCTCAGATCGACGATCTTCTGAGAGATTGACGCTTTTACGGATTCAAATTTTGTCAGTCTTTGGAATGTTTTTGAATTCTCTCAGCATTTATCTCAAGAGATCTGCCAGCCGTTTTTCTTTATTCCGGAGCAAGTTTCAAGGAATTCTTTTTAGAACATGAGACTTTCCTCTAGAAGACAAGACTTTTATAGAAGACATTTATGACTGCCAACGGCTATCTTTGACAAGGAATTTTTCAGAGAATAAGATCCTCCTTTTTGTCTTCAGTCAATAATATAGAACATATAGTACAATAACAAAAGATTAACAGTGACAGACACAAATGATCTTTTTTTCTGAAGAACTAGTAGAACAATCCTTTTGACTTACTGAAAAGTGATCATAGCTTCAACATCAAGAACTCCAGACACCAAATTTTTCAGCATCTGATGGAATCATCTTCTGCTGGAGATCTAAAGCTTCTGAAGACCTATCACCCTGAAGCAAAGCTCTCACTCCTGAACCATTCTACATCTCAGGGGGAGCTTTGACATCATCAACAATCCACTAGTCTTCTCTCATTTGATTTGAGAACAGAGAAGACAACTTCACCTCTTTACTTTTTCTTTTCCTACTGTAAAAGGGTTATCAAAACTCCCTTCAAAAGTTCTGAGATTGGTTCTGAGAGCCTTGTCAAAACTCAGTGGTGGCAAGACACCTGATCAAAAAATCTAGTTTGGTTTTTGAGCACCTTATCAAAAGCTCATTGGTGTCAGGACACCTGATCAACTCATCCTGAGTGGATTCCTACCAAGGGTGGTAGAAGAGTGGATGTACCCAGGTTTTTGGGGAACCACTATAGTTCCTTGTGTCTTCTGGTTGCTTGAGTATTTTCTTTATTGTGTGCTGTGATTCTTCTTTTTGCTGTCTTAGTTCTGATTTATCTAGTAAGACACCTTACACCTATACATAAATTAAATCTTAATTGCTTTATTTATTTAAATTGTAAAGCTATTTTAAAAATACTCTATTCACCCCCCCTCTAGAGTTTAGATAGATCTTTATCTCACTTTCAATTGGTATCAGAGGGAGGTTGGTTGCTCATACAGGCTAACACCTGAACCAAAAGATCCTTGATAAGATCAATCTCTTAAGAGGGTTATTTTCACTATATCTATCTATTTATATAGACATGGCACAAAACAAAGATTATGCAAGCACCAGACCTCCTGTGTGCAACCTTTCCAAGTTTGCACTCTAGAAGGCAAGGATTAAACTTTATATGAATTCTATTGATGAGGATATATTTAATTCTGTTTTGATAGTGTGCTAAACACCTCCAGAGACCACAAGTACAAGTACTGTTCCACCTCCCTCGGGAACAGATGCAGACATAAAGAAATGGAAAACTGCAGATGCAAAGGCCATGAACATCTTAGCTCAGACAATGTCTGATGAGATATCTCAGAAGGTAGCTGACTGCAACTCAGCCAAAGGAATTTGGGACAAGCTCTCTAAAATTATCTCAGGGTCTGTTGATGAAAGGAAAGACAGGAGATCCCATCTGATAAGTCAATATGAGAACTTCAAAAAGGGAGAAGCTGAATCAGTGGCTGACATGTACAATAGACTAAGTCTGATTGTCAATGAGTTAAAGACCTTGGATAAAGAAATCTCATTGACTGAGCTGAATGACAAAATCTTAATGTGCTTCCCCAGCACTTGGGATTCAAGAATCTGGCCAATCAAAGATGCCAGAAGTCTAAATGAGATTACCACTGAAGCTCTCCTGGGCAAGCTCAAATCCTATGAGCTGCTCATTAAAAATAGAGAAGAAGAACAAAAGGCTACTTCTCCAGTCACAAGGAAAGAAAAGACCATAGCCTTCAAAGCTGCAGAAGAGGAACCTGAAGATAAAGCTACAGGAAATGATGAGCTCCTAAGTCTACTGGCCAAAAGATTCTACAAGATGGCCAGAAAAGACTTCAGAAAGAGATCATACAAGGGTCATGATAAACCAAGGTATGATAAATCAAATAACAATAAAGAAATCATATGTTTTGGTTGCATGAAACCAGACCATATTGTGCCTGACTGTCCAGAAAACAAGAACAAGGACAAGAAAGATAGAAGAGAAAGAAGAAAGGAAAAAGACTTCAGAAAGAATAGCTCAGACAAACCCTCCTTCAGCAAGAACAAACATACAAGGAAGGGATTTGTTGCTGAGACATGGAGTGAAACTGAAGAGGACTCTGAAGCCTCATCCAGCTCCAGTGATGATGAGGATGATGCTGATGAAAAGGAATTCTGCATGATGGCTATCAATGCCTCTCAAACAGACTCAGAAGTAGAAGAGTCAGAATCAGATTCAGAAGCTCAACCAGAAGAAGATCAGGTAATCAATTCATTTGATTTCAGTTCTGAGGATTTTAAACATGAGTTTAAGGTACTATGCCTAGATCTGTTGGAGTCTGAGAAGGAAATCACTTCCCTCAGAAAACAACTATCTGAGTATAGCACTATAAAATCAGAGAACCTCAAACTCTCTGAAGAGTTGGAATGCTATAAAGAGGAGATAGCTTCACTAAAAAGTGAACTATCCAAGGCCAAGCAATTTGAAGAATCTCTTAATGGGAGAAGTATCAAATTAATGGACATCACAAGCACAGTGAACTCAAGATTAAATAGTATACTGGGCTTGGGTGCCTCATCTAGCCAACCCATAGTATTAACAACCCCAATCAAATTTATTTCTGACAAAGGAAAGGGTGTTGTAGAGGTAGCTAGGAAAAATTCAGATCTACCTAATAAAAAGAAAGCTCAACAGAAAATGTCAAGCAGAGGTCGACGATCGTCGAACAGAGGTCGACGATCTCAGGCTGAAACGTCGAACTCAGCTCAACGTTTCCTGAACTCTGAACTCCCTCACAGTCGATCTTCAAACGGAGCTCGACGATTTTACCCAAGATCGTCGAACCCAGCTCGATGATCGTCGAACGAAGTTCAGAGCTTTGAACCTTCTTTCAGAGGCAAATCTCAATTCAATCCTAGAAGTGCTTCATCCAAATGCTTTAATCCCTATACTGAATGGATAGTACCTCCTAGGAGATACCATCCTGAAGGTTATAAGGATCAACCTGGGATGTCTTCTATTTCTGAATTTAAGGGATATCAACCTAGGCCAAAGGTTAACTGGGTCAAAAACATATAAGCTGATTTTGTGCAGATGAAGACCTATCCAACATCAAACCAGTTACGGTACCTGGATAGTGGGTGCTCAAAGCACATGATAGGGTATAAGGACAACTTCACATCCTTCAAAGCCAAGCTTTGACCCAAAGTAATTTTTGGTGATTCAAACTTTGGAACTACAAAAGGATATGGTGCACTCCAAATTGGGATAGTCACCTTCAAGAAGGTAGCCTATGTTGAAGGACTCAAGCACAACCTGATAAGCATTAGTCAGCTGTGTGATGAAGGATATCAAGTGACTTTCAACAAAGAAATATGCAAGGTCAAGTCAGAAAACAACACAATTATGTTGACAGGTAACAGGAAAGGTAATATTTACTTAGTAGACTTTCATTCATCTAAGGTAGATATTTGCCTGTTTAATTCCATATCTAGACCTAATATTCTATGGCATAAGAGACTAGGACATGTTAACCTTAGAACCATTGCTAGGCTATCCAAGGACAACCTTGTCAGAGGACTGCCTTCTGGCCCCTACAAGAAGGAAGGACTTTGCAAGGCTTGTCAATTAGGCAAGCAAACTAAAAGTAGTTTTAAATAAATTAATAAGAGTGATTCACCTAGGATCTAGTATCTATTACACATGGATCTTTTTGGACCCATTACAGTACAAAGCTTAGGAGGGAAGTCCTATACTTTAGTAGTTGTAGATGACTTCTCAAGATTCACATGGGTATTCTTTCTGAGGAAGAAGTCTGATAACTTTAAGTGTTTGACAGATTTTCTCAAATGCATTCAGATTGAGTTCAACACTCACATTGCCCTGATCAGAAATGATCATGGGACAGAGTTTGATTCTCTTCTCATGCAAGAGTTCTGTCAAAGTGAAGGGATCAGGCATACTTTCTCAGCTCCTAGAACTCCTCAACAAAATGGGGTAGCTGAAAGGAAAAATAGAACACTCATTGAATCTGCAACTACATTATTGACAGATGATCACCTACCTCTATCCTTTTAGGCTGAGGAAGTGAACACCTCCAACTATGTGTTGAATAGAAGCCTGATACATAAACTAAAGGGTAAAACTCCCTATGAATTGCTCAAAGGGAAGAAACCTAAAATAGGTTATTTTAAAGTTTTTGGTTGCACTTGTTTTATCCATAATAATGACAAGAAATATCTAGCAAAATTCCAAGCTAAAGCTGATGAAGGAGTGTTTCTGGGATACTCCATGATCAGTAAAGCTTATAGGGTGTATAATAAAACTACTCAAAAAATAGAAGAATCTGTCCATATTACTTTTGATGAAGCTAACATGTCTTTCAAGGAGAAGAATGCTTCTACCATAGAACATTTGCAGGTGCACTCTCTAGCTGAAGACATGAACAGATTACAAGTTACACAAAAGGATGACAGTAGTGAAGATGAAGAAGCTGCTCACCATCAGGAAGAAAGTCTTCTTGAAGAACCAGTTGTTGTTCCACAAGAGGACATAACAACACAGGTTGGTGAACCATCAACACCCCCTGTTGATCTAGTAACAATAAGAGATCATCCAATTTCTCAAGTAATTGGAGACATCTCAGCTGGTGTGCAAACTAGAAATCAGGTCAACCAGAACCTGATGCACACTTGCTTCCTCTCTCAAATTGAACCTCAAACCATTCAAGATGCAGAACAAGATCCACACTGGATTATTGCAATACAAGAGGAGTTGCATCAATTTGAAAGAAATAAAGTTTAGGAACTAGTGCCTAAGCCAAAAGATCATCCCATTGTTGGAACCAAATGGGTGTTCAGAAATAAGCTGGATGATCAAGGAATCATTGTAAGGAATAAGGCAAGGCTAGTTGCTCAAGGGTACTCTCAGGAAGAAGGGATAGACTATGACCAGACCTTTGCACCTGTTGCAAGATTAGAAGCCATAAGAATCTTTCTGGCTTATGCTGCTCACAAGGGATTCAAAGTCTATCAAATGGATGTCAAGAGTGCTTTTCTCAATGGGGAGATCAAAGAAGAAGTCTATGTCAGACAACCTCTAGGTTTTATCTCTCTAACCCATCCTGATTTTGTTTTTAAACTACACAAAGCATTATATGGTCTCAAGCAAGCTCCTAGAGAGGGGTATGATACCCTAGCATGTTTTCTGCTGAAAAATGATTTTGTTAGGGGGAGAGTAGACCAAACTCTTTTTATTAGAACCCATAAGTCCCATACCCTACTAGTACAAATCTATGTAGATGATATTATATTTGGCTCTACTAATTCAAACTTGTGCAAAAAATTTTCCAAGCTTATGCACTCTAAATTTGAAATGAGTAGCATGGGTGAGCTATCCTTCTTCTTAGGATTGCAAGTCAAACAACATGCTGAAGGCATATTTATTTCTCAAACCAAGTATGCAAAAGAGCTGGTTAAGAAATTTGGTATGTCTGATGCATCATGTATGAAAACACCCATGCCTACCAATGTTGTACTGGATGCTGATGAACATGGGAAACCAGTTGATCAGACAACATATAGAGCAATGATTGGCTCTCTATTGTACCTTACAGCCAGTAGGCCTGACATAATGTTTGCTACATGTATATGTGCTAGATTTCAAGTTAGCCCTAGAGAGTCACACTTAACCTTAGTTAAGAGGATTCTTAGGTATGTTAAAAGCTGTCCAAATCTAGGACTCTGGTATCCAAAAGACTCAGCATTTGACTTAACTGGATTCTCAGATGCTGATTATGCTGGATGCAGAATAGACAGGAAAAGCACCAGTGGAACTTGTCAGTTCCTTGGTGATAGACTAGTCTCTTGGTATTGTAAGAAACAAACATCTGTGTCAACCTCAACTGCTGAAGCTGAATATATGGCTGCAGGAAGTTGTTGTTCACAAATATTGTGGATACAAAATCAACTCCTAGACAATGGTTACAACTTAGAGAAGTCAAAAATATTTTGTGACAACACCAGTGTTATTTCCATTGCACAAAATCCAGTCCTCCGTAGTAGGACAAAACACATAGAGATTAGACATCATTTTCTAAGGGATAATGTAGAGAAGAACAAAATTGAACTTCAATATATCCCTACTGATTTGCAAAGGGGAGATATTTTCACCAAGCCTCTGGATGAAAAGAAACACAATTTCTTCTTAAATCAGTTAGGCATGTTAGATGGAGGAAGCCTAAACTAATTACAAGATTTTGAAAAGCTAAAAACAGACCAAGATTAGGCTAAAAAATCATCTCCTTTTGTGTCTGTAGGATAGTTTCTGTCTCTAAACTGAGCTCGACGTTTTTCCCAGAAATCATCGAACGGAGTTCGACGTTTTCACTGAACGTCGACCTAAGTTTAGAACTTGCCAGATAGTTGTATACTATCTCTTTCAGGTCTTTGATCGTCGACCTGAGCTCGACGCTCTCTTGATCGTCGAACTGAGATCTACGATGTTGAAGACCTTTCAGCTTCCCTCAGGAGTCCTGATCGTCGATCTGAGGTCGACGATCCTTCCTTTTTCGCGTCGAACCCTAATATAAAATCATTATTTGGCCGCCGCTCATCGTTTACATCTTCATACTCTCTGCAATTTTTTTTCCCTCCAAACCTTCTACACTTGGTCGTGTTTGTTCAATTTTTGCAGGTACAGATGGCTCTGACTGTTGCTGCCCTTTCAAAAATGAAATTTGACACAGGATTCGACATCGACATGAACTCTTTCGATGGAAGCGACCAGAGATTCAAGGACATTTTAAATCTGCTTCGAGAACAACAGTTAGTTCAGATAATGTCCATCAGGATGAAGATTGCCGCAGACGAGATAAAGGAATGGTGTTTTTCTGCCTCAACTGAGAATGAGAATTCTGTAGTCGGCTCTATCAAAGGGACTCAGGTACCATTGTCCCCCGCTCTTCTAACAGAAGTGTTCAACCTCAGCACTGGAAATGACTCTATTGAATTATTTGAAGAAGAGTCTGATGCAATGCTAGATAGAATGGGTCACTCTGCTGAGAACCCTAAAAAATTGCTGAAAAAGAATTTGTCGATTGAATATCAATTTCTGGCTGATGTTGTGGGAAAGGTGCTTCTGGCAAAGCACTCAGCCCATGACACCATTTCCAGACATCAGTTCTGTCTAATGGGAGTTGTGGTTGACAAGAAACATCTGGACTGGGGGTCCATCTTCTTCAATTTGATCAAAAAGAAGCTGAGCAAAAGCTGTGTAAGCTTTGGGAGGATCTTGGGGGTTTACATGCACTCCAGGTGCCCTGAGCTGCTGACCTCAAGTGGGATGCACATCAATGCATCCAAGAGACTTACCTGTGCCCTCTTCAGCAGGTGGGACAGGCAAATTATTAACCCTAATAGGGCTACTGCATCAACTCCTGCTTCAGGCACAAGGACTGCCTTAGTCACTCCTCCTCAGGACTCTGCCCCTGCAGAAGTTTTGCCTGCTTCTTCTCCTCCTCCAGCTGTCTCTACCCCAGCCATCTCATCCTCACCACCAATCACCACCATAGCCATCTCATTACCCATTACAATCTCATCCCCAATCTCACCTTCTCCAGCATCTACCTCAGAGCAATTCCATCCCTTATACTACTATCCTCCTGCCACCACTTCATCATATTCTCTCTTAGATGACTCCTTCATGGATGATTCTCCTTCAACTCCTCCTGAGCTTCCCTCTACTTCCTCATTACAACAAATTCTTCAAGACATCCTCTCTCAACCATCTTTTTCCCCTACCATCTCATCCTTCCCCAACCAAATTACATCAATCTCAACACTTCCTATCCCTAGACCATCCATTTCTTCACCTCCTACTTCCACATTCTCCATTCCATCAGCTCCAGTCAACATCATTCCAGCACCCTTCTCTCCTACCTCTACTCAAGCCCCTCTTGAGCATGTAGATCTCTCAGCCCTGGCAGATAGGTTATATGAGCTGCTAGCTCCCAAGCTAACCTCATTACTGGAGACCACCCTGGCTCCACTCCTGACACATGTTCAGGAGCTGTCTACCAAGCTCTCCTCCTTCATCTCCTCTCAGGAAATTACTTCTTCTGGGTGCCTTGATCCAACTGCCACTGAATCCAGGCAGGGGGAGATGCCTTATGAAGCAGTTCCTGCTCCAACATTTGTAGTGGATCTCCAGAAATTGCTTTCAATTTTTGATCTTGCTTTCTTCAGTTCTCTGCCAGTTGAACAAGTTGAAGATTTGACTAAGGCCATTGTGCCTATCTCTGTTTGTGATCCCAGCCTAATTGCCTCATATATAAATTCTTTCAAGGCTATGGATGTTGCTGTTTCCATCCCTGCTACTACTGATGTTTCTACAAGTGTATCAGAAGATATTGACATGGTTTCTGTTATTGAGGTTACTGCTGCTCAAGAACTTGCCACTTATCTGAAACAACCTGCTGCTGTTTTTGCTCCAACTCCTTATGCTGCTTCTGCTCAAATTTCTGATGTTGCTGCTCCTACCCTGACTCCAGATCAGTTGAAATTACAAGAGAAATATATTAAGAGCATTGATGATTTATATGATAGACCCCAAAGCTCAGAAAGTGATCAGTTTCACACTGATTCTGATGACTCTTCTGGTACCATTGTCAAGAAAAGGAAGGCCAGAAGCAAGGCCATGATGAAAGTTCCTCCTACTCAAGCCAAGGATGCAAATGATATTCCATATTATATTTTGCATGATTGCCCAATCTCTGAGCCATGGATGCAATTCTCTAAAAATCAATTGAAAGCTGTGAAGAAAAGAAGAAAATTGGCTAGATATGAAAAAGGATCTTCTAAATTTCCTCCTCCTCCTCCTCCTCCAGATTCAGGATCTGGTGGAGGCTCAGCTCTTCCATCCTCTGCTTCAAAGCAAAGCTCTTCCCAACCTTCTCAGGAACATCAACCAAGAGAACAATTTCAAAGAGGATATCAATCTAAGAGATATCAGTCTAGAGGAAGGCAAAGAGATTACAGAACATATTCTAGACAACAAAGGGAAGGACAAGGTCATATTGAATCTACTTCAGGTACTTCCCCTTATAGGCTAAAAGATACAGTTGTCTCCAGGACTCCTAATACTGATTCTGAGTCTATCAACAGATATGAACCTCCTATTCCATTTGATGATCCTGAGAACAACCCTTTGTCATGGACTGCCAGAATGAAAGAGCTTGCTGCTCTAGATCAAATAAAAAAGGCCAGAGAGCAAGGCAAAGACAGTTCCAACATTACAACCCTATCAGATCAAAGAAAGAAAGAACTAGAGAGATATGCTTCAAGGAAATTCTTTAATCCAGAAGATTATATGAAGCTGCACCCTGAGGCTATAGTACCAAGGCCTAGATCTCAAACTTCCTTAGGTGCAGAAGATGACAGAAGATCAAAGAAAGAAGCCCTCAATCCTAACAGGGAAATTTTGTTTAAAAAGGGAACTGAGAAGAAGTGATTTGTATAAGCTGAACAAACATCCACCTCTGAACATTTGCTGATATTTTATCTATGATCTGTAATGCTGCATTGACTTTTTCTTGCTTTGATTGGTTTAGTTCTTGTTTTGTCTGTATGCTTATTTATCTCCTATTTTTGTCTGTAAATAGTAATCCTAACCCAAATAGGGGGAGATTGTTGGAACACCCTATTACTAATTTGGGTAAGGATCACTATATTTGTCTTAGGAAACCAGTTTGACCTAGTTGTATAGTTTTAAAGGTCAACATTAGAATGTGTCTAGGGCTTAGAATTTAGGTTTGAGCTGCCCCCAGGACCATTCAAGGAATCAGACTTCAAGTTGAGGCAAAGACAATTATCGTCGAGCTTAGGTCGACAGAACTTCGAACTCCGTTCGACGCTCTCTGAGCTCAACCTTTGCTAAAGTCGTCGAGCTTCGGTCATCGGTCTTCGAGCTCAGGTCGACGATCTCTCCTCAGTTTATTCTCCAGGTCGCTGAGCTCAGTTCGACGATCTTCGAGCTCAGTTCGACGTTTTCTGTCTGTTGATCTTATTCCATCTCTGAGCTCAGATCGACGATCGTAGAGCTCAGATCGACAATATTCTGAGAGATTGACGCTTTTACGGATTCAAATTTTGTCAGTCTTTGGAATGTTTTTGAATTCTCTCAGCATTTATCTCAAGAGATCTGCCAGCCGTTTTTCTTTATTCTGGAGCAAGTTTCAAGGAATTCTTTTTGGAACATGAGACTTTCCTCTAGAAGATAAGACTTTTATAAAAGACATTTATGACTGCCAACGGCTATCTTTGACAAGGAATTTTTCAGAGAATAAGATCCTCCTTTATGTCTTCAGTCAACAATATAGAACATATAGTACAAAAACAAAAGATTAACAGTGACAGACACAAGTGATCATTTTTTTTCTGAAGAACTAGTAGAACAATCCTTTTGACTTACTGAAAAGTGATCATTGCTTCAACATCAAGAACTCCAGACACCAAATTTTTCAGCATCTACTGGAATTATCTTCTGCTGGAGATCTGAAGCTTCTGAAGACCTATCACCCTGAAGCAAAGCTCTCACTCCTGAACCATTCTACATCTCAGGGGGAGCTTTGACATCATCAACAATCCACTAGTCTTCTCTCATTTGATTTTGGAACAGAGAAGACAACATCACCTCTTTACTTTTTCTTTTCCTACTGTAAAAGGGTTATCAAAAATCCCTTCAAAAGTTCTGAGATTGGTTCTGAGAGCCTTGTCAAAACTCAGTGGTGGCAAGACACCTGATCAAAAAATCTAGTTTGGTTTTTGAGCACCTTATCAAAAGCTCATTGGTGTCAGGACACCTGATCAACTCATCCTGAGTGGATTCCTACCAAGGGTGGTAGAAGAGTGGATGTACCCAGGTTTTTGGGGAACCACTATAGTTCCTCGTGTCTTCTGGTTGCTTGAGTATTTTCTTTATTGTGTGCTGTGATTCTTCTTTTTGCTGTCTTAGTTCTGATTTATCTAGTAAGACACCTTACACCTATACATAAATTAAATCTTAATTGCTTTATTTGTTTAAATTGTAAAGCTATTTTAAAAAAACTCTATTCACCCCCCTCTAGAGTTTAGATAGATCTTTATCTCACTTTCATATCCGCCGAGAGCAGTGTACGTTACAGGAGCTTTGCATTCCTTTTTGTCTGAGGACTTCATGGTGCCTATCAGAGTGCCTTCGTTTATGAAGACAAATTATGAATGTGATGCTGCCTAACGGGTGCTTGATGTGCGAGGATAGAGCCTGTTTTGTTGAGGTGCGGATAGGAAGTCATGACTTTGGTTTGGAAGCATCTGCGATGTCGATATCTGAGTTTGATGTAATCTTTGGTATGGATTGGCTCTCAGAGCAGCGTACATATATAGATTGTAACTCTAAGGAAGTCATACTAGGGCAAAATACCAAATGTGAGACTAAATTTTCTGGTATGCGAGGATCGAGTAAGATATTGATGTTTGCTCTCCGGGTATTCAAGGCTGTTCGGAAGGGCCTCATGCTATTGGAGGTTGTAGAGCTGAAGCCTAGTTTGAATGATGTTCCTGTTGTATCGGAGTTTATGGATGTGTTTCAAAAGGATCTCCCTGGGCTTCTACCCCAGCTAGAGATTGACTTTGTTATTGAGCTGGTGTCAGGTGCTAAACATATGTCACGCTCACCATACTGAGTGGCACAAAAAGAAATGGCAGAACTAAAAGTTCAGTTGCAAGAATTATTGGAGCAAGGATATATACGTCCAAGAGTGTCATCGTGGTGTGCATGGGTTATTTTTGTCAAAAAGGACGGAAGCTTGCATTTATGTATTGGTTATCATGAGCTAAACAAGCTGACATAAAAGAACAAGTATATAATTCCATGAATCGATGATCTGTTTGATCAGCTGGTTGGATCAACTGTCTACTCAAAGTTGGATTTGAAGTCTGGCACTGGTAGTTGAGAATTCGGAAAAGTGATATTCCCAAGATATCGTTTAGTACACGATATGGGCATTATGAGTTTACTGTGATGCCTTTTGGACTTACTAATACGCCATCAGTATTCATGGATCTGATGCACAGGACTTTTAGAGAGTATTTGGACCAGTTTGTGATTGTCTTTATTGATGGCATACACCAATACTCTCAGTCTGAAGAGGAGCAAGCGAAACATTTGAGGTTGGTTTTGCATACTCTAAGAAGAAATCGTTTGTATCCCAAATTCTCTAAATGTGAGTTTTGGATTTCTTAAGTAGCTTTTCTTGTCCATGTCATAAGTGGAGAGGGTATTTCTATGGATCCGACAAAGGTTTTTGCGATACAAGAGTGGCATGTACTTACTTCAGTAGCGGAAGTCAGAAGTTTCCTCGGACTTGCCAGCTATTATAGGCGCTTCGTAGAAGGCTTTTCGAGTATTTCTTTACCTCTCACGACATTGACAAGGAAGAATCAGAAGTTTATTTAGAAGCCAAAGTGTGTGCGAGCTTTTGAAGGGTTAAAGAGTCGTCTGACCATAGCGCATGTGTTATGTTCACCATGTGGTACAGAAGGCTTTGAGATCTATAGTGATGCATCGGGGAGCAGCTTAGGTTGCGTTCTTTTGCAATATGGGCTTGTGAATCTTATGGCTCTCGCCAACTAAAAGTGCATGAGAGGAACTATCAGGTTCATGACCTGGAATTGGCAGCCGTGATATTCTCTCTTAAGTTATGGCGACACTATTTGTATGGTGTGAAGATTGATATCTTTATGAACCATCAAAGCCCAAAGTATCTATTGCATCAAAAAGATCTGAATATGCGACAGCGAAGGTGGATGGAGTTCCTTGGGGACTACACCTTTGAGATTCATTATACTCCCGGGAAGGGAAATGTAGTCGCAGATGCGTTAAGTCGCAAGACTCCAACACGAGCAAATTGGTTGCGGATGCATGATGAGCGTCTGATTCATGAGTTGGAGGCTTTAGATATCTCTTGTGTTGACAGGACAATGAGAGCGGAAGAATACGTGAACTAGAAAAAGGTACAATATGACCTCGCAGACAGGATTCGACGGGCTTTGGAGCTAGATGAAAGCATGAAGCGCTATATGGCGGAGATTGTGGATGGGTCAAATTCCCACTTCTCCTTGAACGACGGACTTTTATGGAAAGACGATCGATTGTGCATCCTAAATATTGGCAAGTTACAGGAGGAGTTGATGTACGAGGCACATTTTACCAAGTACTCAATCCACCCGGGGAGTACAAAAATATTCAAAGATATGAAGAAATTGTTTTGGTGGCTAGGGTTATAGAAGGACATCGCGCTTTATGTGGCAAAGTGCCAGACTTGCGTCCTAGTAAAGGCTGAGTGTGTTAGAACCCTTATTTGATTTGGGCTAGGTCCACTCTTAGGATGTTGACCCATATATATAGCCTGGGTCAAGGTCTAGGTCTAAGTTAATCTCTACAAGTCATACTTCTCAGGACCAGCTTTGGATTTCTCTCTTAGATCTCAGACTCAGAAGAAATCTATGGATTTCATATCAGTTTGACTTTCATCAAACTCAGCTCGACGATCGTCGATCTCCGATCGACAATCTAAGAGATTAGTATCTGAACTGAGCTCGACGATCTACGAGCTCAGGTCGACATTTTATCTTTTGTTCTCAGAAGTCTTAGATCGCAGATAGTTGATCTCAGCTTGACGATATTCTAGCATAGATCGACGATCATTATCTGTGTTCGATTCCTTTTATTATCAGCAGCTGCCTTGAAGATTTATTTCCTAATTCATTGATTCTATATATGTCAAATAATCCCTGGTAGTTAATGCTAACATTCTCTAAGCATATAGTTGTTTCTTCACAGCATTAACTATGGTATTTCAAAGAGTTATTATTCTGACTTATTTGCCAAAACAGTTGGGGAGAAAATTAATTGCCAGAATTTGTAGCCGTTTTTCTCCTCATTTTCTGCAATAATTTAAGGAATTTTTTTGAATCGCAAAAGGAGATTATATAGACTGGTTAATAGACAGACAAGTAGATTCAAAAACTGACTCACTCAGAGAATACAAACATTTTTCTGCAATAGCTCTCAGAACTCTCCATTCTGCTCTCAGAAAACAGAAGAAGAACAACAAATTTTCATCTTGAGTCTTCTTCTTCAATTTTATCTTCAGGAATCTACAGAGACAGAAAATCAACATCATTCTATAGATTCTGAAGAACAAGAACACTAGTCTATTAAAGACCTACACCCTGGACAAAGCTTCCATCTTCCTGAATCTACTCAATATCTCAGGGGGATCTTTGGCATCATCAAATCCACATAGTCTTCTCATTTGCTTTGAGAAAGAGAAGACTACCATCTATTTTCTTTTAACCTCTCTTGTACATGGTTATTACTCCCTTCAAAAGTGAACTCTTTGTTGATAGGGCACCTGATCAAAAACCTATTGGTTTAGGAACCTGATCAAAAACCTTAAGGGTTTCTAGATCTACCTGAAGCAGATCTTGTGGTTATAGGGCACCTAATCCAAAACCTAAGTGGATTCCTACCAGGGTGGTAGAAGAGTGGATGTACCCAGATTTGGGGAACCACTATAATTTTCTTGTGTCATCTGGTTGCTCATCTTACTTTATTTCTGCTGTGTTGTGTTTGCTTTTGTTTTTAATTTTCTTATGCTTATAAGTAACACCTATTTTAATTCCGCTATAAAAATTAATTAAAAGTTTTTAATACTTTATTCACCCCCCCCCCCCCTCTAGAGTAGATTTGATTTATCCCCTCTCTTTCAATTGGTATCAGAGGCAGGTTTTTATTATTTTTACAAGCTAACACCTGAACCTGAAGATCCTTTATAGATCTTCTTTCTTTCTTTCTTTTTTATAAACCATGGCACAAAATAAATATTATGCAAGCACAAGACCTCCAGTATGCAACCTGAATAAGTTTGCTCTCTAGAAGGCAAGAATCAAATTATATATGAATTCTATTGATGAGGATATCTTCAACTCTATTTTGACAGGTCCACCAGCTCCAGTAGCAACTACCTCAACAGCATCAACAAGCTTAAATGTTGTTCCTCCTCCAGACTACAATGATGCTCAGATAAAGGCTAAGATTGATGATGCCAGAGCCATGAACATTCTGGCCCAAACTATGTCAGATGAAATCTTCCAAAAAGTTGCTGAATGCAACTCAGCAAAAGCCATCTGGGATTCCCTAAACCAGATGGTTGCTGGATCTGTAGATGAGAGAAAAGATAGAAGAGCCCATCTTCTATCTCTTTCTAAAAACTTCAAGAAGGTGGAAACTGGACCAGTAGCTGAGATGTATAATAGACTTAGCATAATTGTTAATGAGCTGAAAACATTGGACAATGACATCTCACTGACTGAGCTAGATGACAAGATACTCTTGTGCTTTCCCAAGTCATGGGATTCCAGAATCTGGCCTATTAAAGAAGGAAGAATCATCAATGAGATCACAACTGAATCTCTGTAAGGCAAGCTCAAGAGCTATGAGCAGCTCCTCAAGATAAGAGAAGAAGAAGAACAAAAGATTTCTACCCCTCCAAAGAAGGATCAAAATATAGCATTCAAAGCCTCTAAAGAATCAGAAGCAACTCCTTCCAATGAAGAACTGATGAGTCGCTTTGTAAAGAAATTCTTCAAGATGGGAAGAAAATATTTCAGAAGGAAGTCTTCAAGAAATTAAGATAAACCAAGGTATGACAAAACTTCAGTTAAGGAGATTATTTGCTTTGGCTGCAAGAAACCTGGACACATCCTAACAGAATGTCTAGAGAATAAACACAAAGAAAGAAGAAAGGAGAAGGACTCTAGGAAACACAACAGCAAACCATCCTCTCACAAGCACAAGAGGAAATAGAAAGGTTTCGTTGTTGAAACCTGGAGTGAAACTGAAGAATCATCCTCCTCCAGCTCTAGTGAAGATGATGAAGAAGCAAATGCCAAAGAAATATGCTTAATGGCTATAAATTCTTCGGGTCATGTACTAGAAGTAAAAGAATCTGAAGAATATTCAAATTGTGATCAGGTAATAGAATCTTTTGATTTTACCTCTGAAGATTTTAAAAATCATTTTAAATCTATGTGTAATGATCTTATAAGATCTGAGAAGGAAATTAAACTTCTCAGAGATAGACAACTTGAATATGATAACTTAGTATCAGAAAATATCAAATTAAATAATGAATTGAATATGTCTAGTGAATAAATCACATTTATGAAAACTGAACTAAGTAAATAAAAATAATTAGAAGAATCTTTAAATGGAAGAAGCCTGCAGATGGTAGAAATCACTAGCTCACTAAATGCTAGGTTAAACAAAAGTAAACTAGGATTAGGTGCATCACCTAGTGAACCTCCTCTAATTCAGAAAAATATCTTATCTAAACCTGTAAATTTCATTTCAGAAAAAGGTAAGAAAAACACTGAACACATTGAAAAAGTGAACAAAGTATTAGAACAAGTTGAACTTAACAAAAAGAAATAAAAAGCTAAGTATCAACCAAAATCGTCAAACCAAGATCGACGATCGCAATACTTCTCGTCGAACGCCGACCGGCGATCTCTGAACCCAGAGATTGGGTTTAATTACTCAGGAAAGGGAGATCGACAATATCATCAAACATCGTCGATCAGAGATCAACAATCGTGGAACACAGATAGTAGCAACTATTAGTCTATGAACCGAGATCGACGAGATCAGCATTGGTCGTCGAATGCAGATCGACAATCTCAACATAAATCGTCAAACCCAGACAAGTTTTATAAAAACACTAACTACAACAGAAACTTCAATAAAAACCCTAAACCTATTAACCTTTTTTCTAACTGGATAATCCCACCTAGAAAATTTCATCCCTTAGGTTATAAATGCCAACCTGTATGTTCCTTTATTTCCAGTTTCAAGTATGAAAAGAGACAAGGACCCAAGGTCACCTGGGTCCAGAATATTTAGTCTGTTCTCTTGCAGGTGAAGACCTATCCTACCACATGGGATAAGTGGTATTTGGATAGTGGGTGCTCAAAGCACATGATAGGGAATAGGGACAACCTAACTAATTTCAAGTTCAAGCTAGGTCCAAAGGTGATCTTTGGAGATTCAAGCATTGGTTAGACAAAAGGCTATGGAAATTTTACTATTGGAGCTGTCACATTCAGCAAAGGAGCTTATGTAAATGGTCTGAAACATAATCTGATATCCATAAGTCAGTTATGTGATGCAGGTTATCAGGTATGCTTCACTGAATCCAAATGCAATATTTCTTTAAATAGCAATTTATTTTATCTGGTTTTAGACAAGGTAATATATATTTGGTTAACTTTAATTCTGCTAGTTCCGAAATTTGTTTATTTAATCAAGTTAGCAATAACAACACCCTTTGGCATAAAATACTAGGCCATGTAAATCTTAGAAACATTGATAGGTTATCTAAAGATAACCTTGTTAGAGGATTCCCCTCTTGCCCCTACAAGAAGGAAAGCCTTTGTAGGGCTTGTCAGTTAGGCAAGAAAACTAAAAATAGTTTTAAATCAGTAAATAAGAGTGATTCACCTAGGATCCTGTACTTGATTCATTTGGACCTTTTTGAACTAATTGCTGTACAGAGCTTAGGAGGGAAGTTCTATACTTTAGTTATTGTAAATGGCTTCTCCAGATTCACTTAGGTTTTCTTCTTGAGACACAAGTCTGATAACTTTAAAGTTCTTACAGACTTTTTGAAATGCATAAGGATTGAGTATTCTACTCCAGTTGTTTTGATCAGAAGTGATCATGGTACTGAGTTTGAATCTCTTCCCATGCAAGAATTCTGTGAGAGAGAAGGCATCAGGCACTGTTTCTCTACTCCTAGAACTCCTCAACAAAATGGGTAGTAGAAAGAAAAATAGAACACTCATTGAATCTGCAGGCACATTACTTGCAGATGCTCACATGCCTCAATCCTATTGGGCAGAAGCTGTAAGCACAGAAAATTATGTCCTGAACAGAAGCTTGATACATAAACTTAAGGGCAACACTCCCTATGAACTACTCAAAGGGAAGAAACCTAAAATAGATTATTTTAGAATTTTTGGTTGCATCTGTTACATTCATAATAACAACAAAACTTATATTAGAAAGTTTGAAGCCAAAGATGCAATGGGAATTTTTCTAGGATATTACCAAGTCAGCAAGGTACGTAGGGTTTTCAATAAATCATCTTTGAAAATTGAAGAATCTGTCCATATTACTTTTGGTGAAGCTAATATGTTTTATAAGGAGACAGAAGCTTCTACAAGTAACTCTTTGCATGTACCCCAACTTTGTGAAAAATTGGATGATCTCAACCTTACTCAAAAGGTTACATCGCATTCCTCCTCACAAGTTGATGAAGAAAGTGAAGAAGAAACTTTGGAAGTGGCTGAATTTCCTCCAACAGCTAACTCAATTCCGCAAGAGGAATTATTTTCTCAAGCTATTGCTGAACCAACTCCACCACCTGAACTTGTCACACTGAGAGATCACCCTACATCTCAAGTGATTGGAGACATAACAGCTGGTGTGCACATAAGGCATCAACTCAACCAAGACTTGATGCATGCCTGCTTCTTATCTCAAATTGAGCCCCAATCCATTAAAGATGCTGAGCAAGATCCATACTGGATTATGTAATGCAAGAGGAGCTCAACCAATTTGAGAGATGCAGAGTTTGGGACTTGGTTCCAAGACCCAAAGACCACCCAGTCATTAGAACTAAGTGGGTTTTCAGGAATAAGCTTGAAGCCGATGGATCAATCATAGGGAACAAAGCAAGACTTGTAGCTCAAGGATATAGGTAAGAGGAATGAATTGACTATGATCAGACCTTTGCTCCTGTTTTATGGCTAGAAGCAATCAAGACATTTCTTGCTTATGTTGCATATAAGAAGTTCAAAATATATCAAATGGATATCAAGAGTGCCTTTCTCAATGGAGAACTAAAGGAAGAGATTTATGTTGAACAATCTCCAGGTTTTATCTCTTCAACTCATCCCTCCTATGTTTTTAGATATAATAAAGCTCTCTATGGTCTAAAGCAAGCTCCGAGATCTTGGTATGAAACCTTAGCTAGCTTTCTCTTAGAGCATAAATTTTCTAGAGGCATAGTAGATAGAACTTTATTTATTAGAAATCATCATGATAGAATCTTGTTAGTAAAAATTTATGTAGATGATATTATTTTTGGTTCTACTGATTCCAAACTATGCAAAAGGTTCTCTGACCAGATGCATTATAAGTTTGAAATGAGTAGCATGGGTGAACTCTCTTACTTCCTTGGTCTCCAAGTGAAGCAATCATTAGATGGAATCTTCTTATCTCAGTCCAAGTATGCTAAGGAATTAGTAAAAAGGTTTGGGATGGCTGATGCCTCAGCAATAAAAACACCCATGGCTTCCAATGTTGTGATTGATTCTGATGAAAAAGGGAAACATGTTGATCAGAAAACTTATAGGGCTATTGTTGGATCTCTATTATACCTTACAGCAAGTAGACCAGACATCATGTTCTCTACATGTCTTTGTGCTAGGTTCCAAGTGAACCCTAAAGAATCTCATCTAATTTTTCTAAAAAGGATTTTGAGATATATAAAGGGTTGCCCTAATCTAGGACTTTGGTATCATATAAAGTCAGAGTTTGAGTTAACTGGATACTCAGATGCTGACTATATTGGATGCAGAGTAGACAGAAAAAGCACATCAGGAACATGCCAGTTTCTTTGTGATAGGCTTATTTCTTGGTTTTGTAAGAAGCAAACATCAGTGTCCACTTCAATTGCCGAGGCTGAATACATTGTAGCTGGCAGTTGCTGCTCACAGATAATGTGGATTCAAAACCAATTGTTGGATTATGGATATAATATAAATAATTAAATTATATTTTATGATACTACTAGTTCAATTTTTATTGCTCATAATCTAGTTCATCATTCTAGAACTAAGCATATAGAAATAAGGCATCATTTCATTAAAGATAGTGTAGACAAAAAGAAAATTAATCTTAACTTTATCTCCACTGATTTTCAAAGAGCAGATATCTTCACCAAGCCTTTGGATGAAAAGAAACATCTATTCTTCTTAAATCAGCTTGGAATTATAAATGGAGTGGATTAATTTATTTTATGTCTGTGTTTGAAGATCTGTTCACAAATCGTCGAACGGAGATCGACGATCGACGAACTCATCTTGAGCTCTATCGTCGACCTGAGATCAATGACAGCTCTGTGTGAAGCTAAAATCGTCGACCAGAGTTAGACGACTTTTCTCTTCAGAAAATAAATCATCGACCTGAGATCAACGATCTGTTTTCCCTCTTCTTTCAGAGGCCGATGATAATATTTGTCTATAAATACGTCATCGACGTAAGATCGAAGTTTTATTATCTCATCGTAGGACAAAGCCCGACCTTTCGTTTTCCAAAAGAAACACCTATATTAAGGTTTCTCGTCGTGCTCTATCCCACGCCTTCCAAGTTCTTTTGCACTTGATCCTTGTTTTCTTTGTAGGACTCTAATAGCGATTTTAGCGGCCGTTCTTACTTCAATGAAGTTCGACACAGGTTTCAACATTGACATGGATTCCTTCAACCATTGCAATCAAATCTTCTTGGATATATTGAATCTCTTCAAAGAACAAAATCTGAAGAAGATAATGACAACCAGGATCAATCTTCCAGCAACTGAAATTAAAGAATGGGTTTACTCTTCAACATGTCCACATGAATCGACTATGGTTGGAACTATTTCTGGAACCAAGGTTATTCTAACTCCAACTATACTTTCTGAGATTTTTGATTTAGTAAATGGAGAAGATGTTGTAAAACCAGATACCTCTGAGTATAGTTCAATGCTGATGAGAATGGGTCATCCAGAAGGAACACCATCAAAACTGCTTAAGAAAAATCTATCTATAGATTTTAAATTCTTGGCAGATGTTGTTGGTAAAGTTTTGATAGGCAAGCACACAGCTCATAATAACATTAACAAGCAGCAGTTCTCTGTGATGTCTGCTCTAGTTAATAGGAAATCTATAAACTGGACAGCTCTTTTCTTTGAGTTGATTAGAAGGAAAAACTCTAAGAAAGAGGTTTGTTTTGGGAGAATATTGGGAATATTTCTCCAAGCTAAAGCTCCTTAATTGCTGGTCTCCCAGACCCAATTCATAAATGCCAGTAAGAGATTGGACTCCTCTCTGTTTGGAAAGTGGGAGAGGACCATTCCTAGGCCTTCTAGTGCCTCTAGGACTTCTGAGGATACAAGAGTTGATGCAGCTACTTCCCCAACCCCAGAAGATGTTCATCTCTCTATCTCACCCTCAGTTCCCTCAGCCCTTGCCTCCCAAATCCAATCCTCTCCAGTTCTTTCACCACCACCTCCTGCTTCACCTATACAAATTCAGAACTCCCCAGATCATCCAGCATCTCCTCATGTAGAACATCATGAATCTCCTCAGCACATTGCTTCTCCCATCATTCATCCATCTTTACCCTCTCAAATTCCCTCTGAGCCCATCCAGAAGGATATTCCATCATCATCTCTTCCCCCTAAAGTCCCTCCATCCTCTTCTTTTCCTGAGTTCACTCATACAGATTTCCCTTCTGCATTCTTAGTTTGTTCAAATTGTGGACATCAAATTCCTTACACCTCCTCTAAGCCTAAACCCCTTGACCTCAATTTCTCAAATATAGCTAAAGATCTTTTGCAATTCATTTCACCCTCCTATAGCATCTTATAGCACAAGCTATAGCTCCTCTAACTACCTCCATCAACACTCTTGCCCATGGAGTGGCTGCCCTCTCTGTCCCCTCTTCTGGGGGGCCTGGATACAGATGCCTCTACATCCAGGCAAGGGGAGATATCCAATGAAGAAGCTCCTATACTTTCTCCAGCAGTAGCAGTTTCATCAGATTTGCAAGAAGATGTCTCCTCATATGATCAGATGGCTTTAGATACTGAAATTATTGATATTGATACTGATATAGAAGAAATAGTTCTTCAAGAAGTTTTGACTGTTGGTTATTGTTGCATCAATCCCATAGTAGATATCTTTGATTTGTTGAGTTTCTTTTGCAGACTCTTTCTAGATTATCTTCCAAGTTTTAAGCCATCTTCTTTGGCTATTGTGTGTTGTACTCCTTCTATAAGTCCTGAAGTTGTCAGACAACTAAAGGTAAGTTTTGTAGTTCCTTTGGCAAAAAAGTCTGATGATCAGATGTCATGATCTCCTAGGCCATCCTATGTTTTGGATGATAGCCCCATTCCAAGTTTTGATGATCTTATTGCTCAAGAATTTGCTATGGAAACTGAAGCAGTTCTTGCTGAAGTTATCCTTCCTCCAGCTGATAAGGAAGTTCCAAAGGAAGTAATTAGAGAGATTGATGCACTGTATGATAATTCCCAAGGCTCATCTGATGATGATCAAGATGATAATTCAGATTCTGATGACAGCAAAAAAAATTGTTTATGAAAAAGAAAGCTCCACCTAAGGCAGTTCCAAAGCCAAGTCCTCTTAATGAAACTCCATACTAAATACTTCAGAAGATTACTCCTTATTAAGGAATGCCACAGTGGATGTGGTTGCCTAAGAATGAGCAAAAGTCTAGGAAGAAGAGAAGAAGGTACTCTCCTCCTCCTCAAAAGTTCAGGAGAGATCCTCCTCCTCCTCTTACTGCAGGAGCTTCAGGAAATATAACTCAAAGCTCAAATATCTCTAAGTCTTCAAAGCTAGCTCCTTCTCAGCATCATAAGCAAGCTCCTTCTAGATCTCAAAGACATTCGTCTTCTCAATCTTGTAAATCCAAATGGAAATTCAGTCAAGCTCTTCCTCCAATTTCTCTTTACTCCAGTAAACAACAACAAAATATTGTAGCAACAAACTTTCAAGCTCAATCTACCCAATTCAGAAGCTTATCTCAGAATCCATTACAAGATGCTGATCCAGAGAAACCTTCCTCTCCTCCTATTGATCCAGAACTTGATCCTAACTTCAGAATGGCCAGACTTAATGAGCTAATTGGATTGTCTCAGATTAACAAAGCCAGAAAATAAGGACAAGATCACTCATAGTTTACTACAATGTCCTCTTACAGAGAAAAAGGACTTTAAAGGTTGCAAGTAAGTAAGAAAGTATTCAATCCTGCTGAATATATGTCACTTAATCAAGAAGCAGTTGTACCCAGAGCCACCTCTCAGAAAACCCTTAGTGAGCAAGATTTAAAGAAGTAAAAGAAGTAAGCAGAAGACCCAACTAGGAAGATTGCTTTTATCAAAACTACTTCTGCTCCTCCTCCTGCTAATTCTTAAGTTTTTCTCTGAACTGTTATTACTCTATTTGCTTTACTGTTTTACTATTTTATCTGAACTGAATGTGCAGTACATTGCTATATTATATCTGTTAATAATTTAAATTTTATCATATATGTATGGCCATGTATTTTTAGTTTCTTTTTACTTTGAGTGACCTCACCTAAATAGGGGGAGATTGTTGGAACCCTTGTTTGATTTGGGCTAGGTCTACTCTTAGGATGTGACCCATATGTATAGCCATGGTCAAGGTATAGGTCTAAGTTAATATCTACAGGTCAGACTTCTCAAGACTAACTTTGGATTTCTCTCTTAGATCTCAGACTCAGAAGAAATCTGTGAATTTCATATCAGTTCGAATTTCGTCGAACTCAGCTCGACGATCGTCGATCTCCGATCGACGATCTCAGAGATTAGTATCTGAACTGAGATCGACGATCTACGAGCTCAGTTTGACGTTTCCTCATTTGTTTGCAGAAGTCTCAGATCGCAGATAGTTGATCTCAGCTCGACGATCTTCCAGACAAGATCAACGATCATTCTCTGTGTCCGATTCCTTTTATTTTCAGCAGCTGTCTTGAAGATATTTCCTAATTCATTGATTCTTTTTATGTCAAATAATCTCTGGTAGTTAATGCTGATATTCTTTAGGCATATAGCCATTTCTTCACAGCATTAACTATAGTATTTCACAGCGTTATTATTCTGACTTATTTGCCAAGACAGTTGGGGAGAAAATTAATTGCCAGAATTTGTAGATGTTTTTCTCCTCGTTTTATGCAGTAATTTAAGGAATGTTTTTGAATCTCAAATGGAGATTATTCAAACTGGTTAATAGACAGACAAGCAGATTCAGAAACTGACTCACTCAGAGAATACAAGCATTTTTCTGCAATAGCTCTCAGAACTCTTCATTCTGCTCTCAGAAAACAGAAGAAGAACAACAAATTTTCATCTTGAGTCTTCTTCTTCAGTTCTATCTTCAGGAATCTACAGAGACAGAAAATCAACATCATTATATATATTCTGAAGAACAAGAACACAAGTCTATTGAAGACCTACACCCTAGACAAAGCTTCCATCTTCCTGAATCTACTGAATATCTTAGGGGGAGCTTTGGCATCATCAAATCCACATAGTCTTCTCATTTGCTTTGAGAAAGAGAAGACTGCCATCTATTTTCTTTTAATCTCTCTTGTACAGGGTTATTACTCCCTTCAAAAGTGAACTCTTTGGTGATAGGACACCTGATCAAAACTTATTGGTTTTTAGGCACCTGATCAAAAGCCTGAAGGGTTTCTAGATCTACCTGAAGCAGATCTTGTGGTGATAGGGCACCTGATAAAAACCTAAGTGGATTCCTACTAGGGTGGTAGAAGAGTGGATGTGCCCAGATTTAGGGAACCACTATAATTTTCTTGTGTCATTCGGTTGCTCATTTTACTTTATTTCTACTGTGCTGTGTTTGCTTTGTTTTTAATTCTCTTATGCTTATAAGTAACACTAATTTTAATTTCGCTATAAAAATTAATTAAAAGTTTTTAATACTCTATTCACCCCCCCCCCCCCTCTAGAGTAGATTTGATCTATCCCCTCTCTTTCAGAGTGTCAAAGTCCTGGTGGTTTCCTGAAGTCATTACCAATATCGAAATGGAAGTTTGATGATATAACGATGGATTTTGTGCATGGATTGCCAAAATCACAATGCGGGAACGATTCCATTTGGGTAATCGTAGACTGATTGACCAAAATAGCACACTTCATTTCGAATCGAAGGGACGATTCAGTTGAAAAATTGGCTAAATTATATATCTAGTAGATCATAAGATTGCACGGTGTGCCCCGTAGCATCATTAGTAATAGAGATGAGTGTTTCACATCGAATGATTGGAAGCTTATTCATCAAATGTTGGGTACCAAGCTGAAATTCAGTACTGCTTTTCATCCTCAAACTGATGGTGAAACCGAGAGGGTAAACATAACGATGGAATATATGCTTCACATATGTATGCTAGATTTTGGGAAGATATGGGAAGATCAGCTCTTTATGATCGAGTTCACCTACAATAATAGCTACCAAGCGAGTATCCAGATGGTACCTTTTGAAGCCTTATATGGTAGGAAGTGTTGTACTCCGTTATCTTGTGTAGAAATAGGTGAATCGAAGTTATATAAATGTGCAGGCGTTAAAGATGCGACTACAATGATACATTTAATTCGAGATCAGTTGCTGACTGCGCAAGATAGGCAAGCAAAGTACTACAACGCAAAACACCAAAATGTGGAGTTTGTGGGTGGTGATTGAGTCTACCTCAAGATTAAACCATTCAAGGGTGTATTGAGTATTTGACGCTTGAAAAAGCTGAGTTCGAGATACCTTGGGACTTTAGAAATCATTGAGCGGATTGGGGAAGTTGCTTATAGGTTGAAGCTTCCAGCTGAACTCAGAGGTTTGCATGATGTGTTTCACATATTAGTGTTGCGGAAGGCTGTGCAAGAGCTAACGCAAGTGGTTGTTGTGGATCAAATTTCGGTCAATAGTGGGTTGACGACAAAGGTCAAGCCCATTTGTAGCGAGGACACGAAAATAAAGCTACTACGGAACAACGAAATTTGAATGGTCAAAGTTTGGTGGGACAATTGTGTCCATGAGGAGCTATCATGGAAGCGTGAGCAGACAATGCACAACAAGTTCCCTGAATTGTTCCATTGAGGTACATTTGTTATGTTTTATACTTCTAAAGTTATTATAGATTTCGGGACAAAATTTCTTAAAGGAGGGGAGAATTGTAATACCCTAAAATTCACAAAGACTAAGAGAATGGGTCACTGGAGGTTATCACGCTGAGATGGTCTTAGCACCGGCGATAGCTCAATGAATTAAAAATCCAAGGACTCGGGTTAATACAGCTTGGCGGTATAAAGCTATCGCACGGCGATACCACTCGACGCACTCAACGCATTCGACGAATCGTTGAGAGAACTATCGCGCGACAATATTAAGATATCGTGCTGCGATAGCTAGAGCAGAACCATTTATCTAAGCGGCCGTTATAAATTGGTCAGCTAATGCTAACCATTGCATTGTTTTGCCACGTTTTGGTGGGCTATGATATGCAGGTGTTGAAGAGCCAAGTGGAAAGTAGCGGGTTGATGCAATTGTGCTGCGATTGGCTGGCCCTCGAAGACCAAAAGGTGAATAATTATTGTTTTCATATGTGTTCAGCCTGCGTGTCGATGTATAAACACACTTTTTGTAAAGGAAATACTATAAGGCCTTAAGACTAGAACATGTTGTGTATTTTGTAATATCATTCCTATATGTGTGTAGTGGACATTCCTGGTTATGGGTTCTAAAACTTAAACTAATTCCGCTAGAATACACACAGAGTTAGGATGCATATTAAATGGTATTGTCCCAATAAGTAACTCGCCTGACTGTCTGTGGGATATAGCGTGAGTCCCCGTTCGGACCTCTATTATATTTCATGTGACGGACGAAGGTGTTATACGGAGATGGAACTGAAGCCTCCTAAGAATGGAATGATTAGACTACTAACCTTTTTATTTATTTCTTTATTATAGTCTTGCACTATTCAAGTTCCTTTTATTATTTTCAGTTAAGTACTTTCTTTTCATTACTTTAGTATTGTACTAGTCATGTTCTTTTTATTACTTTCAGTTCAATTCTTCATTTCAAATAATATTTCATTCTCGTACTGGTCCAGTTCCTTTCTATACTTTATTTACAATTCATTCTGTTCAGTACTACTCAAGTCTCGTACTGGTCAAGTTTATTTCAACACTTTATTTCAGTTCCTTTACAGTTCAGAATTTCATTACTATAGTTTGTACTTTACTTCAGTACATATTTCTATAGTTTATTTCAGCAGCATATTTTTCTTACCGCTCTTATATATGCAATTTACTGTTTCTGTATTTCTAACTAGGGTCCTGCTCTAACGAGTGGTTGGCTTTGGTAGAACAATAGTTTGGGTAACCGATAGTTATGTTATTCCTCCAGGGTTAGTCCCAAATAATGTGCTCACATGCTTATTGTGCTTCTTTTCTAAATTTGAGCAGTACGTTGATTAATTTGAGAAGGTCGTTTGCCTAAATTATTTCATGTCTAGTAGGCCAGGCCGTCGCAGACCCGATAAATGAAAAATATTTATTAATTGAAATGTTTGTGAATTGCTTGCAGTAAAATGTGGCGGGTCAGTCATGCCCGTAGACCGTACATACCAGTATAGGAAGCTTGACAACTCAAGGCGATAGGGAGATGTATACATACATGGGTTATCGACTATTTTATTCCCGTAAGATTCCTCCACTCATCGGCCTAAATTTTAGAAATCACCGGATGTCACTCACATCCAAGAGTACATGGGGTTGTACATTGAGGCATGGGTAGTGCGGTACGTCCATATACAGAAGTGGCAAGACTGGTCACTATCACCGACGGCCACATCGGTGAGGCCCTCAGGGTTTGCTACCCTGCTGAAAGAGAAGCGAACCTAACTATGTCGACATAGTGTGTGTGTGGGTTTGAATACATGTAGTGTGTGTGGGTTTTGAATACAGGTAGTGTGCGTGGGTTTGAACACCTGCAGTGTGTTGGCGAGTTTTGAATACCTGTGGTGTGATTATAGGTTGTGAGTACCTATTTATTATGTGATAGCTAGGTGAGCGCCTATTAAATAACTGATGTTCATGCTGCTTCTTTCCAGTTATTTTATGATGCACTCTTTCAGATATTTTCTCCTAGCTTAAGAAATGAAAATGCACTATATTGAAATGTTGCTACTAACTCAATTGTACTTTAACTATTTACTTAGTGTTGGGTGAGTAGGCTCGTCCCCAGGATATGGATCGAGGGAGAAGATGTGTTTCCACTTAGCTCTGTGACTAACAGTTATTTTAATGACCATTCATAGGTTATGGAGCACCGTGAAGTCCAGCTTCCACAGGACGGTATGCCAGCCGACATGACTACCATAGAAGAGGCACCCCCATCGTCTGTAGACTTCCGAGACATGATTTCTTAGCGCGTAGGCTTGAGAGAGAGTGTGTGTGTGTTAGTAGTAGAATTTTGAAGCCTGCGGGCTCGTTTGTACAAACAGTGGCTACGGCCTATACTTTTACTCTATTAAATATATATAATATTGTTATATATATTTGTGTGGCTTTTTGTTATTGCTTTCGCATATCTGTGCTGCGATGTGAATGTTATTATTCATGATAGGCAAGGCTGCCATATACTGCTTGGTAGAGTGGGTTATAGCAACTTGGGAAGCATTGGTTGGTCATCTTGGGTAGTAAGGCTCGTCTTAACCCCGACCCGGTCTATAGTTTTGGGGGAGGAGGTCTTACAAGAGTAGCCTAAATCATCAAAGGTTGATCTTGAGCAGATAATCTTTGAATAATTCAAAAAGGGAGAGAGAGAGAGAGAGAGAAGGAGTGTGTGTGTGTGTGTGTGTGTGTGTGTGTGTGTGTGTGTGTGTGTGTGTGTGTGTGTGTGTGTGTGTGTGTGTGAATGTGTGAATACATTAAGGTTGAGAGTGTGAAAGTTTGAATGTATGAATGCTGATTTAGAAAAGAGGTTGGCTAAGTAAAGGTAGTTATAGATTTACAAGTATGGTGCACATGTAGTCCATGTTCTAAATGTCATAAGCTTAATCTTTATGGTTAATTATCATTATTTTTATCTGATATATATTATCTCACAAAGTGAGTTCTGACTCCTTCAAATAGGGGGAGATTGTTGGGAGCATTACCCGCAATGTTCCATATTTGAAGAAGTTCTCCGCTCAATGATAAGTATATCATGTATCTGATGATTATCTATTTGACATGTATAAGAATAGTATAGACAAAGAATATACTTGTTCATAACTCAAATTTAGTCTAAGTACAAAATCTTTATGTTCGCATAACAATATCATAGTGTTAGTAGACCACACACAACGATATTACAGTGAGCAGAAGGAGAGGAAAACCTTTCGTCAATTATATGATGTGACATGAGTAGGGATACTATAATTTCATATCACTCAACCACATTATGTCTCGAGATCAGTATAGACCAAGAGTATACATACTCAGAAATCAAGTCTGGTCCAAGTATAGTAATGTTTGTTCCCGTAGCATTATCATTGTATTAGCACCACACACAACAATATTACTGTAAGCTTAATAGAAGACTTAAAGTCATTTTTACAATTTCTAGGCACCATTGATTTGCAGGATGTCCTATCAAAACCATCTCTCATCACGGAAAAAAATTCTCAGATTTGAGGAACCAAAGTGAAGATTAATTCCAAGAAGCTGGACAAAGTATTGCACGTGCCTCAAATTGGTTTTGAAGAAGGAGATGATCAAGTAACAGGGCGGAAATTAATGATGCACTGGACATGTGTGGGTTGTAACACCCCCATCCGTCATATAGCATATAACAGAAGGTCCGGTCGAGGTCCATCGCCATATACTACGGACAGTTAGTGGAGTTACTTATTGAGACCATAATCTGTAAACGTTTAACCTAACCTAGAGTGCATTCTAGAGAAAGTTAATTAAATGATTATAAGAACCCATCCAATTAAATGTCCACTCAACTAAATAGGAATGAAAGTATAATACACAGCTATTATGTCCATATGGTCTTACAAGGTTCATCTCAAATAACAATGTCTTACATACATCGGCACGCAGGCCGGCCACAAATGAAACTATAAATTAAAACGGGTAATTCAATTTACCCTTCAAGGGCCTACTTAGCATTCCTAGGCTCCAGCCCACTATTTCCCGCTTGGCTCAGTTGCACCTGCACGAAACATTCCACCACAACGGTAGAAAACATAGCAACGCTCAGCACTAGCTGACCAAATTATAGCGATATCACCCCTAACACAGGGTGGCGGGGCTCCTTCCCTGCATGCATTAGCTTACACATATAATGGCAATCAGAATGTGCAAATTAAGCACTTTTCTCCACAGATGTTGGCACAGCCGTCCAACGCCCTGTGCTCTCAGGGAACATTCTTGGTGCACAGGACCTCAAGGGTCACACCTCCGTTCTTTGCGATGGTCACCAATGTTTGAGCTTTTCAGTCTTTTAGGGCCGAAACCAAAAGACAACGCCCCTATGGCTATGACAAAGTCATGGTGATCCCAGATACACAATTTTACTCACTCCAAGTCGATCGACATAGCATTGGGTATAGTTTAGCTCTTTCTCGTGCTCAAAACATCGGACGTGGCATCCATAATGCAGGTCAGCATCCCCTTTCCCATTTGTATGATGCATAACCCCATTATGATCCTATGCTAGCACTCACAGCCACCTAAGCTCGGCCACACATGCTCTCAGCTCCACACATTGGCCCTCAGGTCTTCAAGAGATAGGCCTCAACAAACAGCGCCCAGGTATCCAAGAGACAGGCCCCACAATCAATGGACCTCAGGTCTTCACGAGATAGGCCTCACAATAAATGGCCCTCATGTCTCTACGAGATAGAACTCACAATAAATCATAGCTCACTGGGAGCTACCAACAGCGGTAGCGCTACCGCCACGCGGTGGGGGGTAGACTATCGATTTTTGTCCTTAAACAGGTGTTTTCCTGGAGACCACCTCCAGTACTCTCACTGCACCCATCTACACACCCCGTAAATGAAATCTACGTGATTACCTTAGAGTCTTCTCTGACATACATAACATACAAACATCACAAATCAAGACCAACCTGTCCGGATGGGATTCACACAGCATGCCTATTCCATACTTTGATTCCAGATCTAAATGCAACACTAACGGGGATATACGGATCTACCCGTCGGGAGAACCACTTCCATGTTCTCGTGGAGCGTCTACCCTCAAATGCCAAAACGAAGGACTTCATATGTCCAAGGAAGAGGATCATTACCCTAGAAGTCCATTTCGGCGCCATGGGAGATATTCTATCCAGATGGGAACGACCGCTACAGCTTTACCTTCGTAGATCCGAACTCGTCTTGCAAATCTGAGCCCCGAAACTCCAATGACGGCAGAAACTCCTTTATCTGACGATGTTCCTTCTCTAGCCGCTAAGCCCAAAAATCCTCAAAAGAGAAGTGAAAACGGCACTTCCAAGGCTTTATACTGAGCTACCGCCGCGCGGTAACTAGCTACCGCTGCATTGTACCTTAATTAATGGCTCGATACACGTGCCCACCGCCAAAGAACTCCAATCATAGGTCGACACGTGGCCATGCCGTAACTGCCCTGCTATCGCCACGCAGTAACCCACTACCGTCGGGCGGTAAGAAGGCGCCGGTTATGGAACCAGTCACTACCGCCGTGCGATAACTGCTACTGTCATGCGATATCTACTACCGCCGTGCGGTATCAACCTGGGAGCTTTGCCAACTAAATTGACCATGCTACCGCCAGCGGTATCTCTACCACAGGGCAGTAGCTTTCCAAAATCTCTTCCACGTACCCCACTGATGGCACTACCGTCGGCGATAACAACCTACCGCCGTTCGGTAGACTCTAAGTCGTACCAACTCGACGCTCTCAACTCCTAATACTACCGCGTCGCGACATCGCTAGCGCTACGCGGTACCTCACATGGAAGTATTTTGACTTAAATAGATTTCGCTATCATCGGGCAGTATCTCACAAAAACCATTTCCCGCTTCAGGAAACTTGGGGTGTTACAACTCTCTCCCACTTAAAGAATTTCGACCTAAAATTACGCCATGCGGGAAATTATTGAAGTAACAACATTAGAATGTGTACCAAAAATGAATAGCTCGGGGAACTCCTCTCACATGGCTTGCTCGTGCTCCCATGACAGATCCTCAGAGCTATAGTTGTCTTAATGGACCTTTACCATCCTGATAAACTTATTTCAAAGCAGCATGATTTCCATGTCCTCTATTCGAATAGGCTTGACCCTCGTTGCCAACCCTCCATCAATCGGTACCTGATCTACCATAACCACTTGCATAGACTCTTGCACCTCCTTCCGTAAAACCGATATTTGGAATATGTCGTGCAGAACACTTATTTCTGTTGAATGCTTTAATCGATAGGAGGCTTCACCAATGCGCTCCAATATCTCAAACGGCCCAAGGTACCTCATACTTAGCTTTTTCAAGCGTCGAATCCTTAACACACTTGAATGGTTTGATCTTCAAATACACCCAATTGCCTATGGCGAACTTGACATTTCTGTGCTTGGCATTATAATACTTAGCATGCCTATCCTGAGCGATCTATAACCGCTCCTAGATTGTTCAAACAATCAAAGTTGCATCTTCGACTTCCTTCTGCTTAGACAACTTTAGCTCGCTCGTCTCCATCCATGACAATTGAGTACAACACTTTCTACCATATAGGGCCTCAATGGGCACAATTTTGATGCTTGCTTGGTAACTATTGTTGTAAGCAAACTAGATCATATACAGGTGATACTCCCACCTCTTACCGAAATCTAGGGCGCACATGCGAAGCAAGTCCTCCATCATCCTGTTTACCCTCTCGGTCTGACCATCTGTCTGTGGATGAAAGTTCGTACTGAACTTCAGCTTGGTACCCAACAGTTGATGTACTAGCCTCCAGTCGTTAGATGTGAAGTGCCCATCTTGGTCACTAATGATGCTACGAGGAACACCATCCAGTCATATAATATTATCCACGTAAAGCTTTGCCAGCTTTTCCACTGAATCGTCCTACCTATTCGGGATGAAGTGCGACACTTTCATCAAACGATCAACGATCACCCAGATGGCGTCGTTTCCCTTCTGTGATCTAAGAAAACCATGCACGAAATCCATGGATATATCATTAAACTTCCATTCTAGTATAGGCAAAGACTTCAAAAATCCACTGGGTTTTTGACATTCGGCCTTCACTAAGGCACAACTCTGACACTTTGCCACATATAGTGCTATGTCTTTTTTCAGTCCTGGACACCAGAATAGCTTTTTCATATCTCTATACATTTTTGTGCCCCCTAGGTGAATCGATTACTTGGTATAATGAGCCTTATACATTAATTATTCTCATAGTTTACCCACCTTTGGGACACAGTCGAATATTCTTCCACAACAACCCACCATCAACAGTAAATTAGGCATTTGACCCATCCAAAGACTCAATCATGTAGCGTTTCATGATGTCGTCCAACTCCAAAGCCTGCCGAATCCGGTTGGCGAGGTCATACTGTACCTCTGTCCAGTTCCAACATGCTTCACATTAGACCTCCTATCAACACAAGAGATCTTCAAGGCCTCCAAATCCCAAATAAGACGCTCCTAATACATCTGTATCCAGTTGGCCTATATAGGAACCCTGCAACTCAACGTATCTGCAATCGTATTACCCTTTTCATGGATATAATGTATCTTGAAAGTGCAGTCCCCAAGGAACTCCATCCATCTCCGCTGGCGCATATTTATGTTCTTCTGATCCAACAGATACTTCAGGCTCTTATGGTCTGTGTAAATATCGACCTTCACACCATACATATAGTGTCTCCGATCCAGAGCTTTAGAACGAATATTACGGCCGCCAACTCCAAGTCATGGACAGGATAATTCCTCTCGTGCACTTTCAACTTGCGTGAACCATATGCTATCACATTCCCATGTTGTAGCAAAATATAACCTAAGCCTCTCCCTGAAGCGTCGTTATAGTTCTCATAGCCCTCTGTTCTACATGGCGAGCACAAAATAGGCGTCGTGGTCAGATGACTTTTCAATTCTTCAAAATCTTTTATGCACGCTAGCGACCATACAAACTTCTAATCCTTCCTTGTTTGGGTCGTGAGGGGAAACACTATCTGTGAGAAAAACTCCAAGAAGCACATGTAGTAGCTGGCAAGCCCCAGACAACTCCGGACTTCCGCCATAGAAGTAAATACAGGACACTCCCGTATCGCAGTAATCTTTGCCGGATCTATCGCGATTCCCTCACCACTGATAATATTACCAAGGAATGTTACTGAAGATAGCCAAAACTAACACTTAGAGAACTTGGCGTACAACAGACTACTCCTCATGGTTTCTAGAACAATGTGTAAATGCTCTGCATGATCATCCTCAGACTGGGAGTACACCAAGATATCATCTATAAAGACTATCATGAACCGATCCAAATACTCCCTAAACATTCGGTTCATTAAGTCCATAAACACTGATGGTGCATTTATCAGCCCGAAGTGCATGACAGTGAACTCAAAATGCCCATATCGTGTACTGAACGTTGTCTTGGGAATATCGATTTCCCTGATTCTCAGTTGATAATATTCAAACATTAGATCTACCTTTGAATATATAGTCGACCCAACTAACCGGTCGAATAGATCATCGATCCTCGGAATCGGGTATTTCTTCTTCTCTGTCAGCTTACTCAATTCCCGATAATCAATACACAGCCGCAGACTTCCGTCCTTCTTCTTCAAGAAGAGGACCGAGGTTCTCTACGGTGACAAACTTGGATGCATAAACCCCGGCTCTATCAATTCTTGAAGTTGCGCCTTCAATTCTGTCATCTCTCTCGGTGCAAAGCGGAAAGGAGACCATGACACATGTTTGGCACCCGAGACCAACTCGATGGTGAAATCGATCTCTCTCTGAGGTGGGGCTCCAGGGAGATCATCAGGGAAAACGTCGGCAAACTCCGACACCACCGGAATACTGACCAAACCAAACTTGGGCTTCTTAGCCTCTAATAGGGTGAAGAATAGACCCGCCCCCTCATGAACTGCTTTGACTACTCGGAGAACAGACATCAGCGGATTGCTCGATTCCTTCATACCAGAGAAATTAGTTACATGACTTGTATTCAACCCCATTTTGACCGTCTTCTGACTAAAATCGATGAAAGCACGTTGCTCTGAGTGTCAATCCATGCCAAAGATCACGTCAAACTCTACTATTGGTAGTAGTGATGCTTCTAAGTCAAAAAATTGACATCCTATCAGCACCTTAACGCAACAGACTCTATCTGCGCGCTTCGAACACCTGTTAGGAAGTAGCACATCCAATCTATCCTTTGCCAAAGAAAAAGGCACTATGATACGTGACACGAAGTCCTCAGATAGGAAAGAGTGTGAAGCTCTTGTATCAAACAGTACTCGAGCTGGACAGTCCATAATTACAACAAAGCCTAAAACACGACAGTCATACAACCAATGCATAAGGCATAAGGTATAGAAAGTATTACGGCTAAAATCTAACACATACCTGTAACCAAATCTCCTTGCTTGATGGACTCCTGTTGGCCAAGGTTGTATAATCTTGGTTAGGCTGGAGCATGATGGGACGTGGTGGACTCCACCTTCTTCCCTTTCTCAACATACGATGCTCCTGCCTTTTTCTCTGATTTGCCAGTCCAACACTCGCGAGCCATGTGTCCCAGAGAGTGTTGATGTTGTGATAGCTCTGCACCACTCCTAGTCACTTATAATCGTGAAACACTCAATTAGGCAACAAATGAATTGCCAAAAAGCAATCATAGGAACACGCAGATTCCTCAAACATGTGTACTTTCATTCCTAAGTGGACATTCATGGGTTCTTTCATGTTATAACGATAACGCACATACATGTGCTCACCACCCCTTAAAAGAATTCGCCCACGAATTCAAATAAGAAAAACCAACACCATAGTCTAATAACAAATTGTAACACACCTATCCGTCACATAGCATATAACAGAAGGTCCGGGCAGGGCCCGTCGCCATATACTACGGACAGTTAGTGGAGTTACTTTTTGAGACTATAATTTATAAATGTTTAACCTAACCTAGAGTGCATTCTAGTGAAAGTTAATTAAATGATTATAAGAACCCATCTAATTAAATGTCCACTCAACTAAATAGGAATGAAAGTATAATACACAGTTATTATGTCCTTAAGGCCTTATAAAATTCATCTCAAATAATAATGTCTTACATACATCGGCACGCAGGTCGGCCACACATGAAATTATAAATTAAAATGGGTAAATCTCTTTGGCCTTCAAGGTCCAGCTTAGCATTCCTGGGCTCCACCCCGCTATTTCCCGCTTGGCTCAACTACACCTACACGAAACATTCCACCGCAACGGTGGCAAACATAGCAACGGTCAGTACTAGCTAACCAAATTATAATGACCCCACCCCTTACCCAGGGTGGCGGTGCTCCTTCCCTGCAGGCATTAGATTACACATATAATGGAAATCAGAATGTGCAAATTAAGCACCATTCGCCACAGACGTTGGCATGGCCATCCAACACCCCGTGCTCTCAAGGTACATTCTTGGTGCATAGGACCTCAAGGGTCATACCTCCGTTCTTTGAGACGGTCAGCAACGTTTTAGATTTTCAGTCTTTCAGGGCCAAAGCCAAATACAATGCCCCTATGGTTATGACAAAGTCATGGTGATTACAGATACACACTTTGACTCACCACAAGTCGATCGGCATAGGGTAGGGTACAGTTCAGCTCTTTCCGTGCTCAAATCATTGGGTATGGCTGCCATGATGTGGGCCAGCATCCCCTTTCCCATTTGTATGATATATAACCCCATTATGATCCTAGGCTAGCACTCGCGGCCGCATAAGCTGGGCCACACAGGCTCTCAGCTCCACACATTGGCCCCCCAGGTCTTCAAGAGACAGGCCTCAACAAACGGCCCCCAAGTCTCCAAGAGACAGGCCCCACAATCAATGGCCCTCAGGTCTCCACGAGATAGTCCTCAGAATCAATAGCACTCAGGTCTCCACATGACAAACCTCATAATAAATCACAGCTCACTGGAAGATACTGGCTGCAGTTTCGCTATTATCGCTCGGTACGGGACAGACTATCGATTCTTCTCCTTAAACGAGTGTTTTCCTTGAGACCACCTCCAGTACTCTCACTATAGCCATCTACACACCCCGTAACTCTGAAATCTATGTGATTACCATGGAGTCTCCTCTGGCATACAAAACATACAAACATCACTAATCCAGACCAACCTGTCCAGATGGGCTTTGAAAGTTATTACTTAAAGGTTAGCTAGTCACCTAGAGGGGGGTGAATAGGTCTTTGAAATTACTTAAGCCTTTTTTTGTTGTTTATAAGATTGGTGATCTGGAGCTTGTCCTAATTACCTATAATACAAGAAAGAAACAAGCAACACAGCAAGCACACAAGTATTTATAGTGGATCCCCAATTGGGTACATCTACTTTCCCTCCCACTTATCCAACTGATTTGTTGAACTAGGCACAAACTCCACCAATATGCTTCTCAGAGCTTACACCTCAGGCCTTCAGCCTTACACACAGATTCATTTTAGAATCCAAACTCAGAACCACAAGGGTTCCTACCTCAGAGCCTTGCAGTGCTCCTACAGCTCAATGTTCCACTGACCACCTACAACAGCCTTATTTCTAAGGCCTATAGCTCAGGCTTCTCAGCCCTATAACTTCAGGCACACATCCCTACTCTCAGAGTGTTGCAGCACTCCTACTACTCAGTACATATCAAGGTACCTACCTCAGTGCCCTTCTAGGCACCTACAGCTCAGCCTCCTTCAAGGCATATAACTCAGTGACACACTTGCCACCTACAGCTCAGTGACTCACCAGTCACCAACCTCGGTCACTAGGCCCTACACTCAGGCTGGGAGGACAGCCTTACCTCAAATCCACACTTGGATCCTACCTTAGAGAGCATCACTCTCCTACCTCAGGCACTTAAGCCCTACAACTCAGATCCACACTTGGATCCTACCTCAGTACCCCAATAGGGCACCTACCTTAGTGACTAATTAGTCACCAAACACTCAGGCACAAAGTGCCCTACACTCAGATTCAGATAAACTGAATCCTAAAGGAAATTATCAATGAAAATTGAAATACTGACTCAGAGATAATTCTCTGAGTCTTACTTGCTGGACTGAGTAGATATTAGTCCAGCCAACTTGTTGTAGAAGGGATGAGTCTTCTTCTACAGCCAACTTCTTCTTTGTTGCGCAGGTGAGTAGCTATCTGCTATTGAAGGCTTACACACCTTCACACAGCTATCTTCTCTTGCTGATAGATTAAATCAGCCAATTTGTTCTTAAAGGAATAATCCTGTTGAACTGGAAGAATATTCAACTATCTTTGCCTTCTGGCTTTCACTATTGGACTTTGCTTTCAAGCTTGTCGAAAAAGATGAAGTACAGCCACCTCTTTTTTGTTTTCTGCTTTCGTTCTTGTTTTTCGTTAACCCTAGTCTTCTTTTCTTCTCTTCCTTTTATATTTGTTGATTTGAATCAATGGCATAATTTGAATGTGGGCCCAGTCAAGTTGGTGAGCGCCACCTCCCTCTGAAGAAGACAAATAGTAGCTTCCAGCGTGACTGTAGCTTTTCATAATGGCATGAATTATTTGGGCTGGGCTCTACGATCTTCGATCTGAGATCGACGAACTTTGTGCTGTGCTCGACAAACTTTAGAATCTTCAACTTTAATTAGAGCTCGACGAAAGGCGAGCTCAGGTCGATGAACTCTGAATCTTCAACCTTTAACCTTAGCTCGATGATCTGTGAGCTGAGCTCGACGAACTCTAAATCTTCAACCTTCAACTTGAGCTCAACGAAAGGCGTGCTCAAGTCAATGAACTCTGAATCTTCAACCTTTAACTTGAGCTCGATGATCTGTGAGCTGAGCTCGACGAATTCCACTTTCTGGACTTAGAAAATTTATGCTGGCTTTGTCTCAGTGGTTCCTTCTTCATAGTTAAGACACTTCAATCGCAGCGGTTTATCAACTGTCTAGGCGATTTCTTCTTCACAGCTGAGACAATCTTCTATCTCAGCGGTTATTTCTTTACAACCAAGACTATCTTCTGTCTCAGCAATTTAGTAGAGACCAACACTTCTCTCAATGATATGTGTTGATCTTCTCAGCTGTCTCAGCGGTTCTACTGAGACATTCTTCTCAGCTATCTCAGCTTTCTCAGTGATTATGCCTTAGTCAAATTATCTGTCATCCAGCTTTCTCTACCTGTTCACCAGTCCAATCAAGGACAACCTGCATGTAACACCCTTATCTGTCACATAACATATAGCAGTAGGTCCGGCCGGGGCCCGACGCCATATACCACAGACAGACTGGTGGGTTACTAAATGAAACCATTCAACCAATAACATATGTCCTACTCAGAGTACATTCTAGCAGAAGTAATTAAAAGTTGCAAAGAGAAGAACCCAAGCCAACATCATGAATATCCACTAACAACCCAAATAGGAATGAGCGTACAAATACACAAAGTACTTAGCCTTACGGCCTTACATGGGTTTACTTACAAAAATAGTGTTTTCCAAACATCGGCATGCAGGCCGGACACACATGAATAAAATAAGTAAACATTTCCATGGCCTTCGAGGGCCGGCTCAGCAACCAGGGCTTCAGCCCACTTCTTGCCACTAGGCTCCGTAGCACCTGCAAGCAACAATCCACTATAATAGTGGCAAACAAAAGCAACGGTAAGCTAAAGCTGACCAAATTATAACGACCCCACCCCTTTCTTGGGGTGGTGGTGCTCCTTCCCTGCATTGTATTAGTAAAATCAAACAATTAAAGTTAAAGTACAACATTTCATAAAACACCATAGATGCAAGCCCGCACAGCCACACACCCCGTGCTCTCAGGGTACTTACACGGTGAACCCGGTAAAAATCCGTGGTCTCACCACCGCCTCCAGGACGAAAAATCATGTGAGCATTATAGTCTTTTTGTCCTAAGCATAAGACCCTCCGCCAACGGTAAGAACCACATACCTTAGGTCTCTTTAACCGAACCACATAGAGCGGGTACGGTTCTGCCTAACCCGTTGCTCACACTACAATGTCAATTTAAGATATATGCGCGGGTCAAGATTCCCCGAGTTCCAAACCGATCACACAAAAATTACATAACCAAGTAATGTGAAAGTTGGCTCCCAGGCCACCAAGATGGAAGAATCATGCTTCTGCCCAGTTTTGCGTGTGCACCTTAGAGTTAGTCCCTAAGGCTCCCTGCTGCATTCTACCATATAGAAAACCCAAAAACAACCATCAGAACGGAGTCTTCTCCGACCATTCATGCATAATGAAACATCACCGGTCCATACCAACTTATCTGGGTAGGCTTCAAACACCATGCCTATGTTTGTACTTTTATTCCGGACTCTACACGCAAAATAACGGGGACTATTCATGTCTACCTGATGGAACACCTCACACTCACCGCATACTCGTGAGAGCGGGCTTCCTATGCAAAAAAAATGAAGACTTCACATGTCCGATAAGAGAATCGACACCCTAGCATTTCTCTTCAGCGCCATGAAGATCTAGTCAGATGGAAAGCACCGTATCGGCCTCGCCTTCGCAGATCCGGACTCGGATCGAGAATCGTGGCTCCGAAGCTCCACCGGTGGCCGGAGTTGACCTTCTCCTTCTTCCTTACTCTCCCCTCTATCTAAACCTTAGAAAGAGAATGCTCCAAGTGAAAATGAGGGTTTGAAAACCCTATTCCCAGCCTTAAACCCAGCCAGGACAAGCCTGGGCCCTTGGATCCCAAAGAAGGAAATGAACAGCCATGATTCGCACTTAAAATAAATTTACTGGGCCGAACACGACTTGTGACATGCCCGTGTCTAAGGCCGTGTTCCACACTCGTCGTAACCCTGAAAATACAGAACAGGACACGGCTTGTGACACGCTCATGTCACCCATGGACACGCCCGTGTCATGGGCCGTGTGCCTCAATCGGCGCTGAAATTGGCGCATCTCAAACAGGATGCGGGTGAAAGTGAGGGTAAGATCTATCTCAACTCTAGAGGGGGGTGAATAGAGTTTAATTAATGTAAATTCACAATTTTAAACTTAGCAAAGCTTTTAAGATTTGATTTATATATATGTGTATGGTGCCTAGCTATAGAATTAAAAAGACAGTAAAAAGGAAGAGCACAGCACACAGCAAAGAGAACACACAAGCAAACCAGAAAACACAAGGAGCTATAGTGGTTCACAAAAACCTGGGTACATCCACTCTTCTACCACCCTTGGTAGGAATCCACTGCAGGATGAGTTGATCAGGTGTCCTGGCACCAATGAGCTTTTGATCAGGTGCTCAAAAACCAAACTAGATTTTTTGATCAGGTGTCTTGCCACCACTGAGTTTTGACAAGGTTCTCAGAACCAGAATCAAGACTTTTGAAGGGAGTTTTGAAAACCCTTTTACAGGAGGAAAGAAAAGGAAAAGAAAAAGGGTGAAGTTGTCTTCTCTATCTCAATCAAAGAGAGAAGCACAAGTGGATCTTTTGATGTCAAAGCTCCCCCTGAGATATTGAGTGAATCAGGAATGGAAGCTTTGCTCTAGGGTGATAGGTCTTCAGAAACTTCAGATCTCCAGCAGAAGATTGTTTCAGCAGAGGCTGAAAGATGAGTTGTCTGGAGTCCTTGAGATGAAGCTGTGATCACTTTTTGAGTACACAAAATTATTCAGCTAATTCTCCTTTTTCTATAACAGTATGTGTGTCTCTTGATTCTATTGATTGTATTGACTCTTGATTTATTGTTGAGAGAAGAAAAAAGAAGAAGTTCTTATTCCCTGAAGGTTCTTCATTCAAGATAGCCGTTATCAGGCATTAAATGCCTTCCATAAAGAATTTGTCTTCTAGAGTAAAGTCCAGCAAAACATTCTCTTGATAATTCCTTGAAACTTGCTCCAGAATAAATGAAAACGACTGGCAGATCTTCTTTATATAAATGCTGAGAGAATTCAAAAAACATTCCAAAGACTGACAGAATTTGAATCCTTAAAAACGTCGATCTCTCAGAAAATCGTCGATCTGAGCTCTACGATCGTCGAACTGAGCTCAGAGATGGAATAAGATCAACAGACAGAAAACGTCGAACTGAGCTTGAAGATCGTCGAACCGAGCTCAGCGACCTGGAGAATAAGAGAAGAGTGATCGTCGACCTGAGCTAGAAGATCGTCGACTGGAGTTCGACGACTAAGCAAAACTGACTGAAGGCAGATCGTCGAATAGAGCTCGACGATTTATCATAGTTGAGTTCAGAGAACGTCGAACGGAGTTCGACGTTTCGTCGACCTGAGCTCGACGAAAGATGTCTTATTCTTGGCTCTATTTCTGAAACCTTGGAATGGTCCTGGGGGCAGCTTCAAACCTAAGTTCTAAGCCCTAGACACATTCTAATGTTGACCTTTACAACTATACATCTAGGTCAACCTGGTTTCCTAAGAAAAACATAGTGATCCTTGCCCAAATTAGTAATAGGGTGTTCCAACAATCTCCCCCTATTTGGGTTAGGATTACTATTTACATATTTCAGAAATAAAAGATACAACAACATACAGAAGAGCAGTAAACTAAAACAGAATAGAAAAGCAAGAAAATATTGCAGCAATTATGGAGTTTCAACAAATTTTCAGAGGATTGTACTATCTGCTTACATGTATTACTTCTTTTTATTTCCTTTCTTGAATATAATTTCTCTGTTAGGATTGAGGGCTTCCTTCTTTGACCTTCTGTCATCTTCTGCTCCTAAGAAGGTTTGAGATCTAGCTCTTGAAACCACAGCCTCAGGATGCAGCTTTAGGTAGTCTTCTGGGTCAAAGAATTTGCTTGAAGAATACCTTTCCAATTCAACTTTTCTTTGTTCTGACAGAGTTGTAATGTTAGATGTGTCTCTTCCTTGCTCTCTTGCTTTCTTCAATTGATCTAGAGCAGCCAATTCTTTCATCCTTGCAGTCCAAGATAATGGGTTGTTCTCTGGGTCTTCAAATGGCACTGCAGGCTCATATCTATTGATTGATTCTGATGCAGTAGTAGTTCTGGTTTCAACTTTTTCTCTGAGCTTGTAAGGGAAAGGACCTTGAGAAGAGTCTGTAAACCTTTGTCCTTCCCTGGCTTGAAATCTGTGCTCTCTTTGGCTTCCTCTATACTGTCCTCTTCTTGACTGATAACCACTTTGGTATTGCCCCCTTGGATGGTATCTCTGATAAGACTGGGAGGAACTTTGCTTGGAAGCTGGGGCTTGAGAAGCTGAGCCCCCACCTGTCCCTGAACCTGGAGGAGGAGGAGGAGGAGGCTGAAAATGAGAGGATCCCTTTTCATACTTGTCCAGCTTCCTTCTCTTCTTCATAGCTTTTAGTTGGTTCTTGGAGAACTGCATCTAGGGCTCATAAATGGGGCAGTTATGCAAAATATAATATGGAATGTCATTTGAGTCTTTAGCTTGAGCTGGGGGTACTTTCATCATAGCCTTGCTTCTGGCCTTCCTTTTCTTGGCAATTGTATTAAAAGAATCATCAGATTCAGTTTGAAACTGATCACTCTCTGAACTTTGTGGTCTATCATACAAGTCATCAATGGTTTTTATATACTTTTCTTGTTGCTTGATTTGATCAGGGGTAAGGGCTGGAGCAGTAGCAGCATCAATAACAGGAGCAGAGACAGCAGGAGTAGAAACAATTAAAGCAGAAATAGATTCAGATTCTTCTAGGTAGGTAGTAAGTTCTTTAGCAGCAGCAGTATCTTCAATCACAGAGACCATTTCAGTATCTTCTGAAGGCAAACATGTTGTAACAACAGCAGCAACACTTAAAATATCAACATCCACAGCTTTGAAGGAATTTACATATATTTCAATCAGCCAGGGATCACAGTAATTGATAGGCACAATGGCCCTAGTGAGGTCTTTAGATTGTAGAGCTGGCAGAGAGCTGAAATATACAGTGTCAAAGGTAGAGAGCAGACTCTAAAGGTCCACTGCAAAAGTAGGAGCAGAACTAGAACCTTCAGCAGTCTCAGGCACACCCACTGCTTCATGAGGCATCTCCCCCTGCCATGGTTCAGAGACAATTGAATCAAGGCACCCAGATGAAGGTGTTGCCTAGGAAGAGATGAAGGAGGAGAGCTTGGTAGACAACTCCTGAACTTGTTTCAGGAGTGGAGCCAAAGAGGTCTCCAGCAGAGATGTTAGCTGGGGGGCTAGCAGGTCATAGAGCTTGTCTGCCAAAATAGGAAGATCTACATGCTTAAGATGGGCTTGAGCAGAGGTAGGAATAGAAGGTACTGGAATGAAGGTGACTGGGACTAATGGGATGGAGGATGTGGTGGTGGAAAGTGTAGGGATGGATGGCTCTGAAGGAGGAATAGAGGGGATAGAAGTTATTGAGGTGGAGATGGATGAGATAGAAGAGTCATATGATGGGGTGAAGGATGGTTGGGAAAGAATATCGTGAAGAAGTTGTTGATAGGAGGATGTTGAGGGAAGCTCAGAAGGAGAGGGAGGAGAATCATCCATAAAGGAATCACCTATAAGAGAAAATGATGGAGAGGTGAAAGTTGGATAAGAGAATAGAGGATGGAATTCTTCTGAAGTAGTGGCTGGAGGAGGTGATGTTGGTGAAGAAATGGTAGAGGTTGAGATTGGTGTGGTGACTGGAATAGAAACAGCTGGAGGAGGAGAGGAAGAGGCAGACAATCCTTCTGCTGGGGCAGATTCCTGAGAGGGAGTGACTTGGGTAGTCCTGGTGCCTGAAGCCAGTGGAGCAGCAGCAGCCCTGATAGGGTTGATGATCTGCCTGTCCTATTTGCTGAATAGGGCACAGGTAAGCCTCTTGGATGCATTGATGAATATCCCACCAGAGTTCAGCAGGTCAGGGCACCTGGAGTGCAGGTAAACCCCTAAAATTCTTCCAAAACTTACACAGTTTTTGTTCAGTTTCTTCTTGATCAGATTGAAGAATATTAATCCCCAGTCTAAATGCTTCTTATCAATCAGAGCTCCCATTAAACAAAACTGATATCTAGATATAGTGTCATGGGCTGAGTGCTTTGCCAGAAGCACTTTGCCGACCACATCAGCCAGAAATTGATATTCGATGGACAGATTTTTCTTCAGCAATTTGTTAGGGTTCACAGCAGTGTGACCCATTCTATCAAGCATAGAATCAAACTCCTCTCCAGATAAATCTATGGAGTCATTTCCAGAACTAAGTAGGAAAACTTCAGTTAGAAGGGCCGGGGACAATGGTACCTGAGTCCCTTTTATTGAGCCGATGACAGAATTCTCATTCTCATCTGTCGCTGTAAAACACCATTCTTTAATTTCTTCTGAAGCAATCTTCATTCAGGAGGTCATTATCTGAGATAGCTGCTGTTCTCGGAATAGGTTGAGAATGTCCTTGAAACGCTGATCACTTCCATCAAATGAATTTATATCAATATCAAAATCGGTATCGAATTTCATCTTGGAAATAGCAGCACTGGAGCCAGCCATCTGTACCTGCAACAATGAACCAAACACGACCAAGCGTAGAAGATTTGGAGGGAAAGAGAGAAAATTGCAGAGAGTGAAAGCGCAAAAGATGAACGACGGCCGAAGAAATGATTTTATATTAGGGTTCGACGGCGAGACGGAAAATTGTGGAGCTCAGTTCGATGAAACTTAGAACTCAGCTCGACGATTTGGGCTACTAAAGGAATCTGAAGAGACGCCAATAGCGTCGAACTCCGCTCGACGATATTGTCGAGCGTCGAGCTCTGCTCGATGACCTCTGAACAGATAGAAAAGGAAGCCTGGAGCTAACGGCGGCGCAGAACTCAGATCGACGATTCAAGAAACGTCAATCTTCGGTCGACGATTTCTGGAAAATCGTTGATCTCCGTTCGACGATTTCTGGGGAAACGTCGAGCGCAGTTCAGAGACAAAACCTATACTACAGACACAAAAAGAGATAAGTTTTTAGCCTAGTCTTGGTCTGTTTTTAGCTTTTCAAAATCTTGTAATTTATTTTAGGCTTCCTCCATCTAACATGCCTAACTGATTGAGGAAGAAGTTGTGTTTCTTTTCATCCAAAGGCTTGGTGAAAATATCTCCCCTTTGCAAATCAGTTGGGATATATTAAAGTTCAATTTTACTTTTCTCAACATTATCCCTTAGAAAATGATGTCTAATTTCTATGTGTTTTTTCCTATTATGGAGGACTGGATTTTGTGCAATGGAAATAGCACTGGTGTTATCACAAAATATTTTTGACTTCTCTAAGTTGTAACCATAGTCTAGGAGTTGGTTTTGTATCCACAATATTTGTGAACAATAACTTCCTGTAGCCATATATTCAGCTTCAGCAGTTGAGGTTGGCACAGATGTTTGTTTCTTACAATACCAAGAGACAAGTCTATCACCAAGGAACTGACAAGTTCCACTGGTGCTTTTCCTGTCTATTCTACATCCAGCATAATCAGCATCTGAGAATCCAGTTAAATCAAATGCTGAGTCTTCTGGATACCAGAGTCCTAGATTTGGACAGCTTTTAACATACCTAAGAATCCTCTTAACTAAGGTTAAGTGTGACTCTCTAGGGCTAACTTGAAATCTAGCACATATACATGTAGCAAACATTATGTCAGGCCTACTGGCTGTAAGGTACAATAGAGAGCCAATCATTGCTCTATATGTTGTCTGATCAACTGGTTTCCCATGTTCATCAGCATCCAATACAGCATTGGTAGGCATGGGTGTTTTCATACATGATGCATCAGACATACCAAATTTCTTAACCAGCTCTTTTGCATACTTGGTTTGAGAAATAAATATGCCTTCAACATGTTGTTTGACTTGCAATCCTAAGAAGAAGGATAGCTCACCCACGCTACTCATTTCAAATTTAGAGTGCATAAGCTTGGAAATCTTTTTGCACAAGTTTGAATCAGTAGAACCAAATATAATATCATCTACATAGATTTGTACTAGTAGGGTATGGGACTTATGGGTTCTAATAAAAAGAGTTTGGTCTACTCTCCCCCTAACAAAATCATTTTTCAGCAGAAAACATGATAGGGTCTCATACCATGCTCTAGGAGCTTGCTTGAGACCATATAATGCTTTGTGTAGTTTAAAAACATAATCAGGAAGGGTTAGAGAGATAAAACCTAGAGGTTGTCTGACATAGACTTCTTCTTTGATCTCCCCATTGAGAAAAGCACTCTTGACATCCATTTGATAGACTTGGAATCCCTTGTGAGCAGCATAATCCAGAAAGATTCTTATGGCTTCTAATATTGCAACAGGTGCAAAGGTCTGGTCATAGTCTATCCCTTCTTCCTGAGAGTACCCTTGAGCAACTAGCCTTGCCTTATTCCTTACAATGATTCCTTGATCATCCAGCTTATTTCTGAACACCCATTTGGTTCCAATAATGGAATGATCTTTTGGCTTAGGCACTAGTTCCCAAACTTTATTTCTTTCAAATTGATGCAACTCCTCTTGCATTGCAATAATCCAGTGTGGATCTTGTTCTGCATCTTGAATGGTTTGAGGTTCAATTTGAGAGAGGAAGCAAGTGTGCATCAGGTTCTGGTTGACCTGATTTCTAGTTTGCACACCAGCTGAGATGTCTCCAATTACTTGAGAAATTGGATGATCTCTTGTTGTTACTAGATCAACAGGGGGTGTTGATGGTTCACCAACCTGTGTTGTTGTGTCCTCTTGTGGAATAACAACTGGTTCTTCAAGAAGATTTTCTTCCTGATGGTGAGCAGCTTCTTCATCTTCACTACTGTCATCCTTTTGTGTAACTTGTAATCTGTTCATGTATTCAGCTAGAGAGTGCACCTGCAAATGTTCTATGGTAGAAGCATTCTTCTCCTTGAAAGACATGTTAGCTTCATCAAAAGTAATATGGACAGATTCTTCAATTCTTAATGTAGTTTTATTATAGACCCTATAAGCTTTACTGATCATGGAGTATCCCAGAAACACTCCTTCATCAGCTTTTGCTTGGAATTTTGCTAGATATTTCTTGTCATTATTATGGATAAAACAAGTGCAACCAAAAACTTTAAAATAGTCTACTTTAGGTTTCTTCCCTTTGAGTAATTCATAGGGAGTCTTGCCCTTCAGTTTATGTATTAGACTTCTATTCAGCACATAATTGGAGGTGTTCACTACCTCAGCCCAAAAGGATAGAGGTAGGTGAGCATCTGCCAATAATATAGTTGCAGATTCAATAAGGGTTCTATTTTTCCTTTCAGCTACCCCATTTTGTTGAGGAGTTTTAGGAGCTGAGAAAGTATGCCTGATCCCTTCACTTTGACAGAACTCTTGCATGAGAAGAGAATCAAACTCTATCCCATGATCACTTCTGATCAGGGCAATATGAGTGTTGAACTCAATCTGAATGCATTTGAGAAAATCTATCAAACATTTAAAGTTATCAGACTTCTTCCTCAGAAAGAATACCCATGTGAATCTTGAGAAGTCATCTACAACCACTAAAGTGTAGGATTTCCCTCCTAAGCTTTGTACTGCAATGGGTCCAAAAAGATCCATGTGTAACAGATACAAAATCCTAGGTGAATCACTCTTGTTAATTGATTTAAAACTACTTTTAGTTTGCTTGCCTAATTGACAAGCCTTGCAGAGTCCTTCCTTCTTATAGGGGCCAGAAGGCAGTCCTCTGACAAGGTTGTCCTTGGATAGCCTAGCAATGGTTCTAAGGTTAACATGTCCTAGTCTCTTATGCCATAGAATATTAGGTCTAGATATGGAATTAAACAGGCAAATATCTACCTTAGATGAATGAAATTCTACTAAGTAAATATTACCTTTCCTATTACCTGTCAACACAGTTGTGTTGTCTTCTGACTTGACCTTGCATACTTCTTTGTTGAAAATCACTTGATATCCTTCATCACACAGCTGACTAATGCTTATCAGGTTGTGCTTGAGTCCTTCAACATAGGCTACCTTCTTGAAGGTGACTGTCCCAATTTGGACTGCACCATATCCTTTTGTAGTTCCAAAGTTTGAATCACCAAAAATTACTTTGGGTCCAAGCTTGGCTTTAAAGGATGTGAAGTTGTCCTTATTCCCTGTCATGTGCTTTGAGCACCCACTATCCAGATACCATGGCTGGTATGATGTTGGATAGGTCTTCACCTGCACATAAACAGCTTATATGTTTTTGACCCAATTAACCTTGGGCCTAGGTTGATAACCCTTAAATTCAGAAATAAAAGACATCCCAGGTTGATCCTTATAACCTTCAGGATGGTATCTCCTAGGAGGTACTATCCATTCAGTATAGGGATTAAAGTATTGGGATGAAGCACTTCTAGGATTGAATTGAGATTTGCCTCTAAAAGAAGGTTCAAAGCTCTGAACTTCGTTCGACGATCGTCGAGCTGGGTTCGACGATCTTAGGTAAAATCGTCGAGCTCCATTCAAAGATCGACTATGAGGGAGTTTAGAGTTCAGGAAACATTGAGCAGAGTTCGACGTTTCAGCCTGAGATCGTCGACCTCTGTTCGACGATCGTCGACCTCTGCTCGACGTTTTCTGTTGAGCTTTCTTTTTATTAGGTAGATCTGAATTTTTCCTAGCTACCTCTACAACACCCTTTCCTTTATCAGAAATAAATTTGATTGGGGTTGTTAATACTATGGGTTGGCTAGATGAGGCACCCAATCCCAGTGTACTATTTAATCTTGAATTCACTGTGCTTGTGATGTCCATTAATTTGATACTTCTCCCATTAAGGGATTCTTCAAATTGCTTGGCCTTGGATAGTTCACTTTTTAGTGAAGCTATCTGCTCCCTATAGCATTCTAACTCTTCAGAGAGTTTGAGGTTCTCTGATTTTAAGGTGCTATACTCAGACAATTGATTTCTGAGGGAAATGATTTCCTTCTCAGATTCTAACAAATCTAGGCATAGTACTTTAAATTCATGTTTAAAATCCTCAGAGTTGAAATCAAAAGAATTGATTACCTGATCTTCATCTGGTTGAACTTCTGAGTCTGACTCTGATTCTTCTGCTTCTGAATTTGATTGAGAGGCATTAATAGCCATCATGCAGAATTCCTTTACATCAGCATCATCCTCATCATCACTGGAACTGGATGAAGCTTCAGACTCCTCTTCAGTTTCACTCCATGTCTCAGCAACAAAACCCTTCCTTGTATGTTTGTTCTTGCTGGAGGAGGGTTTGTCTGAGTTGTTCTTTCTGAAGTCTTTTTCCATTCTTCTTTCTCTTCTATCTTTCTTGTCCTTGTTCTTATTTTCTGAACAGTCAGGCACAATATGGTCTGGTTTCCTGCAACCAAAACATATAATTTCTTTATTGTTATTTGATTTATCATACCTTGGTTTATCATGACCCTTGTATGATCTCTTTCTGAAGTCTTTTCTGGCCATCTTGTAGAATCTTTTGGCCAGTAGACTTAGGAGCTCATCATTTCCTGTAGCTTTATCTTCAGGCTCCTCTTCTGCAGCTTTGAAGGCTATGGTCTTTTCTTTCCTTGTGACTGGAGAAGTAGCCTTTTGTTCTTCTTCTCTATTTTTAATGAGCAGCTCATAGGATTTGAGCTTGCCTAGGAGAGCTTCAGTGGTAATCTCATTTAGACTTCTGGCATCTTTGATTGGCCAGATTCTTGAATCCCAAGTGCTGGGGAAGCACATTAAGATTTTGTCATTCAGCTCAGTCAATGAGATTTCTTTATCCAAAGTCTTTAACTCATTGACAATCAGACTTAGTCTATTGTACATGTTAGCCACTGATTCAGCTTCTCCCTTTTTGAAGTTCTCATATTGGCTTATCAGATGAGATCTCCTGTCTTTCCTTTCATCAGCAGATCCTGAGACAATTTCAGAGAGCTTGTCCCAAATTCCTTTGGCTGAGTTGCAGTCAGCTACCTTCTGAAATATCTCATCAGACATTGTCTGAGCTAAGATGTTCATGGCCTTGGCATCTGCAGTCTTCCACTTCTTTATTTCAGCATCTGTTCCTGAAGGAGGTGGAACAGCATTTGTACTTGAGCTTGCTGGTGGACTTGGGCATACTGTCAAAACAGAATTAAATATATCTTCATCAATATAATTCATGTAAAGTCTAATCCTTGCTTTCCAAAGTGCAAACTTAGATAGATTGCGCACTGGAGGCCTGGTGCTTGCATAATCTTTGTTCTGTGCCATGTCTTTATAAAATTAAATATAATGAAAATATCCCTCTTAAAGGATTGATCTTATCAAGGATCTTTTGGTTCAGGTGTTAGCCTGTATGAACAACCAACCTGCCTCTGATACTAATTGAAAGTGAGGGTAAGAACTATCTCAACTCTAGAGGGGGGTGAATAGAGTTTAATTAAAGTAAATTCACAATTTTAAACTTAGCAAAGCTTTTAGGATTTGATTTATATATATGTGTAGGGTGCCTAGCTATAGAATTAAAAAGACAGTAAAAAGGAAGAGCACAGCACACAGCAAAGAGAACACACAAGCAAACCAGAAAACACAAGGAGCTATAGTGGTTCCCCAAAAACCTGGGTACATCCACTCTTCTACCACCCTTGGTAGGAATCCACTGCAGGATGAGTTGATCAGGTGTCCTAGCACCAATGAGCTTTTGATCAGGTGCTCAAAAACCAAACTAGATTTTTTGATCAGGTGTCTTGCCACCACTGAGTTTTGACAAGGTTCTCAGAACCAGAATCAAGACTTTTGAAGGGAGTTTTGAAAACCCTTTTACAGGAGGAAAAAAAAGGAAAAGAAAAAGGGTGAAGTTGTCTTCTCTATCTCAATCAAAGAGAGAAGCACAAGTGGATCTTTTGATGTCAAAGCTCCCCCTGAGATGTTGAGTGAATCAGGAATGGAAGCTTTGCTCTAGGGTGATAGGTCTTCAGAAACTTCAGATCTCCAGCAGAAGATTGTTTCAGCAGAGGCTGAAAGATGAGTTGTCTGGAGTCCTTGAGATGAAGCTGTGATCACTTTTTGAGTACACAAAATTATTCAGCTAATTCTCCTTTTTCTGTAACAGTATGTGTGTCTCTTGATTCTATTGATTGTATTGACTCTTGATTGATTGTTGAGAGAAGAAAAAAGAAGAAGTTCTCTTTCCCTGAAGGTTCTTCATTCAAGATAGCCGTTATCAGGCATTAAATGCCTTCCATAAAGAATTTGTCTTCTAGAGGAAAGTCCAGCAAAACATTCTCTTGATAATTCCTTGAAACTTGCTCCAGAATAAATGAAAACGGCTGGCAGATCTTCTTGATATAAATGCTGAGAGAATTCAAAAAACATTCCAAAGACTGACAGAATTTGAATCCTTAAAAACGTCGATCTCTCAGAAAATCATCGATCTGAGCTCTACGATCGTCGAACTGAGCTCAAAGATGGAATAAGATCAACCAACAGAAAACGTCGAACTGAGCTTGAAGATCGTCGAACCGAGATCAGCGACCTGGAGAATAAGAGAAGAGTGATCGTCGACCTGAGCTAGAAGATCGTCGACTGGAGTTCGACGACTAAGCAAAACTGACTGAAGGCAGATCGTTGGTCTGAGCTCGAAGATCATCGAATAGAGCTCGACGATTTATCATAGTTGAGTTCAGAGAACGTCGAACGGAGTTCGACGTTTTGTCGACCTGAGCTCGACGAAAGATGTCTTATTCTTGGCTCTATTTCTGAAACCTTGGAATGGACCTGGGGGCAGCTTCAAACCTAAGTTCTAAGCCCTAGACACATTCTAATGTTGACCTTTACAACTATATATCTAGGTCAACCTGGTTTCCTAAGAAAAACATAGTGATCCACGCCCATGTCAACCTTGATATGCTCGTGTCAATCAATACACGCCCATGTTCCGAGTCGTGTTCCTAAATCGACACAGGACCAAGACATCCCAAAGAGGACACGGCTATGTGACAAGCCAGTATCACAGGACATGTGCCAGACACACCCTCGGACACGCCCGTGTCCCAGGCCGTGTAACTCTCTCCATACAGCCCGACAAATAGCCCAAGCAGGACACGACCCTGGAAACTCCCGTGTCTCAGGCTGTGTCCTCAACCTTCTACGATTGTCAACTACATCTAGTCGACCACACGGGAAATCGTGCAACCCGAGCGCGACACAGCCCCGGGACATGCCTGTGTCCCAGGCCGTGTGACCCTTACCAGGGCCCAAAATTGCCTCCAAACGCTGGCCGTTCCTCTTTTGAGTTTTGGGGCAATACAATTCTCCCCCCCCCCTAAATGAATTTCATCCTGAAATTACAGAAAGGAAAAGAAAGTACTCAAACTTAAATGGTACCTGAGAAGAAGAGCCCGAGATACTCTTCGAGCATTGTCTGCTCTCGCTCCCATGAAAGCTTCTCACGTCCGCAGTTGTCCCATCGAACTTTGACCATCCTGATGTATTTGTAATGCAGTCGCTTGACTTCCGAGTCCTCAATGCGCACGGGCTTGACCTTCGTCGTCAACCCAACCTCAACCGGTACTTGATCGGCCACAATCACTTGCGAAGGCTCATGCACTGCCTTCCGCAACACCGATATGATGAATACGTCGTGTAGACCACTCAACTCCACTGATAGCTTCAGACGATAAGCTGCTTCACCAATTCGCTCTAGGATCTCAAACGGTCCAAGGTACCTCGGGCTCAGCTTCTTCAAGCGTCGTACACGTAAGACTCCCTTGAATGTCTTAATCTTCAAATACACCCAGTCACCAACAGCGAACTCAACATTTCGACTCTTGGAATTATAGTATTTAGCCTATCTGTCATAAGTGATCAACAGTCGTTCTCGAATAGTTCGTACCAACGAAGTTGCATCTTCCACCTCTTGTAATTTGTACAGCTTTGACTAACCTATTTCCAACCACGACAACGGCATGCGACATTTCCTACCATAAAGGTCCTCAAAGGGCGCCATTTGAATACTCGCTTATTAACTATGGTTATAAGAAAATTCCACCAAGTACAAGTGATCTTCCCACTTCTTCCCGAAATCCAAGACGCACATGCGAAGCATGTCTTTCATCGTCCTGTTGACTCTCTCGGTCTGACCATCTGTTTGCGGATGAAAGGCCGTGTTGAAACTCAGCTTGTGATGTAGGCTTGCACGTTTCACACCGAGTAGGACTACGTTCTAACGCCACGCCACTCTTCGATCCAATCCCTACACTCGCACAACCTCTCTAGGCGACACCACGCAATTAAATCTATCAATATTTTGCTAGCATACGGGTAGCCAAACCGGTTTGGATCCAACAAGGGCTATAGGGCCAATGTTCGATCGAGCTAAAAGGACCAATATTGGGTCCGACCGAGTGGTGTTGTACGAAAGAGATCTACCGAAAAACTTCGATTCGGAATGGGTAGATCTCTCCCAACGAAAAGATTGCGAAGATTCGCCAAACCTCTTGAATGAAAAATAACAATAAAGAGAATAACAAATCAAGATAAAATCAACCATGATGAAATCCGAATATTTCAATAGTTAACGCTACGGATAAAAACCACCACTTGAATATTTATAAAGAAAGAATCTCACAAGAGTGGAAGTATTTCGTTACCCAATCGGAATGGGTGATTCCGATTAATCTCGACTTGGATCGTTCTCCAACGGCTCCGCCAGAGTCGCGCTGGAAGGAGAAGAGAATCTCGCTCGCCAATATAGCTTCACGTCGGGTTAGAGATCCACAAGGTGAGTTGTAGGAGATGATGTAGGTGGCCGGATTTTTAGAGGAGGGAATATGGGGCAGTTTTCCTTAACAAGGAGAGGAGGAGGGGAAAAGGATAGGGAGGAGGGGATGGGAAGAGGCCGGCGGCCAAGAGGGAGGATGGGGAAGGAGAAGTTCGGCCAAGGAGAGAAAGGAGAGAGATCTCAAGAGGGAGACAATTTGGGTTTCAATTTTATTTCATCAATCAATACCTCCAAATGAAAATATCCATGCCTATATATAGGCTTACATCAAACAACAAGAGAAAAAGGCTACATGCAGCCCAAAATTAAAATACAAATAATCATGGTTCAAAACATAACCATGCCACATATTATGAAAATTAAATAAAATGCATAAATAAAATAGAACCAAAATGCATAAATAATTAATAATAATTTTAGTAATAATAATTATTAATTATTTAAATATAGGCTTGCGTCGCGGACGGATATTTGGGCGACGCGCCACATAGTCTTCACGGCGTCGCACGTCACTACTTGGAGACGGAGAAATATCTTTCGTAAGCGCACCGTCCTCGTCTTCAACCTGTTGAGGGCCGTCGTCTCCATCAATCCTCCCCCGCTTGAAAATACTCATCACCGATGAGTTGGCCTGAAAGTACCGGAGCGGGAAAGCATCATCCAATAGAACCTCAGGGCGGCAGACAACACCACTTAGAGAGGAGAGCACAACAACCTGGAGTATCCTGTCATGCATAAATATGTTCCTACGGAACCTTGGAAGAGCATTAGTCAATAAAGGAAAACAAAGTTCAGCATCCACAACCAACGTACCTCCAGAGAAGACCGATGAAGAAAACAATCCAAGTACAATCTCACAACCCGTACCCAAAGAGAACATAGTGGACCCACACGGACAGGCAGAAAATTCAAGTGGCGGAGAATCATATACCGTTAAATTTGAAACATCGAAAATAAGGGGAAAACCCCAATCAGTGGATAATTTCAAATGAAATGTGTATTCTTCTAATGTCATTAATAACCAAAGGGGGTTCAGCTTACCAACTCGCCAACTTTCTAAAGTGCCCGAAGGCATCCGTTCAGGGACGAGACACACCAAAACTAAATCGTCACTCTTATAGTGAGAAACTCTTTTATGTAAGCTAGCATGAATATGATACGAAATAATTGGAATGGCTAGCGCTTTACTAGTGTGCTTCTATAAGAGGGGATCATAACGAGCATAATCTGGAGTGATTTTCGCCGAAAAACTAGAGGGTAAGTAATGAGACGCCACTAGAGCGATAAATTCAATTAAAATGCGCCTAGATAACTTACTACCGTGTGGTGTGAACCCATGCGCTATGTGACTCACCCCAAATTCAGAGAATAAAGGATTTAAGTCCGGAGGGATGGGAGCCTTAAAATCAAAGATGATTTTCATAGGCGTGAACATCGCAGTTCTACTTTTATAATTAATATAATCACGCTTGGCATGAAGATATGCCAAGGAAAACCGCTCATCATAAATACTAGTAGAGCTGAACGCTCCCGGGTGTGGAAATAGGTGTGAGTGATACAACTCATGTGGCCTAACCGTGGTCACTAACGAGTGGAAAAAAGGGTCATCAAATGGCGGGGGGTAAATTCGTGCGTTCAGGCTTGGCAAATAAGTGTGTTGAGGGGACATCACATCAAAAGGCACCATAGCCAAGGTATCACTAGAAGTCCAATTCGAAACCTCAAAACTCGGATTTGATGTCCAAGAAATATCGTCCGACTGCAAGCCATTAAAATAATAAGAAAATTCAAACAGTGGATTCACCCTTACGGAAAACTCATCCGACATATCTTCCAATTCATTATGTATATCATGTGATTCAGACTCAGTGATCGGGTCATAGATCGGCACCAATACTACGAGATCAAGCGGCACTAAGGGGACCACCTCTGGTGGTACCAGCAGAGTGAACTCAGGGCGTACCATAAGACTACTATAATCAAACGTACCACACTCGTGTCCTAAATAGTCTGCTCGTCGAGTCAACAGGTCAGGAGAAAAAGTCGGTAATACAACGATCGGGAGAGAGTTAAGATCACATTCAAATTCAGGCAACGGAATTAGCATTAGGGGATGCTCATCCGGCTCCATTTCAATAACGTCTTCCAGAGTTATAACTCCCTCACTAATACAATCTTCCAATGCTTCGGTCAGGACATCAGTAGTAGTAAAAATCTCAGGGATGAGCACTTCGATATGTCTCGGGCTTGAAATATCAAGCTCAAGTCCTAACAGATCGTCACCTGAATCACGACTGGGTAAGCTCTCATCGAAATATAAATCTTCCGACTCATCCAGTTTATCACCCGACTTAGGCTCAATAGAGAATTCCATGTCGATCAAGGTAGACAACGCAGACATATCGTCGGAGGGAAATGGAGATGACTCTTCGGGGAAGAAGTCGTCATCCAGGTCACTAGGGTAACCAGTCTCCTCAATGTCGCTACCATCGTCAGTGATATTAGCCTCGTCCTTAGTGACGGGCACACTCGTAACCACAGCCTCAGACTCAATCATGCTAATAGGAACACTCTCACCCCGTGGGCTCATGGCATTCCTAGCACTTACGTCTAACGACCTATGGATAAAGGTCCTAAGTTTCTCTTTCCTCTCATAGGTAGGTGTACTCATGCTTGACATAATCAGATCTTTGCGGGGCAAGTATCTAGCGTAAGGATTATAGTCATTCCTAAAGGTTGGTATGGAACTAGCGCCATAACGATACTCACTCAAAGGTTTGGCGTTAGTAGTATGGAGATTGGCGGGATCAAATTGATCCGAGAGGAGGCTACGCATCGCCCACCACGTGTGTTTATAATTGCCAACACGACGCTCTTCGTTTATCCAAAATGACTGGGCTCGACCTATTAACCGCTCTCTGGCGAAGTGAACCTTTTGGAGGTCATCCCATTCGCGACAGTCAAAATGAAGTTCTATCTCCTTAAGCCAATCCCTAAAATTTTTAGGATACCCTAAACCGTCATAGGTAAGATTAATGTGGCGGTTCCTAGGGGGAGGCTTTACCATGGATTTATCATACCAATAGTCTAAATGGGAAACGTGAACGTCATAGGCCATAATCGTAAGAACCGAAGAGAAAACTCGATCCGATACTTGTGTTCATGCAAAGAAAAGTAAACTGACCCAAATAAATTAGGATTTTCGGAATTATTCCCGCTTAACCACTAGGGTAAAACTTATAGAAAATAGATTTTCTTGCTAAAAAAATATGAAGATTATTAAAAAAATTTTATTTTTGAATTTTGCTGAAAAAATAAAAATATAGGCCGCTATTGGCAGACCAACTATTAAATTTTAAAATAACTTAATAAAAATAATGACTTAATGAAAAATAATTTTTTTTGGATTTCTTATTAAAAATAAGATAGAGAATTTCCAGAATTTTATTTTTTTAGATTTTGAGAAAAATTTGAAATTTAGAATTTGAAATTGGAAATTTGAAATTTTGAATTTTGAAATTTTAAATTTTGAATTTTGAAATTTGAAATTTGAAATCTTGAAATTTGAAATTTGAAATTTGAAATTTGAAATTTGAAATTTGGAATTTGAAATTTTGAAATTTGAAATTCAAAATTTGAAATCTTAAATTTAAATTTTAAAATTTGAAATTTGAAATTTTGAAATTTGAAATTCGAAATTCGATATTTGAAATTCGAAATTTGAAATCTGAAATTTGAAATTAAAATTTTGAAATTTTTATTTTCTTTAGCCTACCTAAAAATAGAAGGATGGTGTCGATTAGGAAATCGACAGTAACCTCCCTCTGATACCAAATTGATGTAGGCTTGCACGTTTCACATCGAGTAGGACTACATTCTAACGCCACGCCACTCTTCGATCCAATCCCTATACTCGCACAACCGCTCTACGCGACACCACGCAATTAAATCTATCAATATTATGCTAGCATACGGGTAGCCAAACCGGTTTGGATCCAACAAGGTCTATAGGGCCAATGTTCGATCGAGCTAAAAGGACCAATATTGGGTCCGACCGAGCGGCATTGTACCAAAAGAGATCTACCGAAAAACTTCGATTCGGAATGGGTAGATCTCTCCCAACGAAAAGATTGCGAAGGTTCGCCAAACCTCTTGAATGAAAAATAACAATAAAGAGAATAACAAATCATGATAAAATCAACCACGATGAAATCCGAATATTTCAATAGTTAACGCTACGGATAAAAACCACCACTTGAATATTTATAAAGAAAGAATCTCACAAGAGTGGAAGTATTTCGTTACCCAATCGGAATGGGTGATTCCGATTAATCTCGACTTGGATCGTTCTCCAACGGCTCCGCCGGAGTCGCGCTGGAAGGAGAAGAGAATCTCGCTCGCCAATATAGCTTCATGTCGGGTTGGAGATCCACAAGGTTAGTTGTAGGAGATGATGTAGGTGGCCGGATTTTTAGAGGAGGGAATATGGGGCAGTTTTCCTTAACAAGGAGAGGAGGAGGGGAAAAGGATAGGGAGGAGGAGATGGGAAGAGGCCGGCGGCCAAGAGGGAGGATGGGGAAGAAGAAGTTCGGCCAAGGAGAGAAAGGAGAGAGATCTCAAGAGGGAGACAATTTGGGTTTCAATTTTATTTCATCAATCAATACCTCCAAATGAAAATATCCATGCCTATATATAGGCTTACATCAAACAACAAGAGAAAAAGGCTACATGCAGCCCAAAATTAAAATACAAATAATCATGGTTCAAAACATAACCATGCCACATATTATGAAAATTAAATAAAATGCATAAATAAAATAGAACCAAAATGCATAAATAATTAATAATAATTTTAGTAATAATTATTATTAATTATTTAAATATAGGCTTGCGTCGCGGGCGGATATTTGGGCGACGCGCCACATAGTCTTCACGGCGTCGCACGTCACTACTTGGAGACGGAGAAATATCTTCCGTAAGCGCACCGTCCTCGTCTTCAACCTGTTGAGGGCCGTCGTCTCCATCAGCTTGGTTCCCAACATTTGTTGCACCAACCTCCAGTCATTGGATGTGAACCGCCCATCTAGGTCAGTCATGATGTTGTGGGGCACGCCTTTTAGTCGAACAATGTTATCCACATAGAGTTTTGCAAGTTTATCCACCAAATCATCCTTTCTATTCGGAATGAAGTGCGACACTTTCGTCAATCGATCTACAATCACCCAGATAACATTGTTTCCCTTCTGCGACCTTGGCAACCCATGCACAAAGTCCATTGAAATATCGTCGAACTTCCACTCCGGGATAGGCAAGGACTTCAAGAAACCTCCGGGCTTCTGGCACTCCGCTTTAACCAAGGCGCACGTCTTACACTTCGCCACATAAAGTGCCACGTCTTTCTTCAGTCCTGGCCACCAGAACAACTTCTTCATATCATGATACATTTTCGTGCTCCCTGGGTGATTCGAGTACTTTGTATGATGAGCCTCGTATATCAATTCCTCCAGAAGTTTACCCACATTTGGGACTCACAGATGACTGTCCTTCCATAACAGTCCATCAACAACATCAAATTGGGAATGTTTCCAATCCAACGCCTCATCCATGACTTACTTCATGTTGTTATCCAAATCTAGAGCCTGCCGAATCCGATCATCCAGGTCATACTAGAACCTCTGTCAAGTTTAATTGCGCTTTGACACTAGTCTGCTTGTCAACACAAGATATCTCTAGTGCTTCCAACTCCTGAATCAAATGCTCATCATGAACCGACAACCAGTTTGCCTGCGTAGGGGCCCTGCGACTCAATGCATCCGCAACTGCATTGCCTTTCCCAGGCACATAATGAATCTTGAATGTGTAGTCCCCCAGGAACACCATCCATCTCCGCTACCGCATGTTTAGATCTTTTTGATCCAACAAGTACTTCAGACTCTTGTGGTCGGTATAGATATCGACCTTTACACCATACAGGTAATGCCTCCACAGCTTCAGAGCGAATATTACGGCTGCTAACTCCAAGTCATGGACCGGATAATTTCTCTCATGCACCTTCAGCTAGCGCGAGCCATAATCTATCACTCTCTCATGTTGTAGTAGGACACAACCCAAACCACTGCCCGAAGCATCACTGTAGATCTCAAAACCTTCGGTTCCAACTTGCGAACATAGAATAGGCGTCATGGTAAGATGACTCTTCAGTTCTTCGAAAGCTTGCGCACACTCTGGCGGCCACACAAACTTTTGATCTTTCCTTATCAAAGTCGTGAGGGGTAACGCTATCCGCGATAAGTTCTCTACGAAGCGCTTGTAGTTGCCGACAAGTCCCAGAAAACTCTGGACATCCGCTATTGAACGCAACACAGGCCACTCCCGTATCACAACTATCTTCGCTTGATCCACCGCAATCCCTTCTCCACTGACTATATGACTAAGGAATGCCACTAAGGACAACCAAAACTTGCATTTGGAGAACTTGGCATACAGTTGGTTCCTCCTCAGCATCTCCATCACCAAATGCAGATGCTTGAAGTGATCCTCTTCGCACTGAGAGTACACCAATATGTCGTCGATAAAGACTACCACGAAGTGGTCCAGGTACTCTCTGAATGTTGTGTTCATCAGATCCATGAACACGGATGGCGCATTAGTCAGCCCAAATGGCATGACTGTAAACTCGTAATGCCCATATCTCGTGCTAAAAGCTGTCTTGGGGATATCACTTTCTCTTATTCTCAACTGATAATACCCGGACTTAAGATCCAATTTCGAGTACACCGATGACCCGACTAACTGATCGAACAGATCATCAATCCCTGGGATTGGGTACTTGTTCTTCTCCGTTAACTTGTTCAACTCTTGATAATCAATACAGAGTCGCAAGCTTTCGTCCTTCTTCTTAACAAAAAGGATCGGTGCGCTCCAAGGCGACGAACTTGGATGCACACAACTCTGTTCCAACAGCTCTTCAAGTTGAACCTTTAGTTCTGCCATCTACTTAGGCGCTAACCGATATGGAGAGCGTAACACAGGTTTGGCACTTGGCATTAGCTCAATTGTGAAGTCAATCTCTCACTGCGGTGGGTCTCCAGGGAGATCGTCAGGGAACACATCAGGATACTCGGATACTACCGAGATACTGTCCAAAGTAGCCTTAGGCTTCGAAGCCTCCACTAGTGTGAAGAACAGCTCTGCATTAGCATGAACTGCCTTAACCACCTAAAGAGCAGACAACAACATCTTGCTCGACCCTCTCAAGCCTGAAAATGTCGTCTCACGACCAGTTCCCAACTTGACCTCCTTGCGATTGCAATCAATGTATGTCTGCTGCTCTGCGAGCCAGTCCATACCAAAAATAACGTCGAACTCCACCAGCAGTAGTAACGATGCTTGCAAGTCGAACTCCTAACTCCCAATCCATTTCTTTACGCAATAAACTCTATTCGCGTGCATTGAACACCCATTTAGAAATTCCACATCCAGTTTGTCCTTTGCCATCAAAGAAGGTACTCTGATGCGCGATATAAATCCTTCAGACAAAAAGGAGTGTGAAGCCCCCATATCGAAAAGTGATCTCGCTAAATTATCAAAAATCAAAACAAAGCCTAGTACAAGCAATAATAAGCTATCATGCGCAAGGTACCAAGTATTTAAAGCCAAATTGCTATAAATTTAAACCGTACCTGTCACCACATCAACTTGCTTTATGGCCTCCTGCTGGCCAAGGTTATAGACTCTCGGTTGAGTTAGAGTATAATGTGATGCGGTGGACTCCACCGCCTTGCCCTTCTCTTCATAGGTGGCTTCAAGATTCCTTTCGAACATTGGGCATCCGCTCCAGTAATCACGGGAAAAATGCCCCGGCTTCCCACAATTATAGCATGCGCACGGGGTTCGGCCTGTAGTTGCCCACCGAAGCACCAGATGAAGGGGTTGGACCCGAATTCCTAGCTTTTTTATTGAACTTATGATAACCAAACTTTGAGGTAGTCGGCACCTTGAACTCTGTCCTCTTAGGACTATAGTCCTTCTTCGTCTGTACATTCCTCAAATCCTTCTCCAAAGACCAGGTTGTGTTGACCAAGGTAAGAAAACCCTACGTCATAGGCCCCGAGAGCAGTAGCCTTAGGTCATCCAGCAGACCTTCATAGAATCGATTTGTCTTTAGCTCCTCATCAGCGAATGTAGCGCTTGCATACTGACCCAAATGTGTAAATTCGTGGAGTTACTCATCCACGCTACTCTCTCCATGCACCAGCTTCTAGAATTCATTCTCCATCGCAATCCTCTGAGCTGAGGGAAGGTACCTTGCCAAGAGCAGTCTCGAAAACTCCTCCATCAAGACGTATGTGAGTTGCCTTCCCCCAAGTAGTGTAGCTGTAAACCTTCTAACCACAACCTTGCATCGCCGTCCAATAAGAAAGTGGCTATGGTCGTCTTCTGCCACTCCTCTATCTCCGTAGCTTTCAAGACTCCCTGTACTCGGGAGAGCCAATCCTCAGCTTGAGATGGGGTTCTAGTCCCAGAGAATACCGGAGGATTAAAGCCCATAACATGCTTGAGTTGCTTTTCAGTTGCTCTCCTAGGTACCAAAGGCTCCACCACCACCTGCTCCACCCTTCTCGGTTCTGCAGCTTGAAGCGGTACCTGCTCCACAACAGGGGCAGGCTGCTGCATTTGCCTTACAGGCTGGGCATTTATCATAGTGAACACCACTTCAGCCACCAATATTATAGTTTTTGCTGAGGGAGGTGTTGCATGAACGTCATTCGGTGCGCTATATGCCTCAGAATGTGGGTTTTCTTAAGGCCCTGCACCACTCTTGTTCGCCTATAGACGTACAAAACACTATTAAGTGATCGAACAATATTGCAAAAGTAATTATATGAACATGCAGGTTCCTCAAACATGTGCATTTTCATTCCTGAGTGGACATTCATGGGTTCTTTTTATGTTATAGCGATGACGCACACACATGTGCTCACCACCCCTTAAAAGAATTCGCCCATGAATTCATTTAAGCATGACCGAAATCGGTAGTCTGATACCAAATTATAACACCCCTATCCGTCACATAGTATATAGCAGTAGGTCCGGCCGGGGCCCGATGCCATATACCATAGACAGACCAGTGGATTACTAAATGAAACCATTCAACCAATAACATACGTCCTACTCAGAGTACATTCTAGCGGAAGAAATTAAAAGTTGCAAAGAGAAGAACCCAAGCCAACAGCATGAATGTCCACTAACAAGGGTTTACTTAAAAAAATAGTGTTTTCCAAACATCGACACGCAGGCCGGACACACATGAATAAAACAAGTAAACATTCGCATGGCCTTCGAGGGCCAGCTCAGCAACCAGGGCTTCAGCCCTCTACTTGTCGCTAGGCTCCGCAGCACCTGCAAGCAACAATCCACCGCAACGGTGGCAAACAAAAGCAACGATCAGCTAAAGCTAACCAAATTACAATTACCTCACCCCTTTCTTGGGGTGGCAGTGCTCCTTCCCTGCATTGCATTAGTAAAATATAACAATTAAAGTGAAAGTACAACATTTGCAAAATACACCACAGATGCAAGACCGCACAGCCACACACCCCGTGATCTCAGGGCACTTACTCGGTGAACCCGGTAAAAATCCGTGGTCTCACCACCGCCTCCAGGATGACAAATCTCGTGAGCATTATAGTCTTTCCGGCCTAAGCCTAAGACCCTCCATCTATGCCAATAGTAAGTACCACGTACCTTAGGTCTCTTTAACCGAACCACATAGAGCGGGTACAGTTCCACCTAACCCGTTGCTCACACCGCAACGTCAATTTAAGTCATATGAGCGGGTCATGCTTCCCCAAGTCCCAAACCAATCACACAAAAATTACATAACCCAGTTATGTGCATGTTGGCTCCCAGGCCACCAAGATGGCAGAATCACGCTTCTGCCTAGTTTTCTGGGTGCACCTTGGAGTTAGTCCCTAAGGCTCCCTACTGCAATCTACCGCATAGAAAACCCGAAAACAACCATTGGCACGGAGTCTTCTCCAACCATTAATACATAATGAAACATCACCGATCAAGACCAACTTGTCCGAGTAGGCTTCACACACCATGCCTATGTCCGTACTTTGATTCCAGACTCTACATGCAAAACAACGGAGACTATTCATGCCTATCCGAAGGAACATCTCACACACACAGCATACTCGCGAGAGCGGGCTTCCTATGTAAAAAGGAAAGAGGACTTCACATGTTCGAGAAGAGAATCTTTACCCTAGCATTTCTCTTCAGCGCCATGAAGATCTAGTCGGATGGAAATCACTGTATCGGCCTCGCCTTCACAGATTCTGACTCGGATCGAGAATCGGGGCTCTGAAGCTCCACCGGCAGCCGGAGTTGACCTTCTCCTTCTTCCTTGCTCTCCCCTATCTCTAAACCTTAGAAAAAGAATGCTCTATGTGAAAATGAGGGTTTGAAAACCCTATTCCCAGCCTTAAACCCAGCCAGGACCAGCCTTGGCCCTTGGATCCCAAAAGAGGAAATGAACGGCCACGATTCGCACTTAAAATCAATTTACTGGGCCGAATACGGCTTGTGACATGCCCGTGTCCAAGGCCGTGTACAACACTTGCCGTAACCCAGAAAATACAGAGCAGGACACAGCCTGTGGCATGGCTTATGACATGCCTGTGTCACCCATGGACATGCCCGTGTCATGGGCCGTGTGCCTCAATCGGCGCTGAAACCGGCGCGTCTCGAATAGGACACGGGCTTAAACATGCCTATGTCAACCTTGACACGACTGTGTCAATCAGTACACGCCCGTGTTTCGGGTCGTGTTCCTCATTTGACACAGTACCAAGACATCCTGAAGAGGACACAGCCATGTGACACACCCGTGTCATAGGCCATGTGCAAGACACGCCTGTGTCCCAGACTGTGTAACTCTCTCCACACAGTTTGGAAAATAACCCGAGCAGGACACGACCCTAGACCCGCCTGTGTCTCAGGACGTGTTCTCAACCTTCTACGATTGTCGACTGCATCTCGTCGACCACACTATAAATCGTGCAACCCGAGCGCAATACGGCCCCAGGACACGCCCGTGTCCCAGGCCGTGTGACCCTTACCAGGGCCCAAACTTGGCTCCAAACGCTGCCTGTTCCTCTTTTGAGTTTCGGGGCATTACATTGTATGCAATAACTCAAGCATACATCAAATACATTATATGTGTATGTAATTGACCAGTTTGACTTCTTTCAAATCTGGAACATTGGGGTCAATGTACCCAACAATCTCCCCCTATTTGAAGAAGTCAAAACCTTGTTTGATCAATAACACAGGTCATTGACATACACAGTATTTTTAACATAAAATTTGACACTTGTGTAACATCATTAAGAGTTTGAAAATATGTTACCACACACAATTTTTCATGTCAGGAATTTACTTACTCCCTCTGGCATTGTGCTCTCCTGGATGAGCCATCCTTACTATTCTTGGCTTTGAGCTTCCTGCATCCTGGCTTGGTCAGGTCTTGATCAAGTCTATTCTTTCTTCCCCCTAACTCCTCTCCCCCTTTTTGAATTCTACAATAGGGAGATTGGTTATTTGTGGAGTTTTTCTCCCCCTATCTGTCTGGGGATGATTCCCCTACTCTGACTTAATTCAATTTCAACTGCTAGGCTTGCTCCCCCTCAACTGTTGCATACTAGCTTCATTGTCTTGGGAAAGGAATTGTACTGCCTGCAAAATAGATAGTGCAACATATTATAGAGGAGAGAATTGAAGCTACACAAGATTCAACATACCAAATTATAATTTGAAGGTGTTGAACTTGGCTTCATCTAGTGGCTTAGTAAAGATATCAGCCACTTGCTTGTTTGTAGAGACAAACACAAGGCTAATGTCTTGCCTTTCCACATATTCTCTAGTGAAATGATACATAATTTTTATATGCTTAGTCTTACTATGGGAGACAGGATTCCTAGTTATAGAAATTGCACTAGTAGAATCACAAAAGATTGGAGTTCTACTTATCTTAATATTGTAGTCCTGAAGTTGATGTTAGATCCACAACAACTAAGCACATCATCTCCCAGATGAAATGTACTCTGACTCAGCAGTGGAGATTGCAACACTTGTTTGCTTCTTGCTGCTCCAAGAGACAAGCCTTCCACCTAGAAATTAACAGGAGCCAGATGTGCTCTTCCTGTCCTCCTTGCAGCCTACAAAATCTACATCTGAATAGCCAGTTAGTTCAAAATCCCCATTCCTAGGGTACCATAGGCCAAGATCTGGGGTGTCCTTAAGATATCTCAAGATTCTTTTCACAGCAGTGTAGTGAGACTCTTTAGGGCAGGCCTGATACCTATCACAAACACATGTTGCATACATAATGTCAGGCCTACTTGTAGTGAGGTAGAGAAGGGGGCCAACTATACCTCTATACAAAGTTGGATCAATAGGTTTTCCTGGATCATCTTTTCCTATAGGCATACTTGAGCTCATGGGAGTTCTTATGGTGGAAGCATTCTCCATACCATACTTCTTGATTAGCTCCCTGGTGAACTTTAACTGGGATATGGATAGACCATCATCAGTCTGTCTTACTTGGAGTCCCAAGAAGAACTTCAGTTCACCCATACTACTCATCTCAAACTTCCCCTGCATAAGTTTTGCAAACTTCCTGCAGAGATTGTCATTAGTAGAGCCAAATATTATGTCATCATCATAAATCTGGACTAGGATGATCTTGCCCTTAGATTCCCTTAGGAATAGGGTCTTGTCTATCTTCCCCCTTAAGAATTTGTTCTCAATGAGGAAGGTAGACAATGTCTCATACCATGCTCTAGGGGCTTGCTTGAGCCCATATAGAGCTTTCATAAGTCTATACATAGTCGGAGGAGAGTTAGAATCTACAATACCTGGAGGCTGCTCAACATAGACCTCTTCTTTCAAATCTCCATTTAGGAAGGCTGACTTCACATCCATTTGGAAGACTTTGAATCCCTGGAAGGCTGTAAATGCAAGGAATAGTTTGGGTGCTTCCAACCTTGCAACTGGGGTAAAAGTCTGATCATAATCAATCCCCTCTTCCTATCTTTACCCCTTGGCCACCAGTCTAGCCTTATTCTTTATGATATTGCCATTTTCATCAAGTTAATTTCTGAAAATCCACTTGACTCCAATGAAATTATGTCCATCTGGTCTGGGAACTAGCTTCCAGACCTTGCATCTTTTGAACTGGTTCAATTCTTCTTGCATTGCACTAATCTAGAATTGGTCCTGATTTGCCTCTTCAAATTTCTTGGGCTCTTCTTGTGACAGGAAGCTGGAGTAAAGAGCTGTGTTGAAACTCCTGCTTCTGGTCTATACACCTTGGCTAGCTATACCTATTATCTGATCTGGAGGAAGATCCCTCAGATATCTGACTGCTGGGGGCAGCTGGATTGTTTCTTGCTGAGCACCATTTTCTTCAGCTAGTTGATCTTCATCTCTAGCTAGACTGTCCTGTGCTTCCTCGATCTGGATAGCATCCTTCTCTATATTCTTCTGGCATAATAGGGTCTTTATTTTTAATGGAGAGCTTTTCCTTCATAATTTATGTACCTGCAAAACAAGGCAAAGAGCTTGATAGCTCACTGTCAATCATGTTTGACTCATCAAACACTATATGGACAGATTCTTTTAAAACTTGATATGTCAAGTTATAGACTCTATATGCCTTACTATAATTTTTGTATCCAACAAAGATCCCCTCATGAGATTTGGCAGCAAACTTAGTCACTTTTGACTTGCCATTATTAAAGATGAAACACTTGCAACCAAAGATCCTGAAATAGGATATGTTTGGTTTTCTGCCCTTCAAGATCTCATAGGGAGTCTTCTTGTGGCCTTTTGTGATAGAAGACCTATTGAGAACATGACATACAATGTTAACTGACTTAGCCCAGAAATATTCAGGGAGAGAAGTGTCACTAAATAATGTTCTCCTAGCTTCTATGAGATTCCTATTTTTCCTCTCAGCTAACCCATTTTGCTGGGGTGTTCTTGGAGAGGAGAATTCTTGATGAATCCCTTGCTCTTCACAGAAGGTACTCATGACAGCATACTGAAATTCAGTTCCATGGTCATTTCTTATTTTGACCACAGAGCTTGCAAGTTCATTCTTAATCTGCTTGACAAAATTCATGAAGACTTCAAGGGTTTCATCCTTTCTTCTAAGGAAGAACACCCAAACAAACCTGGAATAGTCATCAACCACCACAAAGGTATAGACCTTCCTACCTAGACTATGAACAAGCATAGGACCAAACAAGTCCATATGCAGGAGATATAAGCATCTCACTGAGTCCTTGGTCCCAATGCTCTTGAAGGAGGTCTTAGTCTGCTTACTCTTTTGCCAAGCAACACAGATACCCTCCTTGGAGCATTTTATTTGGGACCATTCCTAACTAGCACATCACTAAAGAGTTGTCCAATGGTCTTATAATTAAAATAAACCAGCCTCTTGTGCCATTGAACACAATATGAGTCGTTGTCATTTGCAACTTGGCATATAGGGAAACTACTATCTAAGCCAGAAAAGTTTAAGCACTAAACATTCCCACTCCTAGTTCCTGTTAAGATGACACTCTGGTCACTTAACCTCTTGATGTGGAACTTATCCTTGTGGAAGGAAATGTCATAACCAAGGTCACATTGTTGGCTTATGCTTATGATATTGTGTTGCAACCCTTCTACATAAGCTACTTTTGTGATGGTGATTATGCCATTTGAGATCTTACCATAACCTCTGTTTATCCCCCTTGTCAGAGCCTCCAAAGATGACCTTAGGTTCATTCTTTACTGGAGTAAACTATTTCAACAGTTCCTTTGTTCCAGTCATGTGCCTGGAACATCCAGTGTCCAAGTACCATTTAGGGGAACTGGACTTGAACTAAACTAAAAAGCACAATTTATCTCACCTTAGGACCCCAATTTCTATTGGGTCCTAGGTTCATATTAGTCTGAAAACAAGCTTGCCTTCTTGCAGAATTCCTGACAGGTTGTCTACCTCTGGGCACTGAAGGATTGTGTCAGTAATCTACAGCATAGTTGCCCACTTTGCCACAACACCAGCACTCATGGACATTATATCTCCTTTTTTTAGGGCCAACATTTGTCTGGACTGCTCCTTGAACAGTGAGTAGATGTGATGTTGTATGTCTCTGATTCCTTCCAGCAGCTATTTGACTGAAGGTAAGTCTTTCAGCTGACTGTTTTGGTCTTTTCTGAGAGCCAGAAGCTGCATGTCTCTTTTCAACTAACATGCATCTGATTGCATCTGAAACTGCCATTCCAACCTTGCTATAAGACTCACCTTGAGTCATTACTTTTGATGGATGACTCAGATTTCCTGCAGCAGCAATATCCTTGAGTTTTGGGGCTGAGGCACCAAAACAAATGGTTTAAGATGGGCCATTTGAATTTCCTCATGGGAAGACTTAAGGGACCTCACAAGGCTGTATCTTCTACCTTGGTTATGGCCACATTGGTCCATACTAGTGGATCTACCATTCTCTCAGTGACCATAACAGCTTTCATGGTCATACCTGTTAGAAGGCAATAGAACTTTCTGAAAAGAAATTGGAGGCAATGAGGCTAGGGGCACAACTGGTGCCTTCCCCTTTCCTTTTGGATTGGGAGGTCTAGCAGATCCCTTAAAACCTAAATTTTTCTTACCCTTTTGGGTAAAGAGGGTGTCAATTAAGGGAAGCATAGTGCTTGGCTTAGAATACTTGGCCACCAGCAGTTTCTCTCTTAGTAGATCATCTTTAAGTTTCTAGATAAGTTTCTCATTTGAGACTCTTACCACAGACTGCATATCAATGATCCCCTTGAGCTCGGCTTATTGAGTAGCCATATCATTGAGATCCTTTTCTTGGCCATCACAATTGCTCCTAAGACATAGAAGCTCTTTTGCCTGTCTCTTGGCAAGGAGCTTACACTTCTTGAATGTTTCAAGAAGTTCTCCATACTTATCAATTAAAGAATTGGCATCATCCTCAGACTCTGAATCCCCTTCATCTCTTGATTATTAAGCTTCAGACTCTGAGCTAGCCTCATGACTTGAAATAAAAGGCAGAGATTTAGGATTTACCTGAGCCTGTCCAGGCTGATCCTGGCAGCTCTCCTTATCTGTCATTGCCATTAATCCATGGCATTGAACATCTTATTCTTCATCTTCATCCACCTTTGAGTCACTTTCTGAATGTGACAGAGGGGCCCTAATTCCTATCCTAGCAGCATGATATTCTTCAGGTTCTTCTTCAGCAACAGCCATGAGCCCAATGTAGGCTTTTTCTTCTTCACTGTCTGACCCAAAGGAGGAGTCAGACCAGGTCTTTTCCTTCTTAGCCACAAGAGACTTCTCTTTTTTCTTCCCCTTATAGTGCTTCTTCTCTCCTTCCTCTTTCCTGTTCAATGGGCAGTCAACAACTATGTACCCAGGTTTGCTACAGTAGAAATAAATTACTTTAGAAAAATTTTGTTTGTTAGAGGTAGGAGCATACCTGTCCTCCTTAGAGGATCTCCTTCCGTGTTGTGAGGAAGAGGAAGGCCTACTGTTATTCCTATGCTTCTTCTTCATGAATTTCTGAAATTTCCTAGAGAAGGCAGCAAAGTACTCATCAGACATATTGTTGTCTGAGGAGCAGGTCGTTGAGCTCTTAGAATCTTACTCAGTAAATCTCCTGGGTAAAGAGTTCTTCCTTCTGCTCCTGGTTAGGGCATTAGCTTTGAAGGCCAACGACTTCTCCTTGGCCTATGATATACTACTCTTTTCTTCTTCCTTTCTTACAGAAAGCTGCATCTCATATGACAGCAACTTTCCAAACAGGGTTGGAGGAGGTGTGTCCGCTAACTTGGCCATTTCTCTAATGAAACAAATCATTGTGTCCCAATCCTTTGTTAGGGACCTGAGAAATTTGTCATTCAGCTCATAGGTGATGAAGACCCTTCCATATGTTCTCAATTCATTTATTATTCTAAAGAATCTCTCAAAGCACTCAGCAATGCCATCAAACTTTCCATGTCTGAAGGCCTCATACTCCTGGTTGAGCATGGATTTTCTGTCATCCCTCACCTCCTCCTAACCCTCCATGAACACAACTAGGGTGTCCCACATCTCCTTCGAGGTCTTGCAGTACACTAGATTTTGTAATGTTTAATCATCTATTGCACTAGCAATAATGTTTAGAGCTCTCTTATCCATGGAGGAAAGTAGGAGCTCATCTTTGTTCATTTCATCATAAGATTTAGGTATCTGGATGTTGGCATCCAGAACTGAGGTCTTCATGGGGATGAAGGGTCCTTCTTTGACTGTGATGAAGATCCTAAGGTCAGCAGCTTCCATGAATAGTCTGACCCTTTCCTTCCAGAGGCCAAAGCCCTCCTTTCTGCAGATTGGTAATTTCATGGCCCCTAGTTCCTTGTAGTTTTCACCAGACCCACTTCTTATATCTTATAGCTAACCTTTGAGGTGTACTCAGATTGTTAAATCCTTTTTGAGTAACCTCCCTCTAATACCACTTGAAAGTTATTACTTAAAGGTTAGCTTGTCACCTAGAGGGGGGTGAATAGGTCTTTGAAATTACTTAAGCCTTTTTTTGTTGTTTATAAGATTGGTGATCTAGAGTGATGGTGTGGCTCCTCCAACACTTCTTGATGATGACCCAGTTGCCGCGGCGCAAAAACATAAAGATTTCAGGCGTCATGACAACTCCACGGGCGCTAATAGAAATCTGCATTACAACCTCCGTCTGCGGCGCGCAAAGCCTACTTGAAGAAGTTTTAAATAGTTTTAATTAGTTTAAATTTATTTGCTTTAAAATACAACTTGTAATATTTTTATTTTAATGTTGGTGTGTTATTAGACATTTGGTGTACTATTAACCATCCGGATTGATGAGATCTTTATCTCAATCTTGGATGGTTGGATTTCATTTGTAACTCCTATTTAAAGGAGGTCTTTTATGAGAAGAGAGACTTTTGGAACAAGAAAAAAACCCTACTCCTCTTTGAGAGTTTCGGCCATGGAGCGACTCCACTAGCCGTCGCCCCCCCCCCCCCCCCCCCTTGGTGTGAAGCCATCCTTTGCCTCCTCCATACCCGTTCGGTGCGACTCTGGCGTGGCTTCTATCGGTGCGACTCCATGGTAGAAGGTTGCAGCCCCATTCGGTGTCAAGCCGGTGGATCCGTGGAGAGAGTGAATCTCCCACTTATCTTGTGTGTTTCTTCTTCTTGGTTGGGTAATCTCTTTCCTTTCCTTGTGCTTCTTGCTGTGAGATTTTGTGCAGGATATGCAACCGTCTTTTCCGTGATTGTTACGAGTTTTGCTTGCAAAAATCTGAATCGAAAACGTTGTTATTGAATCTCTTGTTATCTTGATTGGCAAGAACCGTTGTGGGAGCAAACTAGGCCTAGCCTTGACTTGCTCCCCAAGATTGGCACACTTGTGATAACAAGGGAGTTAATCTCTACTGAATCTCGACCGCTCTTTATCGTTTACCGCCGCTCCAAAAATATATTATTACTGCGTTTGAAACGGCTTATGTTGAAAAGAATAGATGCTTGTGTAGGTGCGGTGAGTTGTGTGCTTGTTGGAGAGGTAGGTCTTAAGGATGTTGTATCGAGTCCGGCTTACGGCGAGTTGTGTGCTTATTGGAGAGGTAGGTCCTAAGGACGTGGTATCGAGTCCCGGATTTTGGGATCCAACCGACCCCTTTTCGTTCGCTTTTGGTCGGAGCCCTCCTCTTTATTTTCATATTCTGTGATGATGGTTATTCCGCTAGCGTAAATAATCGCGTGTCTCGACCCGCCCTACATCAATTTGGTATAAGAGGCGGTTGTTTCAACTCCCAACTTGCAAACATCCTCGATGCATTCTTCGTTGGTCGATCTCATCTTTCAAGGATCTGAATTTTCGAATTGTCTGTGTTTAGTAAAACCTCGGAATTTTAAAACTTGTCAAAAAAATCTGAAAATTTTTCTGTATCTTCCTGCACTTATTTCCAGCAACATTAAAACAGAAAATTTTTCAATTCGTCCTCGTTAGATCAGCCTGCAAATTGGAACATCGTAATTCTGTTCAGCTGGTTTGCAAATAGCGGGCTGAAATTTTTATTTTTCAGCAAACCTCAAAAAAAAATTAACGATCTACGTATTAAGCACGTTAGGAATCTATAGAAATATCCTATTTTCAATATAGCTATAGCCCTAGGAAAAATCATCTTTCCAAAATTTTCCTAAACCTGAATGCAAACTAGGCTAGGAACGGAGTACACGATGCCGTCTACGTCTAAGATGGCTGCGAGAGAGCATGATGATCCCAATAGCCAGACTATAACAGGTCTACGTACCGAAATGACTGAGCTTAGGAACATTTTAGCACAGATCCTTCAAAATCAGGAAAGACCACCCCCACCTCCCGTTAATGTTAAGCGGCCCAACCGACGCCCACAAACTCCTGATTCGGATTCCGATGAGGACTCCCCCCGAGCACCCCATTGAGAACACCGCCACGAGAGAGGTTTTGATCTCACAAGGGCCATTAAAATTAATGCCCCAACTTACAATGGCATGGGAGATCCCCAGATCTTTCTTAACTGGACGGTGGATATGGAGTGTTACTTCGAGTGGCACAACCTGATGGATCCCCAAAAGGTCCAAGTTGCCCGGATGAAGTTAACAGGGCATGTTAAGACGTTTTGGCTGAATGAGGAGCGGAGGTTAGGAACTTGACACGAAGCCCCCCTTATAGGTTGGCCGGTGATGAAGAACCTGTTGACTAATCAGTACGTTCCCGCGTACCATCGGACACAGATGTTCGATGAGCTTGCCACCCTTCGGCAAGGCTCAATGTCGGTGGCTGAATATATGGGTGAACTTAAGGACTGTATGGTGCGATGTTACCTTAGGGAGATCCCCGAAGTAACTTTATCTAGATTTCGAAAGGGGCTTCACCCTGATATCCAAAGGAAGCTCTTGCGATATGGGCATACGGATTTGAACACAACTTTCAATGCCGCTCTAGACATTGAAAAACACCTAGCCTCTAAGGCTCACTCCCGTTACGCTCATGCGAAGAACAAGTCCACCAAAGGGGCATCTTCTTCCACATATCCTGATCAGGGAAAGTTCAAATCCACCGCGTCAAAGTCATTCGTGATCACCGCTAGGAACACCAAGAACCCTGCGAGTGAGCGTGTCCCTATAGGGAAGGTTAGCAAGGCTAACACCACTTGTTACTCTTGCGGCATTCAAGGCCACTATGCCTATGAATGCCCAACTAAGACGAAAACCCTAGTGTTATTAGAGCCAGCTACCGACCCTGACGATTATGTATACGAGGCCGCAGAGGAGAGAAACCCCGAACGAGTCCCTAGTGACTTGGAGGACGATCACCGCCTTATGGTGATGCGTTGTATTTTGACCACCCCTCATCCCGTAGACGACTGGAAGAGGACGAGTATATTCTCCTTGATCTTTAAGAGTGGCGAGAAGCTTTGCAAACTAGTTATTGATGGTGGTAGTTGCGTGAACGCCGTTTCTGAGAACGTTGTTAAACGTATGTCCTTGACTGCTGAACCGCATCCGACCCCCTATCAGGTTGCTTGGATCAGTAAGGTTACTATTAAAGTAACCCAACGATGCTTAGTCCCCCTGTCATTCAAATCCTACTCGGATGAGGTTTGGTGCGACGTTCTGCCAATGGACGTTTGTCATGTGTTGTTTGGCCGCCCCTGGCTGTATGACCATGACGTGACGCACTACGGTCGCACCAACACATATGAGTTCAAATTCAACGGCAAGACCATCACCTTGAGACTGACTGTGCCGAAAGAGCCAATAGTGTTGTCTAAGGATACTACCATCCTTGTAGAGAGGAAGGCATTGAGTTTGGTTGGTAGGAAAGAATTTGTGAAGGATTCCTTCATTGAGGGCATGATGTACGCTCTCATTCTCATGGGTGCAAAGACTGACAGTGGCATGTTGGATGATTTACCGCAAGAGCTACGAGTATTGTTGGATGAGTTTAGGTATGTTTACCCGGACGAGCTGCCTACGTCGTTGCCACCTCTTAGAGATATACAACAAGCAATCGACCTTATCCCCGGGTCATCCTTACCCAACCATCCTCACTATAGGCTTAATCCCACCGCCCACAAAGAGTTACAAACCAAGATAGAGGATTTACTTAGTAAGGGATTCATTAGGACGAGTTTGAGCCCATGTGATGTCCCGGCCCTTCTTGCCCCTAAGAAGGATGGCACCTGGCGCTTGTGTGTTGATAGCCGGGATATCAACAAAATTACTATAAAATATAGGTTTCCAATCCCACGACTAGATGACCTCTTGGATGTCCTTTTGGGTGCCACTATCTTCTCGAAGTTAGACTTACGGAGTGGTTACCACCAGATTAGGATCCGAGAGGGGGATGAGTGGAAGACAGCGTTAAAATTTAAGGACGGGTTGTATGAGTAGTTGGTGATGCCCTTTGGGTTATCCAATGACCCCAGCACCTTCTCCCGGATGATGATGCATGTCTTTAGGCCATATATGGGGAAGTTTGTTATAGTATATTTTGACGACATCCTAGTTTTTAGCACCTCCCCCACGAACACATCTCCAACATCAAAGTCATCCTCACCACCTTAAGGAATGAAACCTTATTCCTAAACCTTAAGAAATGCACATTTTATGTTTCGGAGGTCGAATTCTTGGGTTACATACTTGGTTCTGATGGCATTCGTGTTGACCAAGGAAAGGTTCAAGTGATTAGAGACTGGCCCGAGCCCTCTAGCCTTCGAGAGGTGCGTAGCTTCCACGGGTTAGCTACCTTCTATCGTCGTTTCATACGTGATTTTAGTAGCATTATGGCACCCATTACTGACTGCATGAATAAGGGCGAATTCACATGGACGAAATCCGCCACGTTTGAATTCTGTCGTATTAAAGAGCTTATGACCGAAGAACCGGTGTTGCGTCTCCCCGACTTCACCAAGGTCTTCGAGCTTACGTGTGATGCATCTGGCGTAGGAATTGGAGGTGTCTTGAGTCAAGAGGGTCACCCGATTAGTTATTTTAGTGAGAAATTAGCGGGCGCTAATTTAAATTATTCCAATTATGATAGGGAGTTTTATGCGGTTGTTAGGTGTTTACATCATTGGAGACACTATCTCCTTTATAAGGAGTTTGTCATCCTCTCTGATCATGAAGCATTACGATTCATCAACGGTCAGCACAAAATCAGACCGCGCCACGCTAAATGGGTATCCTTCTTACAGGAGTACACATTTAATCTTAAGCACCTTAAAGGGTCCGAAAATCGAGTCGCCGACGCACTCAGTCGCCTCACCCTCTTGCTTTCCTCCATGCAAGTCCACGTGGTAGGGTTCGAGCGCATAAAGGATGAATACGCCACATGCCCTTATTTTCAGGAGCCATATTTATCTGCCAAGGATAGCTCTCCCACGACCATCATGGCCTTTTCACTTAGGGATGGTTATTTGTTAAAGCATAGGAAATTGTGTATCCCTCGCTCCTCTTTGCGACTCCACATCATTTGGGAGTTATGTAACACCCCGAAACTCAAAATAGGGATGGGTGACGTTTTAAGCCAAGTCTGGGACTTGGAGCAGGTGACACGGGCGTGTCACGGGCATGTTCGGCCACGGGTCGTGTGTTCGACGTTTTGGCAATCGGCGATCGTCGAGTTGAGGCACACGGCCTGGGACACGGGTGTGTCCTAGGGCGTGTCATGCTAGGGAGATTTCTGAGTTATGCACATGGGCCATGACACGGGCACATACACGGGCGTGTCACATGTGACACGAGCGTGTCAGGTGTCGTGTCGCAGGCCGTGTCCTCCTCGGGAAAAAAATGTTTGTAGTTGCACACGGGGCGTGACATGGGTCTTGACACGGCCATGTCACATGTGACACGGGCATGTCGGAGGCTGTGTTAAAGGCCATGTGCTTGTCGGAGCATCAGGCGAGATGACGAATGGGCGACACGGCCCTGGACACAGGCGTTTCGCAGGCCGTGTTCGGCCTAGTTTTATTATTTTAGGCCCCGATCGTGGCCGTTCGTTTTCTTATGTTGGGATCCGACGGCTGGTGGTTGGTGCTGGCAGTTTAAACCCAGAAATAGGGTTTGCAATCCCTCATTTCATCAACTTGATTCTCTTTCTAAAGTCTAGAGAGAGGGGAGAGCAAGGAGGAGGAGGAAGGAAAGATTCGGTCACCGGCGGAGCTTCGGAGCTCCAAATCGCGAGCCGACTTCGGATCCGCGGAGGCGAGGAGATTGCGGTGCTTTCCATCTGCATAGATTTCCATGGCGCCAAGGAGAAACGCAAGGTTAACGATTTTCATCTCGAGCATGTGAAGCTCTCCTTCCTTTACATGGGAAAACCCTTCTCCCGCGAGTGTGCGGCGAGACTGCGGTATTCCTTGGGGTAGATATGTAAAGTCCCCCTTGTTAGAGTCCGGAATCGTAGTACGGACATAGTCATGATGTGTGAAGCCTACCCGGACAAGTTGGTCTGGATCGGTGATGTGCATTACATTTTAGCCGGAGAAGACTCCGTGCCCTATGTTTTTTTGGATTTCTACGGGGTAGATTGCAGCAGGGATCCTTGGGGAGTAACCCTAATGCGCACCCAGAAAATTGGGCGGAAACGGATTTCCACCATCTTGGTGGTCGGGGAGCCAACCATGAACATAAGTGGGTTATGTGCTTGTGTGATCGAACTATGGGATCCGGGAGAAGCTTTGCCCGCACGTACGTCTTAATATGACTATGTGATGTGAGCAACAGGCAAGTGGATGCGGACCCGAGCTATGCGGTTTGGTGACAGACATCTGAAAAAGAGACTGGCCATTGGCATGGTTGTGCAAATCTTAGGCTTAGACCGAAAAGACTAGATTACTCACGAGTTTTACCGTCCAAGGGAGGGTGGTGAGACCACGGTTGTGACTGGGTTCACCGAGTTAGTGCCTTGAGAGCACGGGGTGCGTGGCCGTTTGAGCCCGCATCTGTGATGTTATGCTTATTCTCTATATCATTGGCTTAGCTAACAAGTGCAGGGAAGAAGCTTTGCTGCCCCGAGCTTGGGGGCGGAATCGTTATAATTTGGTAAGCATAGCTGACCGTTGCCTTTGTTTACCACTGTGCGGTGGATTGTTGCTTGCAGGTGATGCGGAGACGAGCGGTAAATAGCGGGCTAAAGCCCAAGTTGCTGCGCCGACCCTCGAAGGCCTAAACTTTTGAGTGTTTTCTTATTTACTCATGTGTGACCGGCCTGCGTGCCGAGGTTTGGAAGACATTTTTTTAAGCAAACTCTTGTAAGGACATAAGGTCATTATTCGTGTATTATACATCTCTATGAGTTTTTGTAGTGGACATTCATGCTTGGCTGGGTTCTTTTACTTGTGCAACTTTATAATCTGCTTCCGCTAGATGCTCTGTGTAGGATGTTGTGATTGGTTGAATGGTTTCAATAAGTAACCAACCAGTCTGTCCGTAGTATATGGCGTCGGGCCCCGGCCGGACCTACTGTTATATGTTATGTGACGGATATGGGTATTACAAAAGTGTATCAGACTACTGGTTTCGGTCAAGCTTAAATGAATTCGTGGGCGAATTCACTTTAAGGGGTGGTGAGCATATGCGTGTGCATCATCGTTATAACATGAAAAGAACCCATGAATGTCCACTTAGGAATGAAAATACACATGTTTTAGGAACCTGCGTGTTCCTATAATTGCTGCTTGCAATATTGTTGGGTCGCTTATCGGTGTTTAGCACGATTATAGGTGACTAGAAGTCTTGGAACGGCCAGGTTCTGAGGCAAGCAGCGCACCAAATGATGCACCTACAACACCTTTGTCAGCCGAGACCATTAGATTGGTGGCAGAAGATGTCTTTGCAATGATAAATGCGCAGCCCGCGAGGTAGGTGCAGCAGCCTGCCCCTACTGTGGAGCAGGTGCCGCTCCAAGCGGCGGAGCATAGAAGGGTGGAATAGGTGATTGTGGAGCCAGAGTTGCCTCGGAGAGCAACTAAGAAACAGCTTAAACATGTGATGGGCTTCCATCCACCAGTGTTCTCGGGAACAGGAACCCCGACTCAGGCAGAGGATTGGCTATCGAGAGTCAATAGAGTGCTGACACCAACGGAGACTGAAGAGTGACAGGAGACCACGATTGCAATGTTCTTGTTGGACGGGGACGCGAGGTTATGGTGTGAAGAGCTGGAGCTACACTACCTGAGGGGAAGACAGTTGGCGGATGTCTCTATGGGGGAATTCTCGAGGCTGTTTATGGCTCGATACCTCCCCTCAGTACAGAGGATCGCGCTGGAAAATGAGTTTTAAAAGTTGGTGCAAGGAGACAACACCATGGACGAGTATCTCCACGAGTTCACTCGTTTGGGAAGATACGTTAGCGCTACCTTTGTCGATGAGGAGCGCAAGACGAACCGCTTCTATGAAGGGTTAAGAGACGATTTGAGGTTGTTACTTTTGGGGCCTATGGCGCAGGGTTTCATGACCTTGGTAAACTCGGCCCGGTCCTTGGAAAAGGACATGAAAAATGTGCAAGCGAAGAAGGAATCCGGTGGAAAGCAACCGGAGTTTAAGGTGCCGACTTCAAAGTCTGGCTTTCGAAGATGGAATAAGAAGGCTAGGACGTCGGGTCAAGCCCCTTCTTCAGGTGCCTCAGGGGCAACTACTAACCGAACCCCAGGCACTTGCTTTACTTGCGGAAAGACAGGGCACTTTGCCCGCGATTGTTGGAGCGGACGTCCGAAGTCCGAGAGAAAGCAAGGAGCTACTTATAAAGAAAAGGGAAAGGCGGTGGATTCAACCGCATCCTATTATGCTCCGACTCAACCAAGAGTCTACAACTTGGGCCAGCAAGAGGCCATCAAGCAAGCTAACGTGGTGACAGGTACTGTTTAATTTATAGCAAGTTAGCTTTAAATACTGTTACCTAGTACTTGTTAGCTTAATACTGTTTGTGTAGGCTTTGTTCTTATTGGCGATAGTCCGGCACGAGCACTATTCGATACGGGAGCTTCACACTCCTTTTTGTTTGAAAGCTTTATATCGCGCATCGGAGTCCCTTCTTCGATGGCGAAGGACAAATTTGATGTGCTACTACCGAATGGGTGTTCAATGCGTGCGGATAGAGTATGCGCCGTGAAGGTTCATATTGGAAGCCAAGAGTTTGACTTGCTAGCGTAATTGCTGTCGCTAGTAGAGTTCGACGTTATCTTTGGTATGGATTGGCTTTCAGAGCAGAAGGCTTGTATCGATTGCAACCGTAAGGAGGTTAAGTTGGGTGTTGGGCAGTAGACAACATTTGCGGGACTGAAGGGGTCGAGCAAGACACCGATGTCTGCTCTTTAGGTGGTGAAGGCGGTTCATGCTGGAGCAGAGCTGTTCTTCACATTAGTGGAGGCTGTAAAGCCTAAGGCCACTTTGGATGGTATCCCAGTGGTATGTGAGTACCCCGACGTGTTCCCGGGCGATCTTCCTGGAGCCCCACCATAGCGAGTAATTGATTTCATTATCGAGCTAGTGCCAGGTACCAAACCTGTGTCACGTTCTCCTTATAGGTTGGCGCCTAAGGATATGGCAGAATTGAAGGTGCGACTAGAAGAGTTGTTGGAGCAAGGGTATATGCATCCAAGCTCGTCGCCTTTGAGCGCCCCGGTCCTCTTTGTTAAGAAGAAGGACGGGAGTTTGCGGCTGTGTATCGACTATAAGGAGTTGAACAAGCTAACAGAGAAGAATAAATACCCGATCCCAAGGATTGATGATCTATTCGATCAGTTAGTCGGGTCGTCGGTATATTCAAAGTTGGATCTGAAGTATGGGTACTATCAGCTGAGGATAAGGGAGTGTGATATCCCGAAGACGGCATTCAGCACAAGGTATGGGCATTTCGAGTTCACAATCATGCCATTTGGACTGACGAATGCGCCATGAGTGTTTATGGATCTGATGAACAGGACGTTCAGAGATTACCTGGACCGCTTTGTGATTGTCTTTATTGATGACATAATAGTGTACTCGCAGTGCGAAAAAGATCACTTCAAGCACTTGCATCTGGTGTTGGAGACTCTAAGGAGGAATGAACTCTATGCAAAATTCTCCAAATGCGAGTTCTGGCTACCCTCAGTAGCATTCCTTGGTCACATTATCAGTGGGGAAGGTATAGCGGTGGATCCAGCAAAGATTGTTGTAATACGGGAGTGGCCTGTGTTGTCTTCGGTAGCGGAAGTCCGGAGTTTTCTTGGGCTTGTCGGCTATTACAGGCGCTTCGTGGAGAACTTGTCGCGGATAGCATTACCTCTCACGAAGTTGACAAGGAAGTATCAGAAGTTCTTGTGGACGCAGGAGTGCGTGCAAGCGTTTGAGGAGCTGAAGGGACGGTTGTCCACGGTGCCAGTGCTAAGTTCGCTGAGTGGGACCGAAGGCTTCAAGATTTATAGTGATGCCTCAGGTAGTGGTTTGGGATGCGTGTTGCTGCAGCATGGGAGCGTAATAGCGTACGGATCGCATCAGCTAAAGTGTACGAAAGGAATTATCCAGTCCTCAACTTGGAGTTGGCGGCCGTGATATTTGCGCTTAAGCTATGGAGACACTACTTGTACGGCATAAAGGTCGATATTTATACCGACCACAAGAGCCTGAAGTACCTGTTAGATCAGAAGGATCTCAACATGAGGCAGCGCAGATGGATGGAGTTCCTGGGGGACTACACATTCAAGATTCATTATGTACTCGGGATGGGCAATGTAGTTGCGGATGCGTTGAGTCGCAGGGCTCCCGCCCAAGCCAACTGGTTGTCGATCCATGATGAGAGGCTAGTATGGGAGTTGGAGGCGTTGGAGATCTGTTGCATTGACAAGCAAACGAGTGCCAAAGCATTGTTGAACTGGATGGAAGTACAGTATGACCTGGTTGATCGCGTTCGGCAGGCGTTGGAGTTGGATGTTAGCATGAAGGAGCTTTGGATGCAGCATTGGATGGGTCAAATTCCCAATTTTCGGTTGAGGATGGGCTCCTAAGGAAGGACCATCGTTTGTGCGTCCTAAGCGGTGGTATTTTATGGGAAGAGTTGATTTACGAGGATCATAATACCAAGTACTCAATCCACCCAGGGAGCACGAAGATGTACCAAGACCTAAAGAAGCTGTTTTGGTGGCCAGGGCTCAAGAAGGATGTGGCACTGTTTGTGGCTAAGTGTCAAACCTGCGCCTTGGTAAAGGCGGAGTGTCAAAAGCCTGGAGGATTCTTGAAATCCTTGCCTATTCCGGAGTGGAAGTTCGATGACATATCGATGGACTTTGTGCATGGCTTGCCAAGGTCACATAGGGGGAACAACGCCATCTGGGTGATCGTAGACCGGTTAACGAAGGTTTCGCACTTTATTCCGCATAGGAAGGATGATTCAGTGGAGAGACTGGCGAAGCTATATGTGGATAATATAGTCAGATTACACGGTGTGCCGCGTAGCATTGTGAGTGATCGAGATGGGCATTTTACATCCAATGATTGGAGGTTGGTGTAGCAGATGTTGGGGACTAAATTGAAGTTCAGCACAGCCTTTCATCCGCAGACGGATGGGCAAACCGAGAGAGTCAACAGAACGTTGGAGGACATGCTCCGCATGTGTGTTCTAGACTTCGGGAAGGATTGGGAAGACCACCTGTATTTGGTGGAGTTTGCGTACAATAATAGCTACCAGGTGAGTATTCTAATGGTTCCCTTTGAGGCCCTATATGGTAGGAAGTGTCGCACACCATTATCATGGCTGGAAACAGGTTAGGCAAGGTTGTACAAGATGCAGGAGATGGAGAGTGCTACTTCTTTGGTGCGGATCATTTGAGAGAATTTGTTGATCGCTCAGGACAGGCAAGCTAAGTACTATAATGCCAAACACCGAAACGTGGAGTTCGGGGTCGGCGATTGGGTGTACTTGAAGATAAAGTCGTTCAAGGGTGTTTCGCGGGTGCGACACTTGAAGAAGTTGAGCCCAAGATACCTTGGACCCTTTGAGATTCTTGAGCGGGTCGGCAAAGCGGCTTTTCGTTTGAAGCTATCGGTGGAATTCAGTGGACTACACGATGTATTCCACGTCTCTGTGTTGCGGAAGGCGGTGTAAGAACCTTCGCAGGTGATCGCAGTGGATCTAGTACCGGTGGACGAAGGGTTGATGACTAAGGTCAAGCCCGTTCGTATTGAAGACTTTGAAACTAAGCGACTCCATAACAAGGAGATCCGGATGGTCAAGGTCAGGTTGGACAATTGCGGTCAGGAGGAGCTCTCTTGGGAACAAGAGCAAACTATGCTGGAGGAGTACCCGGAGTTATTCCGCTCAGGTACTGCTAAAAGTTTTTCGTTTTCTTTCCTTTAGTAATTTCGTGGGCGAAATTCTTTTAAGAGGGGGAGAGTTGTAACACCCCGAAACTCAAAAGAGGTACGGGTGACGTTTTAAGCCAAGTCTGAGACTTGGAGCAGGTGACACGGGCGTGTCACGGGCGTGTCATGGGCGTGTTCGGCCACGAGTCATGTGGTCGACATTTTGGCGATCGGCGATCGTCAAGTTGAGGCACACGGCCTGGGACACGGGCGTTTCCTAGGGCGTGTCACGCTAGGGATATTTCTGAGTTATGCATACGGGCCATGATACGGGCACAGACACGGGCATGTCACATGTGACACGGGCATGTCGGGTGCCGTGTCGCAGGCCGTATCCTCCTCGGTAAAAAAATGTTGGTAGTTGCACACAAGGCGTGATACGGGTCTTGACATGGCCGTGTCACATGTGACGTAGGCGTGTCGGAGGCCGTGTTGAAGGCCGTGTGCTGGTCGGAGCGTCGGGCGAGATGATGAATGGGCGACACGGCCCTGGACACGGGCGTGTCGCAGACCGTGTTCGGCCCAGTTTTATTATTTTAGGCCCCGATAATGGCCGTTCATTTTCTTATGTTGGGATCCGATGGCTGGGGGAGGTGCTGGCGGTTTAAACCCGGAAATAGGGTTTGCAATCCCTCATTTCATCCACTTGATTCTCTTTCTAAAGTCTAGAGAGAGGGGAGAGCAAGGAGGAGGAGGAAGGCAAGATCCGGTCACCGGCGGAGCTTCGGAGCTCCAAATCGCTAGCCGACTTCGGATCCACGGAGGCGAGGAGATTGCGGTGCTTTCCATCCGCATAGATTTCCATGGAGCCAAGGAGAAACGCAAGGGTAACGATTTTCATCTCGAGCATGTGATGCTCTCCTTTCTTTGAATGGGAAAACCCTTCTCCCGCGAGTGTGCGGCGAGATTGCGGTATTCCTTGGGGTAGATATGTAAAGTCCCCCTTGTTAGAGTCCGGAATCGTAGTACGGACATATTCATGATGTGTGAAGCCTACCCGGACAAGTTGGTTTGGATCGGTGATGTGCATTGCATTTTAGCCGGAGAAGACTCTGTGCCCTTTGTTGTTTTTGGTTTTCTACGGGGTAGATTGCAGCAAGGATCTTTGGGGAGTAACCCTAAGGCGCACCCGGAAAACTGGTCGGAAATGCATTTCCGCCATCTTGGTGGCCGGGGAGCCAACCATGAACATAACTGGGTTATGTGCTTGTGTGATCGAACTATGGGATCCGAGAGAAGCTTGGCCCGCACGTACGTCTTAATATGACTATGCGATGTGAGCAACGGGCAAGTGGATGTGGACCCGGGCTATGTGGTTTGGTGACAGACATCTGAAAAAGAGACTAGCCATTGGCATGGTTGTGTGAGTCTTAGGCTTAGACCGGAAAGACTAGATTGCTCATGAGTTTTGTCGTCCAAGGGACGGTGGTGAGACCACGGTTGCGACCGGGTTCACCGAGTTAGTGCCCTGAGAGCACGGGGTGCGTGGCCATTTGAGCCCGCATCTTTGATGTTATGCTTATTCTCTATTTCATTGGCTAGGCTAACAAGTGCAGGGAAGAAGCTTTGCCACCCCGAGCTTTGGGGCAGAATCGTTATAATTTTGTCAGCATAGCTTACCGTTGTCTTTGTTTACAACCGTGCGGTGGATTGTTGCTTGCAGGTGCTGTGGAGCTGAGCGGTAAATAGCGGGTTAAAGCCCAAGTTGCTGCGCTGGCCCTCGAAGGCCTAAACTTTTGAGTGTTTTCTTATTTACTCATGTGTGACCGGCCTGCGTGCCGAGGTTTGGAAGACATTTTTTTAAGCAAACTCTTGTAAGGCCATAAGGTCATTATTCATGTATTATGCATTCCTCTGGGTTTTTGTAGTGGACATTCATGCTTGGCTGGGTTCTTTTACTTGTGCAACTTTATAATCTGCTTCCGCTAGATGCTCTGTGTAGGATGTTGTGATTGGTTGAATGGTTTCAATAAGTAACCAACCAGTCTGTCTGTAGTATATGGCGTCGGGCCCCGGCCGGACCTACTGTTATATGCTATGTGATGGATAGGGGTGTTACAAGTTACATAGTTGTGGCTTGAGTGGACACTTTGGGAGATAAAAAACGATTAAGCTCGTAGAGGAGAAATTCTATTGGCCTAAACTAAAGGCGATGGTTGGGAGGATAGTGAACAGTTGTCGTACGTGTCAAGTTTCTAAGGGTACTAAGTCCAATGTAGGTTTTTATACCCTGCTACCTATCCCGTCCGTACCGTGGGAAGACGTGAGCATGGACTTCGTATTAGGCCTTCCCCCCACCCTTCGATGTCACGACTCTATTCTTGTCGTTGTGGATAGGTTCTCCAAAATGGCATATTTTATTGCTTGTAGTAAGACCAACGACGCTTCTCACATAGCAAAGCTGTATTTTAAGGACGTCGTTAGTCACCGCGGAGTACCGAAGACTATTATCTTGGATATGGACGTAAAATTCACTAGCTACTTTTGGAAAACCTTGTGGGTTCTTATGGGAACAAAATTACTATTAATCGCGGCTTATCATCCGCAAATTGATGGGAAGATGGAGGTAGTCAATAGGAGCCTAGGAAATCTTCTTAGATGTCTAGTGGGTGATCACAAAGGCACTTGGGATTTACTTCTTCCACATGCCCAATTGGCCTACAATAATTCAAAAAATAGCTCCACGGGTACAAGGCCCCTGTGCCGCTTGACTTGGTCTCATTGCCTCCAACGTATAAAATAAGTCAGTTTGCACAATCCTTCCCCGACATATTCATGACTTACATGCATGTATACTAGCTACCTTGACTGATCAATATGCGTCTTATCAATCGCACGCTAATCTACATAGGAAGGTGTCACACTTTAAAGTCAGCGATCTGGTTTTAGTACGGTTAGTTCCCGATCGAATGCCAACTGGTACTGTTAAAAAGTTAGCACCAAAGCGCACCAGCCCTTTTCGGATTATAAAGAAGCTAGGTGACAACGCTTTCGTATTGGATTTTCCTGCTGATTGGGGTATCTCCCCTATTTTTAATGTTTCAGATTTGACGTTGTTTGTTACACCTCTACAAGAGTTGGATTCTTTGTCGTCTTCTCCCTCTACTAAAAATTCTGATGGGTTGGGGAGTGGTAGTTCAGATGATCTCTCTCCTTCGGTCCCCGCAGGTATAACATCGGATGGTAAGTTGTCTTTTTTTATTCCTACTGCTGACATGTTTCTTAGGTTCCCGAAGACATTTCTCACTCCAGATGTGATTCTCGCTGCTGAGCCACTTACTACTCCTGATGGTGCTACCTTCCGCTTCCTCATCCGTTGGCGTGACCGCCCCCCTTCTGACAACACATGGGTACTCACGAAAGAGCTTCAACGTTTGGATGTCGAGCTTCTCCGCCGCTATCTATTGGACCACGCATCGGAGATACGCGATTTTGAGTGGGGGAGGATTGATGGCGCGGCTCCTCCAACACTTCTTGATGATGACCCGGTTTCCGCGACACAACAACATAAAGATTTTAGGCGTCATGACAATGCCACGGGTGCTAATGGAAATCTGCGTTACAACCTCCTTCCGCGGCACGCAAAGCCTACTTGAAGAAGTTTTAAATAGTTTAAATTAGTTTAAATTTATTTGCTTTAAAATATAACTTGTAATATTTTTATTTTAATGTTGGTGTGTTATTAGACATTTGGTGTTCTATTAACCATCCGGATTGATGAGATCTTCATCTCAATCTTGGATGGTTGGATTTCATTTGTAACTCCTATTTAAAGGAGGCCTTTTATGAGATGAGAGACTTTTTGAACAAGAAAAAAAAACCCTACTCCTCTTTGAGAGTTTCGGCCATGGAGATACTCCACTAGCCGACGTCCCCCCCCCCCCCTTGGTGTGAAGCCATCCTTTGCCTCCACCATCACCGTTTGGTGCGACTCCGGCGTGGCTTCTATCGGTGCGAATCCGGGGAAGAATGTTGTGCTGGTACCCTAGTTTGGATTTGAGTTAAGTCTTCTCAATTAGTTTCTTGACCCAAGATTTATCTATGGTCAAAAGTTTGATTTAGGTTAGATCCTATCAGTTGTGTAGAGTTGTTGTTTATCCAGATTGAAAATCTGGTTAAGTGTTTTTAGTTCGACTATGGTTGAACGCCGCTCGACTAACGTCTATCAGTTGATCGACTATCATCAGACAGCAGATCGACTATCTCTGAGTTAGTTCTTTTCTGTTAAGCTCGATGATCTGTGGTCTCAGTATTGTCGATCGTCGAGTCCTGCTCGACTTTTTCTGTCCCGATAGATTTCTTGTAGGTCGACTATCTGCTCTGATAGTTCAACGATCGTCGTGATCCATTCGACTATCTTTTTGTCTGTATTTAGAAGAGTTCTGAAGATATCCTGCACCCTGAAGCAAGGCTTCTTCCTGGATATTCTCTAAGCCAGGGGGAGCTTTGATTCCTTCAGAGCTTTCTATAGCTCAGTGCAATCCACTAGCTTCTCTAATTTTGTTTAACAATAGAGAAGGCATTCTAACTCTCTCAACCTCCTGTACAAAGGGTTATTACTCCCTTCAAAAGTGAACCTTGGTGGCAGGTCACCTGAGCAAAAACTTGTGTTGGATTTTGAGCTCCTGATCAAAAGCTCAAAGGGTTTACTTGATCTACCATAATCAGATCAGTTGGTGGCAGGACACCTAAAAAAACCTGTAGTGGATTCCTACCCGAGTGGTAGAAGAGTAGATGTACCTATTGAGAGGGAACCACTATAAATCTTCTTGTGTTGTCTGTGTTGCTTATCTTAATTACTGCACTGTGGCTGTGAGTAGAATTAACTAGGATTGCTAGTTGCTGTGTTAGGACTAAAGCTTAAACTGTAATTACAGTTAGCTTTCTCTTGTGCACCTCACTTTCTGTTAGGCTCTAGGGTTTCATATATCTATATACTTATTCCGCAAATTTACTCTAAGGGTGTTGAGTAGATTGTCATATTTTTGATTACTCTATTCACCCCCCCCCCCCCCCTCTAGAGTTGTATCTATCCTCACTTTTAATTGGTATCAGAGGGAGGTTGACTGACTGTACAAGCTAACACTTGAGTCACAAGATTTAGATAGATACCAAGTTTATAGATATTCACTTCATGGCCCAGTACAAGGATTACTCTAGCACCAGACCTCCAGTATGCAACTTAGCTAAGTTCAGCATCTGGAAGGCAAGAATCAAACTGTATATGAACTCTATTGATGAAGATATCTTTTCTTCTATTTTGAGAGGACCACCAACACCACCTGCTGCAACTACTGCTACAACTTAAACAAATCTGAGTGCAGTGCCACCTCCTGACTACAATGATGCTTACAAGAAAGCAAAGATAGCTGATGCAAAAGCTATGAACATTCTGGCTCAAACCATGTCTGATGAAACTTTCCATAAAGTGGCTGATTGTACTTCAGCAAAAGCCATGTGGGACTCACTAAACCACATTGTAGCTATTTCAGCTGATGAAAGGAAGGATAGAAGGTCCAACCTCACATCCTAATATGAGAATTTCAAGAAGACTGAAGCAGAATCAGTTGATGCAATGTACACCAGGCTCAGCTCCATCATCAATGAGCTGAGAACCCTTGATAAAGAGATCACATGACAGAAGTCAATGACAAAATATTGATGTGCTTCCCCAGCACATGAGATCTCAGGATCTGGCCCATCCAAGAGTCTAGAAGTACAACTGAGATCTCAACTGAAGCTCTCCTTGGCAAGCTCAAATCATTTGAGCAAGTACTGAAGACCAGGGAAGTTGAAGCTGAAGCCAAGACTCCCACTCCTACCAGTAAAGAGCAAAATCTTGCTCTAAAGGCTACTGATGCATCTGAAGGAAGCAAATCAAATGAGGAGCTAATGGCACTCTTTGCCAAAAGGTTTCTCAAAATGGGCAGAAAGGACTTGAGAAAGAAGTCTTCTAGATATGAAGACAAGCCAAGGTATGACAGAACACCAGCTAAAGAACTTATATGTTATGGCTGCAGGAAACCTTGACACATTCTACCTGAGTGTCCAGAGGAAAAGAACATGGAGAAGAGAAAAGACAAAGAATATCAGAAGAACCATTCCAATTCCTCCTTCTACAAAAACAAGAAGAAGGAGAAAGGATTTGTGGCTGAAACCTGGAGTGATACTGATGAGGAATCTTCCTCCTCAAGCTCCAGTGAAGATGAGGAAGAGAAGAAGGCAAAAGAAATTTGCCTAATGGAAATGAATGCCTGCAGCAATTATTCAGCTGCAGAGAGTTCTGATGAAGAAGAAATGTCTACTGAAGATCAGGTATTGTCTTCTTATGATTTTACTTCTGTTGAATTTAGATTTGAATTTAAATCTCTCTATTTAGACTTAATTAGCTCAGAGAAGGAAATTAAGGAGCTTAGAAATAGGATAGCTGAATCAGAATCTCTATCTAGTGAAAATGCTAGGCTAGAAGCTGAACTCACTAGATCTACTGAAGAAATCAAATTTCTTAAAACTGAACTAGCCAAATCTAAAAGATTAGAAGAATCTCTTAATGGTAGAAGTCTTAAGCTGCTAGAGATTACTAGCATGTCAAAACTAGGACAGGTAACAATAAGCTAGGCTTAAGAGTTTCACCAAGTGAACCCCCCATGGTGCTGAAAACCCATCTTTCCACTCCAGTAAACTTTATTTCAGCTGATGGAATAAAGAATATTGAGCAAGTAATTCAAGTTAATAAAGCTTTAAATAAGGCTAAGAGAGAGAAGAGAAAACAAATATTTAAAGAAATACAAAAATCGTTGAACTATGCTCGATGATCGCAGGCCCAATGGTCGACCGATACTCGATGATCTGGGCATCGATCATCGAACGTTGATCGACGATCTGAACATGATTTTCAAAATAATAATCAGAACCTTAAAAATACTAAGGTAAATAGAAACACTAGGTTCATTGACCCATCAACTGCATGGAGTATTCCACCTAGGAGATCCTATCCCTATGGATATAAACCTCAGCCTGCTTATTCTTTCATTTCAAGTTTTAATTATGTGAAGAATAATGGACCCAAGGTTGTCTGGGTCCACAATGTCTAACTGTTTATTTTGCAGGTGAAGACCTATCCAATTACTAAAGAAAAATGGTATTTGGATAGTGGTTGTTCCAAACATATGACAGGAAACAAAAACAATCTGTCAAGCTTCAAGGCCAAGCTTGGACCAAAGGTGATTTTTGGAGATTCTAGCTGTGGTCAAACCGAAGGATATGGTAGGTTTACCATTGGAGCAGTGACATTCAAAAGGGTTGCATATGTAACTGGGCTGAAGCACAACTTAATCTCAGTAAGCCAGTTATGTGATGCAGGTTATAAGGTATAATTCACTGACACTCTTTGCAATATTACTTTAAATAGTAATATAGTGTTAGTAGGCATTAGACAGGGTAACATTTACTTAGTAGATTTTAATTCAACTCAATCTGAAATCTGCCTGTTTAATGAAGTAACCAATAACAACACCTTATGGCATAAAAGGCTTAGCCATGTTAACCTCAAGAATATATCTAGGTTATCTAAATACAACCTTGTTAGAGGCTTACCTTCTTGCCCCTACAAGAAGGAAGGTCTATGTAGGGCTTGTCAATTAGGCAAGCAAACCAAAAATTCTTTCAAATCTGTAAATAAGAGTGATTCACCTAGAATCCTGTATTTATTGCACTTGGACCTTTTTGGCGAGATAAATGTACAGAGTCTAGGAGGGAAATTTTACACTTTAGTGATTGTAGATGATTTTTCTAGGTTCACTTGGGTGTTCTTTTTGAGAACTAAGGCTGATAACTTCAAAGTTCTTACAGACTTTCTATTATGTGTGCAGACTGAGTATTCTACTCATGTTGTCTTGATAAGAAGTGATCATGGTACTGAGTTTGAGTCTCTTCTCATGCAAGAATTCTGTGAGAAAGAAGGTATCAAACATAGCTTCTCTTCTCCTAGAACTCCTCAACAAAATGGGGTAGTGGAAAGGAAAAATAGAACACTAATTGAAGCTGCAGGAACATTATTGGCAGATGCTAACATGCCTCTCTCTTATTGGGCAGAAGCTGTTAGCACAACTAATTATGTTTTGAACAGAAGTCTAATACATAAGCTTAAGGGTAAAACTCCTTATGAATTATGAAAGTAACACCATTGTCAACTACCTTCACCTATGGGGGGGGAATAGGTGTCTTGCACAGTCTTTTAGCGGAATTAATATTATACCTGCACAATTAAACAAAACAACACAGCACAAAAAATACGCAGGCAGTTATAGTGGTTCCCCGATTTGGGTACGTCCACTTTCCCCCTTCGACCTATCTCCCAACAAGGGACGACTCGGTCACTTCACCAACCGGATTGAAATCCAATCATCACACTAATGGAAGGAATCCTTCCACCCGAAGGAGTCACCACTCCTCCACCACGGGTTGCACCCAACCCTTACAACACGGAACCAACGTTCCTTTATAACAAAAGAAAATTTAGAATGTATAAAATACAAACTACTTATGGAGTTCTTGGTGTCCCTCTTCGTTCGATGACGCACACTTGAAGAAGACGAAGAGTCCACGACCTTAGCTCTCGCTTAGAGAGGATCTCCCCGAAATCGGCGGCGGCAAGAAGTGCGGCGGCGGAGCTTTCGGGATTGGCGGCGGCAAGGTTTGCGGTGGCGAGCTTTGTAGATCAAACCTTTGTAGCAAAGCTAGCAAGGTCGACCAACGATCACACTTGTATCGATCGTCTCAATCTATTCGGAAAGGGAAGGTGTTCCCGATCTACAAACCAAGAGACAAAGGATCTCAAGATAGACACGTGAGACGCGTTGCTTGACTAAGCTTCTGTCATCGGGAGATCAAGATGAATCCAAGATCAGCGGCGGTGACTTTATCCCGAGCGGCAACAGTGTTCCGAGCGGCGACGGCGGTGGAAAAAAATCCGCGATTCTTTAGGTCACGATGGCGGCTTGTTTCTTGTTCTCGGTATTGATTGTTCGTGATGTTCAAAAATACAACAGTATTTATACAGTAGGTCATACATTATGACCGTTGTGGGCCCTACCAGTGGAAACCCTAAGTCCGGTTCAAAATAGCGCGTGTATACTCGGTCCGGTATAGCGAGCCAATGAAAATCGCCTAAGGCAAATTCGGCGGGAATCATTGGTGATTCTCGACGAATCAGCGAGAATCACTAATGATTCCCATCGAATTCTACTTGGAAGAATTCTTAGCTGAACAGCAAGCCATCCAGAGAGAATCGGCGAGAATCACAATCCAATCTTGACGAATCGGCGAGAATGCAAAGTCATTCTCGACGATTCGGCGAGAATCACTTAGTGATTCTCGTCGATTCTGCCTTAGCTGAATTCAAGACGGCGTAGAGACAGCCTGAAGCATTCGGCGAGAATCGGCTAGTGATTCTCGACGATTCGGCGAGAATCACTAGTGATTCTCATCAAATCGGCGAGAATCACTTAGTGATTCTCGTCGAATCTTACTTAGACGAATTTTCGTCTATCTTCCCGTGAGCTGGTCTTTGACCCATCCTTGCTCCTTGTCTGCTCTTGATCTTTCTCAGCCCTGTACTTGAATATAAGTACACTCCAATAGAGAGAGTGCACGTAAGCCAACACACTGATCTGCTCAACGAGGGATTACGTTGCGCAGACCCGTGTATATTGACCTACTGCACCCTGACATTGGTGTGTACTTAGCGTGGAGTAACTGCAAGCACAACTTGAATACAAATGATCAAATACATTGTCAATTCACCTTAGCTAGTTCAGGGGCTTCTTCAAATCAGGTATATTGAGGATACAATACCCAACAATTTCCCCCTATTTGAAGAAGCCTAAACCCTACAAGCTAAGGTGAATATAACGGATGGAAGAAAAACACAAACTCAATAATCAGTGTAGAATGAATTATGAATTTTCATTCCATTATCTTTAGAGTATTTGGAGCATACTTAGCCTGAGCACCTTAACACCTTAACCGAGAGGGTAATCTCCCCCTTTTCGGCTTCTATAAATCTGGGACTTTTGCACTTATCACAGTGCTCCCCCTCAGTTCTTGCATCTGTGCTTACTCTTGAGTTCCTTGCGGATGCTCCCTCTTGATCCAAGAGCCTTGAGCTGCACAGTCTTCATTCTTCATAGTTCAGCATGCCGAGTTCAGTTTTGAAGAGACTGAACTTGGCCTCGTCTATGGGCTTTGTGAAGATATCTGCAACCTGCTTATCCGTGGGGCATAGCAGAGAGATATGTCTTTGTTTTCCACATGCTCACGAATGAAGTGATAGAGCACTTCAATATGCTTCATTCTGCTGTGCGATACAAGATTGTTTGCAATTGCTATTGCGCTCGAGGAGTCGCAATACATCGGAACTTCGCTGAACTTGAGGTCATAATCTTTGAGCGGATTTCTGATCCATAGAAGTTGTGCGCAACAGCTGCCTGCTGAGATGTACTCAGAATCAGCTGTGGAGGTTGCGACACAATTCTGTTTCTTACTGTTCCATGAAATAAGCCTTCTTCTGAGGAATTGACACGTCCCGGAAGTGCTTTTCTTGTCATCCCTGCTTCCTGCAAAGTCAGCATCTGAAAAGCCTATCAGCTCGACATCGTTGTTTCTTAGGTACCATAAGCCAAGATTTGGTGTACCTTTAAGATATCTAAGAATCCGATTTGCAGCGACATAATGAGATTCTTTAGTGTTCACCTGATATCTTGCACAAACGCATGTGGAAAACATAATATCCGGTCTACAAGCAGTAAGATAGAGCAGGGATCCAATTATGCTTCTGTACTTGGTTTCATCAAAAGGTTTCCCTTTCTCACCCTTGTCAAGAGACACAGTGGATCCCATTGGAATCCTCATAGAGGTTGCACTCTCCATTCTGAATTTCTTGAGGAGTTCATTTGTGAACTTCGTCTGAGAGATGAAAATCCCATCCTCACACTGTTTCACTTGAAGTCCTAAGAAATACTTCAGCTCTCCCATACTACTCATTTCAAACTTCCCTTGCATAAGTTTGGAAAACTTCTTGCAAAGGTTGTTATCCGTTGACCCGAATATTATATCATCGACATAGATTTGCACCAGCAAAATCTTGCCTTTGAATTCCCTAATAAACAATGTCTTGTCTATTTTTTCTCTAGAGAACTTGTTCTAAAGAAGAAAGCTAGACAGAGTCTCATACCAAGCTCGAGGAGCTTGTTTTAAGCCATACAAAGCTTTATTAAGAAAATATACATGATTGGGATAAGTCGGATTAACAAAACCTGGGGGTTGTGCGACATATACTTCCCCTTTCAAGTTGTCATTTAAGAAGGCCGATTTCACGTCCATCTGATAGACTGTGAATCCTTTGTAAGAAGCATACGCCAGGAACAATCTGATTGCCTCGAGCCTTGCCACTGGTGCAAAGGTCTGGTCGAAGTCAATCCCCTCTTCCTGTCTGCAACCTTGAGCCACCAGCCTGGACTTGTTCTTTATGATGACACCGTGTTCATCCAGTTTGTTTCTGAAGATTCACTTTGTGCAAATCACGTTCTGCCCCTTTAGTCTGGGAACCAGCATCCAGACGTTGCATCGTTCAAATTCATGCAGTTCATCTTGCATGGCCAAGATCCAAGATTCATCCTTGTTCGCTTCGTCGAACTTCTTTGGCTCAACCTGTGACAGAAAGTTAAAATGCAGAATCTCATTAATTGTACCTCGGCGAGTTCTGACACCATCACGGGGATCTCCGATGATCTGATCTCTAGGATGATCCCTCACGTGTCGGAGCTCTAGGAGTCTGGCATCTAGAGCTCTGACATCTTCTCGGGCTTCTCCTTCTTCAGGGAGGATAACTGCATTCTGACCGTCATCATCTCCGATAGGCGTTGTGGTGGAGACTTTGACGTAGTTGGGAGTTGCATCTTTAGCGGTCTCATCGAGACTAAGCCGTTCAATTCTTGTACCTGCATCTTCAAGAAGACCATTGGAAGAATTGCTGTTAAGCAAGCTTCCTTCATCAAATACAACATTTATGGATTCCTCTACCACTAGGGTTTTCTTATTGAAAACCCTATATGCCCGGCTATGGCTACTATAGCCCATAAATATGCCTTCGAAGCATTTTTCACCAAACTTAGTACGCGGGTACTTCCCGTTATTTAGTACATAGCATCTGCAGCCAAAGATCCTTAAATAGGACATGGTTGGTTTCCTGCTTTCAGTAGCTCATAAGGCGTCTTACGATGGCTCTTGTTGATCAAGGCCCGGTTTTGTACATGACAAGCTATATTGACAGTCTCTGCCCAGAAGTATTCTGGGAGAGAAGCGTCTTTCAACATTGTCATGCAAGCTTCAATGAGTGTTCTATTTCTCCTCTCCGCAACTCCATTCTGCTGAGGAGTGCACGGGGAGGAAAACTCATGAAAGATACCAAGTTCTTCACAGAACTCAGTCATAGCACCAGACTCGAACTCTGTTCCATGGTCACTTCTGATTTTGACCATCGAGCAGTTAAGTTCGTTCTGAATTTGCTTGACAAAACTAGTGAAGATGTCAAATGTATCAGACTTGCATTTTAAGAAGAACACCCAAGTAAACCGAGAGTGATCATCAATAATCACTAGCGTATAAGACTTGCCTCCCAAGCTATGAACTTTCATTGGACCAAACAAGTCCATATGTAGAAGATAAAGACATCTGGAGGAGTCTTTGTCTGCAATGCCCTTAAAGGTAGCCCGAGTCTGTTTGCCCTTCTAGCATGCAGGACAGGGGCTATCTTTGATGCACTTAATGATGGGAGCATCCCTTACTAAGTTTTTAAAAAACAGCATACTAATTGTCTTGAAATTAATATGTGTCAATCTCTTGTGCCATTGTTCACAAAAAGATGCACTGCCTGTTGCTACTAGGAACACGGGGGTAGATGAATCTAAACTAAGAAAATCTAAGCAGAAGATGTTTCTGCTTCTAATGCCTGTTAATACCATCTCCGAAGAGGCACACGATATTATTAGGCATTTATCCTTGCAGAACTTAACGTCATAACCTTTATCACACAACTGACTTACACAGATCAAGTTATTATTTAACCCTTCAACATAAGCCACATCGGTGATAGAGACTATACCATTGGAAATCATACTGTAACCTCTGGTGACTCCTCGATCTGATCCTCCAAAGATGACTTTGGGTCCATTTTCGACTGGAGAGTAATCACGCAGCAGGCTTATTGTCCCAGTCATATGCCGGGAGCATCCACTGTCCAAGTACAATATAGGAGTTTTGGTGGCCTTTGGACATACCTGCAAAACAGAATCAGTTTCCCTTAGGAACCCAATCGAACTTGGGTCCTAGATTCCTTCTTAGCATACTCCCCCTCAGATGGTTAACTCTACGAGTGGTCGGTCTCACATTGCTAACATGAGGAGTCTCCTTATATCTCGGATTAAACCAGCAATCCACGGCAAAGTGACCAACTTTGCCACAACACCAACAGTCAAATCTGTTGTACCTTTTCCTAGGCTCCTGCTTCACTCTGGGAACGGTGGGTCCAGCCGGGGCCTTGGATCTGGAGGTGGAGCCATCATGATGACAGCAGTCATATTAATTCTTCACCTCCTATTCCTTCAGTATAACAGGCTTGGCTTTTGGTGCCTGCTTCCTATTATGGCCGCTAGAGAAGTGGCCATAATCCTCCACTTGGATTTCCTCATAAGGTGCCTTTAAGACACTCTCGCGAAGTTGCGGGGGAAGGCCCAACCATCATATCGGCTCTTGGGCTTTTCAACCGAGGGCCGGAAGAAGTGGTCATAGGTTGACTCAAAGTCCTGTTCATTGCAGGGAAAGCCAGGCTTCCTAAATACAATAGGGTTGAGTGGGGCCTTTCCCTTTTCTACAGCAGAGGCCTTCTTAGCAGCCTTATTTTTCCTCTGCTTTTTGTTTCTCCTGGTGGATTTATCAGGCACACCCACATGCCCCAAGCCAGCCCCCTTAGCCTGAGCAGAGAAGGTATCAACCAGTGGAAGAACAGTCTTTGGCATAGAGAAGCTTTGGACAATCTTCCTTTCTGCTGCAAGTTGTTCTTCCAACTTATTGATTTCTTCCTGTTTAAGGTCAAGGAGACTTAGAGACTCTGAGTGCTTAGAGATCAGGTCGAGGTGCTCCTGTCGGAGAAAAATCAAGCTAGTGATCTCTTCCCTTAGGGAGACACCCTTGACCTTAAGGAATTTCACTTCCTTTTTCTGAGCCCTCAATCTCTTGCGGCATTCCTCGAAGGTGTTGAGCAGAAGCTCATACTTTTCGAGGAGCTCAGCTTCTCGGGCAGATGGGCTGTCCTCAAGATCATCATCAGGAGACTCATAGTCAGAGTCAGAGAGGGGGGTACGAGCCTTTACCTTCCAAGTGAATGGGGGCGTTCTCCATCTGAGTCAGAGCGACCCACCAGCCCGAAGTAGGCTTCCTCATCATCACTGGAGTCTGAGGAATCATACTCACTCAGTGTCTTTGACTTTTTGGTGATGTAGCTCCTCTCCTTCTTTTTATCTCTAGAGGTTCTATGCTCTTCTCCCTTCCCCTTCTCTCTCTTGCCTTGATGGCAGTCAGCCACGATGTATCCTAGCTTATTGCACCCAAAACAAATGATGTCAGCATGACGATGTTTGTTCGGTTTTGATTCATACCTGTCAGAAGAATAATTCTTCTTATGGTTTCTGGAGGAGGAGCCGTCTCTCTTTCTTTGATTCCTCATCTTGAGGAACTTCTTGAATTCTCGGGTGATTAGGGAGAAGTCTTCTTCAGACAACTCTGAGCCGGAGGAGCATGGCTCGGAGTCTTCCTCCTCATCCTTTTTCCCAGCACGGGATGAAGCCGCACCCTTGCCCTTCCTGGAGTGAATGGCTTTTAGGGCCATAGTCTTTTCCTTGACAACAGCTTCTTCTACTTCTTCTTCTGCTTTCCTTGTGTTCAACTGGAGCTCATAGGGCATGAGCTTCCCAAAGAGTATCTGAGGATCAGTTTCTGCTAATCTGCCAAACTCTCGGATGGCGCAGATCTTCGTGTCCCATTCCTTAGTAAGGGACCTAAGGAATTTATCATTAAGTTCACCATCAGTGAACACTCTTCCATATCCCTTGAGAGCATTGACGATCTTGAGGAAATTCTCGAAGGTAACTCCAATCTCTTCCTTGGGCCCCTGCCTGAAGGCCTCATATTTCTGGTTCAGGAGTGATCTCCGATCATCCCTCACTTCATCTGTGCCCTCCATCAGAATAATCAGGTTGTGCCAGATATCCTTGGCTGTCCTGTAGTTGTAGAAGTTCTGCATCATGGAGTCATCGACTGCGCTGATTAGTATGTTCTGTGTCTTCTTGTCAAGTCTGACCAGTACCATCTCGTCCTTGTCCATTTCAGAAAGCTTCTTTAGCACCATTTTGGTAGGATCAATGGTGGAGGCCTTAGTGAGAATATAAGGTCCCTCCTCCACGATAATGAAGAGTCGAGGGTCGACAGCTTCCATGTAAAATCTAATCCTTTCCTTCCAGATAGGAAAGTTTAGCCTGGTTCACACTAGGATCTTGCCTGAGTACTTGAGTCCGTCCATAGTAGATATCTGCCTTCTTCTTGACACTAGTGGCAGGAACTTACTCAAGGTATAAACCTTTTTGATGAGTAACCTCCCTCTGATACCACTTGAAATTCACACTAGTGTCAACTACCTTCACCTATGGGGGGGGGGGAATAGGTGTCTTGCACAGTCTTTTAGCGGAATTAATATTATACCTGCACAATTAAACAAAACAACATAGCACAAAAAATACGCAGGCAGTTATAGTGGTTCCCCGATTTGGGTACGTCCACTTTCCCCCTTCGACATATCTCCCAACAAGGGACGACTCGGTAACTTCACCAACCGGATTGAAATCCAATCCTCACACTAATGGAAGGAACCCTTCCACCCGAAGGAGTCACCACTCCTCCACCATGGGTTGCACCCAACCCTTACAACGCGGAACTAACGTTCCTTTACAACAAAAGAAAAATTAGAATGTATAAAATACAAACTACTTATGGAGTGCTTGGTGTCCCTCTTCGTTCGATGACGCGTTCTTGAAGAAGACGAAGAGTCCACGACCTTAGATCTCACTTAGAGATGATCTCCCCGAAATCAACGGCGGCAAGAAGTACGGCGGAGGAGCTTTCGGGATCGGCGGCGGCAAGGTTTGCGGTGGCGAGCTTTGTAGATCCAACCTTCGTAGCAAAGCTAGCAAGGTCTACCAACGATCACACTTGGATCGATCGTCTCAATTGATTCGGAAAGGGAAGGTGTTCCTGATATACAAACCAAGAGACAAAGGATCTCAAGATAGACACGTGAGACGCGTTGCTTGACTAAGATTTTGTCACTGGGAGATCAAGATGAATCCAAGATCAGCGGCGGTGACTTTCTCCCGAGCGGTGACGGTGTTCCGAGCGGCGACGGTGGCGGAAAGAAATCTGCGATGCTTTAGGTCACGATGGCGGCCCGTTTCTTGTTCTCGGTATTGATTGTTCGTGATGTTCGAAAATACAACAGTATTTATACAGTAGTGTTGGGTATTGTATCCACAATGTACCTGATTTGAAGAAGCTCCTGGACCAACTAAGGTGAATTGACATTGTATTTGATCATTTGTCTTCAAGTTGTGCTTGCAGTTATTTCACGCTAAGTACACACCAATGTCAGGGTGCAGTGGGTCAATATACACGGGTCTGTACAACATAATCCTTCATTGAGCAGATCTGTGTGTTTGCCTACGTGTGCTATCTCTATTGGAGTGTACTTACTTTCAAGAACAGGGTCGAGATAGAGCTAGAGCTGAAGAGTAGCAAGGATGGGTCAAAGACCAGCTCACGGGAAGATAGACGAAAATTTGTCTAAGTATAATTCGACGAGAATCACTAAGTGATTCTCGCCGATTCGACGAGAATCACTAGTGATTCTCGCCGAATCGTCGAGAATCACTAGCTGATTCTCGCCAAATGCATCCGGCTGACGCAACGCCTTCAAGGATTCTGCCAAGTCAGAATCGGCGAGAATCACCAGGCTGAGTCAACGCCTTCAAGGAATCTATCAAGTTAGAATCATCGAGAATGACTCTGCATTCTCGACGATTCGTCGAGAATGGATGATGACTCTCAACGATTCTTTCCGGCTGGCAAGCAATTCAGCTAAGAATTCTTCTAAGTAGAATTCGACGGGAATCATTAGTGATTCTCGTCGATTCGTCGAGAATCACCAATGATTCCCACTGAATTTGCCTTAGCCGAATTTCTGCTACTCACTGGACTGGACCAAGTATACATGCGCTGTTTTGAACCGGAGTTAGGGTTTCTACTGGTAGGGCCCACAACGGTCATAATATATGACCTACTGTATAAATACTGTTGTATTTCGAACATCACCAAGGATCGATACATACAAAAAGAAAGAGCCGCCAGATTTGACCTAGCGGATCACGTCTTCTCTTCCGCCTCCATCTCTGCGCCTCAAGTTGTCGCCTCCGCCGATCGTGGGTTCTTCCTGATCTCCCGGCGACAGAAGCTTAGCCAAGCAACGCGTCTCACATGTCTATATTGAGATCCTTTGTCTCTTGATTTGTTAAACGGGAATACCTTCCCCTTACGAATCGATTGAGACGATCGATCCAAGTAAGCTCGTTGGTAGACCTTGCTAGCTTTACTACGAAGGTTGGATCTACAAAGCTCGCCGCCGCAAACCTTGCCGCCACCGATCCCGAAAGCTCCGCCGCCGCACTTCTTGCCGCCGCCAATTTCGGTGAGATCCTCTCTAAGTGAGCGCTTAGGTCGTGTACTCTTCGTCTTCGTCGAGAAAGCTACATCGAACGAAGAGGTACACCAAGCACTCCATAAGTAGTTTGTATTTTATACATTCTAATTTTTCTTTAGTTGTAAAGGAACGTTGGTTCCGCATAGTAAGGGTTGGGTGCAACCCGTGGTGGAGGAGTGGTGACTCCTTCGGGTGGAAGGGTTCCTTCCATTAGTGTGAGGATTGTATTTCAATCCTGTTGGTGAAGTGACCGAGTCGTCCCTTATTGGGAGATAGGTCGAAGGGGGAAAGTGGACGTACCCAAATCGGGGAACCACTATAACTGCCTGCGTATTTTTGTGCTGTGTTGTTTTGTTTAATTGTGCAGGTATAATATTAATTCCGCTAAAAGACTGTGTAAGACACCTATTCCCCCCCCTCCCCAATAGGTGAAGGTAGTTGACACTAGTGTGACTTTCAAGTGGTATCAGATGGAGGTTACTCATCAAAAAGGTTAACACCTTGAGTAAGTTCCTGCCACTAGTGTCAACAAGAAAGCAGATATATACTATGGATGGACTAAAGTACTCAGGCAAGATCCTAGTGTGCACCAGGCTAAACATTCCTATCTGGAAGGAAAGGATTAGATTTTACATGGAAGCTATCGACCCTCGACTCTTCATGATCGTGGAGGAGGGACCTTATATTCCCACTAAGGCCTCCACCATTGATCCTACCAAAATGGTGCCAAAGAAGCTTTCTGAAATGGACAAGGACGAGATGGTGTTGGTCGGACTTGACAAGAAGGCACAGAACATACTAATCAGCACAGTCGATGACTCCATGATGCAGAACTTCTGCAACTACAGTAAAGCAAAGGATATCTGGCACAGCCTAATTATTTTAATGGAGGGAACAGATGAAGTGAGGGATGATCGGAGATCCCTCCTGAACAAGAAATATGAGGCCTTCAGGCAGGGTCCCAAGAAAGAGATCGGAGTTACCTTCGAGAATTTCCTTAAGATCGTCAATGCTCTCAAGGGATATGGAAGAGTGTTCACTGATGGTGAACTTAATGATAAATTCCTTAGGTCCCTTACTAAGGAATGGGACATGAAGATCTGCGTCATCCGAGAGTTTGGCAGATTAGCAGAAACTGATCCTCAGATACTCTTTGGGAAGCTCATGTCCTATGAGATCCAGTTGAACACGAGGAAAGCAGAAGAAGAAGAAGCAAGGAAAGCCGCTGCCAAGGAAAAGACTGTGGCCCTAAAAGCCATTCACTCAAAGAAGGTCAAGGGTGCGGCTTCATCCTGTGCAGGGAAAAAGGATGAGGAGGAAGACTCCGAGCCATGCTCCTCCGGCTCAGAGTTGTCTGAAGAAGACTTCTCCCTCATCACCCAAGAATTCAAGAAGTTCCTCAAGATGAGGAATCAAAGAAAGAGAGACGGCTCCTCCTCCAAAAACAAGACGAAGAATTATTCTTCTGATAGGTATGAATCAAAACCGAACAAACATCGTCATTCTGACATCATTTGTTTTGGGTGCAATAAGCCAGGACACGTCGTGGCTGACTGCCATCAAGGCAAGAGAGAGAAGGGGAAGGGAGAAAAGCACAGAACCTCTAGAGATAAAAAGAAGGAGAGGAGCTACATCGCCAAAAAATCAAAGACACTGAGTGAGTCTGATTCCTCAGACTCCAGTGATGATGAGGAAGCCTACTTCGGGCTGGTGGGTCGCTCTGACTCAGAAGGAGAATGCCCCCCATTCACTGGGAAGGTAAAGGCTCGTACCCCGCTCTCTGACTCTGACTATTAGTCTCCTGATGATGATCTTGAGGACAGCCCATCTGCCCGAGAAGCTGAGCTCCTCGAAAAGTATGAGCTTCTGCTCAACACCTTCGAGGAATGCCGCAAGAGATTGAGGGCTCAGAAAAAAGAAGTCAAATTCCTTAAGGTCGAGGGTGTCTCCCTAAGGGAAGAGATCACTAGCTTGATTTCTCTCCGACAGGAGCACTTGGACCTGATCTCTAAGCACTCAGAGTCTCTAAGTCTCATTGACCTTAAACAGGAAGAAATCAATAAGTTGGAAGAATAACTTGCGGCAGAAAGGAAGATTGTCTAAAGCTTCTCTATGCTAAAGACTGTTCTTCCACTGGTTGATACCTTCTCTGCTCAGGCTAAGGGGGCTGGCTTGGGGCATGTGGGTGTGCCTGGTAAATCCTCCAGGAGAAACAAAAAGCAGAGGAAAAATAAGGTTGCTAAGAAGGCCTCTGCTGCAGAAAAGGGAAAGGTCCCACTCAACCCGGGTTTATTATGGAAGCCTGGCTTTCCCTGCAATGAACAGGACTTTGAGTCAACCTATGGCCACTTCTTCCGGCCCTCGGTTGAAAAGCCCAAGAGCCGGTATGATAGTTGGGCCTTTCCCCGCAACTTTGGCGAGAGTGTCTTCAAGGCACCTTATGAGGAAATCCAAGTGGAGGATTATGGCCACTTCTCTAGCGGCCATAATAGGAAGCAGGCACCAAAAGCCAAGCCTGTTATACTGAAGGAACAGGAGGTTAAGAATTCATATGACTGTTGTCATCATGATGGCTCCACCTCCAGATCCAAGGCCCCGGCTGGACCCACCGTTCCAAGGGTGAAGCAGGAGCCTAGGAAAAGGTACAATAGATTTGACTGTTGGTGCTGTGGCAAAGTTGGTCACTTTACCGTGAATTGCTGGTTTAATCCGAGATATAACGAGACTCCTCATGTTAGCAATGCTAGACCGATCACTCGTAGGGTTAACCATCCAAGGGGAAGTATGCTAACAAGGAATCTAGGACCCAAGTTCGATTGGGTTCCTAAGGGAAACTGATTTTGTTTTGCAGGTATGTCCAAAGGCCACAAAAACTCCTATATGGTACTTGGACAGTGGATGCTCCCGGCATATGACTGGGACAAGAAGCCTGCTGCGTGATTACTCTCCAGTCAAAAATGGACCCAAAGTCATCTTTAGAGGATCAGATTGAGGAGTCACCAGAGGTTACGGTATGATTTGCAACGGTATAGTCTCTATCACCGATGTGGCTTATGTTGAAGGGTTAAATCATAACCTGATCAGTGTAAGTCAGTTGTGTGATAAAGGTTATGACGTTAAGTTCTGCAAGGATAAATGCCTGATAATATCGTGTGCCTCTTCGGAGATGGTATTAACAGGTATTAGGAGAAGAAACATCTTCTGTTTAGATTTTCTTAGTTTAGATTCATCTACCCCCATGTGCCTAGTAGCAACAGGCAGTGCATCTCTTTGTGAACAATGGCACAAGAGATTGCCACATATTAATTTCAAGACAATTAGTATGTTGTTTTCTAAAAACTTAGTAAGGGATGCTCCCATCATTAAGTGCATCAAAGATAGCCCCTGTCCTGCATGCCAGAAGGGAAAACAGACTCGGGCTACCTTTAAGGGCATTGCAGACAAAGACTCCTCCAGATGACTTTATCTTCTGCATATGGACTTGTTTGGTCAAATGCAAGTTCATAGCTTGGGAGGCAAGTCTTATACGCCGGGCATATAGGGTTTTCAATAAGAAAACCCTAGTGGTAGAGGAATCCATAAATGTTGTATTTGATGAAGGAAGCTTGCTTAACAGCAATTCTTCCAGTGGTCTACTTAAAGATGGAGGTACAAGAATTGAACAGCTTAGTCTCGATGATACCACTAAAGATGCAACTCCCAAGTACATCAAAGTCTCCACCACAACGCCTATCGGAGATGATGACGGTCAAAATGGAGTTATCCTCCCTGAAGAAGGAGAAGCCCGAGAAGACGTCAGAGCTCCAGATGCCAGACTCCTAGAGCTCCGACACGTGAGGGATCATCCTAGAGATCAGATCATCGGAGATCCCCGTGACGGTGTCAGAACTCGCCGAGGTACAATTAACGAGATTTTGCATTTTAGCTTTCTGTCACAGGTTGAGCCAAAGAAGTTCCACGAAGCAAACAAGGATGCATCTTGGATCTTGGCCATGCAAGATGAACTGCTTCAATTTGAACGATGCAACGTCTGGACGCTGGTTCCCAGACTAAAGGGGCAGAACGTGATTGGCACAAAGTGGATCTTCAGAAACAAACTGGATGAACACGGTGTCATCATAAAGAACAAGGCCAGGCTGGTGGCTCAAGGTTACAAACAGGAAAAGGGGATTGACTTCGACCAGACCTTTGCACCAGTGGCAAGGCTCGAGGAAATCAGATTGTTCCTGGCGTATGCTTCTCACAAAGGATTCACAGTCTATCAGATTGACGTGAAATCAGCCTTCTTAAATGAAAACCTGAAAGAGGAAGTATATGTCGCACAACCCCTAGGTTTTGTTAATCTGACCTATCCCAATCATGTATATTTTCTTAATAAATCTTTGTATGGCTTAAAACAAGCTCCTCGAGCTTGGTATGAGACTCTGTCTAGTTTTCTTCTTGAAAACAAGTTTTCTAAAAGTAAAATAGATAAGACATTGTTTCTTAGGGAAGTCAAAGGCAAGATTTTGCTAGTACAAATCTATGTCGATGACATAATATTCGGGTCAATGGATAACAACCTTTGCAAGAAGTTTTCCAAACTTATGCAAGGGAAGTTTGAAATGAGTAGTATGGGAGAGCTGAAGTATTTCTTGGGACTTCAAGTGAAACAGTCTGAGGATGGGATTTTCATCTCTCAGACGAAGTTCACAAATGAACTCCTCAAGAAATTCGGTATGGAGAATGTAACCTCTATGAGGACTCCAATGGGATCTACTATGTCTCTGGATAAGGATTAGAAAGGGAAACCTTTTGATGAAACCAAATACAGAAGCATTATTGGATCCCTGCTCTACCTTACTGCAAGTAGACCGGATATTATGTTCTCCACATGCGTTTGTGCCAGATATCAGGTAAACACTAAGGAATCTCACTATGTATCTGCAAAGCGAATTCTTAGATACCTTAAGGGTACACCTAATCTTGGCTTATAGTACCCGAGAAACAATGAAGTCGAGCTAATAGGATTTTCAGATGCTGATTTTGCAGGAAGTAGGGATGATAGGAAAAGCACTTCCGGGACGTGTCAATTCCTCGGAAGAAGGCTTATTTCATGGAATAGTAAGAAGAAGAATTGTGTTGCAACCTCAACAGCTGAATCTGAGTACATCTCAGCAGGCAGCTGTTGCGCACAACTTCTATGGATCAGAAATCAGCTAGCAGACTATGACCTTTAGTTTAAAGAAATACCAATGTACTGCGACTCCTCAAGTGTTATAGCCATTACGAACAATCCCGTGTCGCACAGCAGGACAAAGCATATTGAAGTGCGCTACCACTTCATTCGGGAGCATGTGGAAAACAAGGACATCTCTCTCTACTATGTCCCCATGGATAAGCAGATTGCAGATATTTTTACAAAGCCCCTAGATGAAGCCAAGTTCAGTCTCTTCAAAACTGAACTGGGTATGCTAAACCTTGAGGAATGAAGAATACAGAGGCTCCCGGCTCTTGTATCAAGGGGGAGCATCTGCAAGAAACTCAAGAGTAAGAACAGATGCAAGAACTGAGGGGGAGCATTGTGGCAAGTGCTAAAATCCCAGATTTGTAGAGGCCGAAAAGGGGGAGATTACCCTCTCGGCTATGGTGTAACATCCCATTTCCGGCTAGACCCCTAGCGGTGGTTTTGTCATAACAGAACCTTAGGAAACCCAGGAATTGAAGATTATCGACAAAATTTCGAGTCAAGGGGTGGTCACGCCCGTGGCCGACCCGTCACGCCCGTGACCTAGGGCGTGACCCCTTCGACGATCGAGGTAGCATGAAGACAATCGTCGAGCTCAGAAATATCAACATGGGCCTGACACGCCCGTGACCTGTCCGTCACGCCCGTGACCGGTCCGTCACGCCCGTGACCTTGGAATGGCATTGAGTGAGCTAAGCTCACTCAATACCGTGGGCTGGATGGCGTTGAGTGAGCTTAGCTCAATCAAAGCCATAAGCTGGATGGCGTTCAGTGAGCTTAGCTCACTCAAAGCCATAAACAGGATGGCGTTGAGTGAGCTTAGCTCACTCAAAGCCATAGGTTGAAGGGCGTTGAGTGCACTGACTCCACTCAATGCCATCTGGTGTCGGCAGGAATGGCGTTGAGTGAGCTGAGCTCACTCAACGCCATAGACTGGATGGCTTTGAGTGAGCTTAGCTCACTCAACGCCGTAAACGGTCAAGCGGGATGACGTTAAGTGCACTCAATGCCATAAGCTGAACGGCGTTGAGTGCACTGACTGCACTCAACGCCATTTGGTGTTGTCTGGATGGCATTGAGTGAGTAGAGCTCACTCAACGCAATAACCTAGACGGCGTTGAGTGAGCTAAGCTCACTCAACGCCATCATCTAAAAAGACATATTCCAGGTGGCGTTGAGTGAGTAGAGCTCACTCAACGCCATAATCCGGATGGCGTTGAGTGAGCTGAGCTCACTCAACTCCATAATCCGGATTGAGTTGAGTGAGCTGAGCTCACTCAACGCCATAGTCTGGAATGGCGTTGAGTGAGCAGAGCTCACTCAACGCCGTAGCCTGATGGCGTTGAGTGAGCTGAGCTGAACTGGGCCGGTTCAGGAGTGAGTCGTCTTCTCCAATAAGACCTGATAAGATTCATTTGATTTAAGTTGACCAGTCATGTTGTGCCACGTGGACCGCCGGTTTTGCAAAAGGACGGTTGCGGCCATGGCCGAAAGCTTGAAGTCACGGCCATCAATGGCATTTGATGCCATAACTCTTTCCCTTCCCCTGAAACTGCTGGATTCAACTCCTCTCAGGGAGAGGAGGAGTTTCCAGCCCTCCTCCAGCTGCAATAGAGCCGTTTCAGCCCCCTCCATCATGGCCAAGCCAAGCTTTTATGGGCCATTAATGGCCACTAGCTTTTGGCTGATCCCCCTCCTTGCCCAAGCTTTTAAACACCTTTAGAGGCCCAAGGGGAGTTTTTCCCAGCTATTACCTGAAGTTTTCGAGCCTCCCCTTGCTGTTGAAGAATTTCCTGCGACGCCACTACCGCGCAAATGGCTTCCCGACGGTCTGCACGCCTCCAGCCCGCGAACAAGGTCCTCCTCTACCTATTTTTCTATGGATAGATCTTAGAAATCATTAGGAGAGATATCGGGCTCAAAAGAGCTGGATCGGGTGAGCGTTTCCATGGTTTTTCCGAAATTTCATGGTGGCAGGTTCGCCGGAAACTGCCTCTCCGGCGGCCGTGCCGCCGCCCGACGGTAGCCCTCATCTCAACAGAGGTGGTGGTTGTGGTGGCCGGCCAGGGAGACGGCTTGGTGGCCGGGAAATAGCTTTAGAAAAGCTACAGGAAGTGTTTGTTTTTCTGATGCTGTTCGGGTTCGGGTAAAGAAGAAGGTGAACAGTAGCATTTAATTATATTATATAATGTATAGTTAGGAATTAATTCCTTTTACTGTATACTAGGTTAAAACTAACAATTATAGCCCGTAGTGGCTTAAACATAAAAAGTGGTCAACATAGAAAATGTAGCCCTTGAAGTCTAGTTTAATTTAAAATTGATTCCGCTCAATTTGGAGTCCTGGTTAGACCACAGCACACTTTTTGGTGAGGTCTATCCATAGGGCTTTCTTGACCTTTGAAAAATTCCCCACTCCAATCCAATCATCAAAATGACTTGAAATTTGGGGTGTGGCCTAATCTTACCTATATCTAGGTGCTATCCAAAAATTAGGATTTTTGGAAAATGTTTTTCTATAGTTTTTAGAAAAATTCAATAATCCTAGCATAATTTAATTAGATGGCTAAATGACTTCCAAACCCTCCCAAATTTTGGTGAGTGGTCTCTGGGTGTAACATAAGGTTTTGGTAGAAATTTCATCTCATTTGGAGATGTTTTGTATAGGTTTTTATCCCACCCTAGGTTGATCCTTATAGGATAATTTAGGATCAAACACCCCCTTGGTATTTGAGTGGTCATATCACCTCAACAGGGGCTGATATTTTGGTCACTGACTTTTTAGGGCATGACACACCCTCCAAGGGAGTGTGGGGTAGTTTGGTGTAGGGTAGCCCTAGAACCCTAGGGAAAATCCCTTAATGGTGAGTTTGGGGTTGTGAAGGTCATGGGGTCAAATGACCTTGGACTGACTTAAAATTTGGTGGAGAGAACCATAGGTCCAGTATAGTTCTCTGAACAAAATTTTGGGGTATTTGAAGACATCTAGGCCACCTAAAATTCTAACTCTAGTTTAGGTCACCAACTTTAATTTGAATTATTAAGCTATCAAATGAACCTTAAATCAAGTAAAATTAAAGTAGGGTTATTTTCTAATCTAAATGGCCATGTTATAATTTTGTTTGGATTTTTGGGTTAATTTATACAGTACTTCATTTACAACCCTAGTTGTGCCCTAGATATTTATTTTAATGATTCTAGGATTTCTGTTTACTGGAATATCAGGAAATCTTGGATTAGGACATATTATAGCATGTTATACCATCTGTATTTTTCTTGGAAGTTTTAAATGATTATTTTGGGTACATATCTCTTTAATGTACTAGTTGTGACATTTAGTCAAAAATACAAATAATGTCTAATTACTTGTTGAAAAATTATGAAATTTGGTCAGTGGGTGTTTAAAATTATGTTAGTCACCCTGTAATTTTCTCTTGAATTTAAAATGATTAAAAATAGTATCTCCTTCTCTAAGCTAGGAAAATTAGTATTTTACATTAAAATAGATTCAGAGCCCAAATATTAGAAAACAATTATGGGACTTGGTTTCTGAAGGTTTTAGATCACCATAAAGCTTCTATAATTTTCTTGGGATTTTTGGACACATATTTACAGTACTTCCTTCATAATATAGTAGAAATGGCCTAAAACGATAAATTAGGAAATATAGGCCTAAACACCTCTGTAATTTCTCAAAACTTGGAATTGCTGTTTAAATGTCTCATAGGATTTTTACTAATTTTATGATGATTTATTGTTGGCTCATCAGTGCACTTCATGTTCATACTAGGGCATTTGGAATCTTAGAATAAATAAATTAAATGTCTGATAAATAGGAAAATTTGGAAATCTTGGTCTTAGCTATATTAGGTCATGATAGACCTCCAGTAAATATTATAGGAGATTCGGAAGACAATTTGGAGTACCTCCCCTCATACTCCTCACGTATCTTAGGATGGTCTGCATCTAGTAAAACCACGGAAACTGAACTAGAGCGGATAATGAACTTTGGGAGATGGAATTTTTGGTAGTTGCTGGTTGGATAGGGCAAGCTAAGTTAAGTTCGTTATTGGAGGTCAGGATAAGTAGAGTGCGAGACTGGTTAAGGTTAAGTGGCGTACGGGAACGACGAAAGATCGTCCACCCCGGGTAGGAGTGGAAGAGTCTTAATACACTAGGGCTAGATCTAAAGCAACTTAAAAAGAGATCGGGTAATTGGTATCAACCAATAACAATAAGTGCCTTGTGAAAGGGAACGATGGGCTTCAGCTACCATCATAGTTCCTAGTGCCCTTTGAGAGCCCTTCACGGTGAATACCGGGGGCAGTCCTGGGCTAACGTAAACTGTAGAAATAATAATCTAAAGAGCAACTAGTATGATTAGGGTTACACACACATACACCCCGTTAGCTAGGAAGGTAGAATAATTGGTTTGGTTGCCATTCAGACGGTGGCTCTGAAGGTAGATGCACGGACGGGACAGTCCGGGGAGCCGAGGGCTCGAGGGTTGGAGTACAGAATAAAGGTTGTGGGTCTTCGATATCTGATTGTCATTCACACCGACATCGGTACGTTGACTCGGCGGTGTGGGACACTTAGCCAAAGAAAGTCTGGTGGATATAGCTAGCAGTAGTACGCGGATACTCTAAGTTGTGTTCTTCTAGGGGCGTACGGAAGGGCTAGGCCCGGTAGTGTGGATACACGCCTAGGAGTGGGGGGCCCGACCCTCTGTCTCTGTTTGCCACTACGGAGGTTCCTGGGAGTGAAGCTAGCTGCCCGAACAAGGGGAACTAAAGGTCTGTGCGCATAGAGTCATGTGCATGAGTTGCACTTGCATGAATCATGGCATAGCATATCACTACACTCATATTTGCATACAACCGACACCCTAACGTATAAATCGGTATGGGACTTTTTATACGATGGGAGCATTGCAGAAGACCCCTTGACTTATAAGTTTGTATGGGCATTCATATAAGTTACGGTTACCTACTTATTTACTTGTTTGTTTACTTACTGTTCTCTAGCTGCCTTTTTATACAATTGCTACTTACTACTTCTCTTCTTTACCACTTACTACCATAGAATTGCTAGTTGTACTTTGTTCTAGATAGTTGTTAGAATAACTCCCCTGTCACCTGCTTGATTATTCTCCACCTTTATAGCTTCCCTTTCCTCCTCTCCGCTCGGTGCTCAGGAGCGGAGGGGGGAGGGGAAGGGGATGATAGGGCTTAGTCTTTATGACTAATGGTTTTCGAAGCACAACATTACAGGAGCTCCGAATGGGAGACAGGGACCAGCAGTCCAGGGACCGGCACCAGCGGAGTACAGTGCGCATGGAGGTGGGTCAGTCTAGCACCGATGCACCTGCGACCAGCTCCGTGAGTGATTAGTACCTTTATAGTTCTGCGATGAGTGATTTGTAGTGAGGACTCTGATGTACCGGGCTCGAGCCCGTTTATCTATATTTCATCTGAACCGTATCTTGCAGTACTTCTATTATCTATTTCCTGTTATTATCTACTGATGGACTGGATGTGATTTCACTTTTATACATGCTTCTGTGGACTTGTTTACATTTATGTATAATTACTTCTCTCTTTTGTGATCAAAAAGGGCCGGCAGAATTGGCATTTTGTAGTGGCGGCCTTCCCGTGAGTCGGTGCCATCGCAAAGCGGCAGTTCTGGGCTAAGACCCCGGTGTCGAAAAAGAAAAAAAATGGGTCTTACAAGTGGTATCAGAGAAGACCTCGATCGAAAGAGAAGTAGTCCACAAAACCTTGGGCCACCCCCGTGCGAGCTTAGTTTGCGGACAAACTAGCAGCGGAAGCAGTGGTGTGCCCATAAGGGAAATCACATGTGAAATTCCATCCTAACCCTTCTTAAAATTCCATTCATTCGCTCTCTAACAAATGGAATTTTTACTTGTAGCCTGCGATGAACCCTACATCACAGCAGGGGACACCCCAGGCTCCGAATGTGGTCCCGCTTCCGCCGGCTCCAGCTCCGTTCCAGCAGACGGAGATGGGGCAAACACTGACGGCCATTCTGGAGGCCTTCAGAGCTCAGCAAGCCCCGGCTCCACAGCCAAACCCCGGGGCGAATTGGATGACTGTCTTCCGGGGACTTTCCCCTCCATCCTACCAGGGGACGGAGTCTGTAGTATGTACGGAGGAATGGTTGGACACCATTTACGAGATGCTGGTAGGGATTCGATGCCCCACTGAGGAGGCAGTTGCTTTGGTGGTCTCCTGCCTAGAGTCACACGGAAAGAGGTGGTGGAAATCTCAGCTTGACACCACCTTTGCAGGGATGGATTGCGCTGATATTACTTGGGAGGAGTTCAGAGCAACGCTCTTGGAACATTTTGTACCTCAGACGGCGAGGGATGACCTGGAGGATAGGTTCCTGCGATTAAGGCAGGGGAATAGGACTTTGGTGGAGTACTATCAGGAGTTCACTCACCTGGCCCGTTATGCGGACGCTTACTAGTTAGACGATGCTAGCTATGCCCGGAGGTTTTATAAGGGGCTGCAAGACGACATGAGACAGGCCCTCCTTTTTGCCTCAGAGGGGAGTCTGGCCAGGATTCTGGAGATGGCTAAGAAGAGAGAGGCAGATCATCTTACAGTGAAGAGCCAGAAGAGACCGGCTGATGATATAGTGATTGGAGATCGTAGAGACCGTCCTCGGGGCCAGGTTATTGGGGAGAGAAGGAACGGGGATCAGCCTCGTCAGGAGTTTGGGCAGGAGTAGAGGAGTCAGGGGGTACTGGCTCCCCAGCCTATATAGATGCTAGAAATGCCAAGGACAGTAGAGCAGCCACTGGTATGCTATCAGTGCAACCAGCCGGGGCATATCAAGAGGAACTGCCCTATGAGGCGAGCACCCCCACCAGCACATCAGGGCGCTCCACCTCCCCGGCAGTTTGGCGGACGAGGACAGGAGCGAGGACGAGGATTTTAGGATCGAGGCCGCAGGCCAGAGAGGGAGCAGATGTATGCTCTAGACCTGACACAGCCCCGACACCCGGAGCAAGTTATCGTAGGTATGGCAGTTCTTTTAAATTTTCTTCATATAAACTAGTATTCTAGACATAACCTAGTTAGAAATTAAGAGAAGACAACTACAAAAAAAATACTAAGACAATTAATTACCCCAGGCATAGTCTTCGTTAGCGGCAAGCCCGCTCACACTCTCTTCGACACTGGTGCTTCGTACTCGTTCGTGTCGGAGGATTTCGTAAAAGGACTGGAAGGTGTGAAGCCATTCACCGGGAAGATGATGAGGTGCGCCTACCCGATGGATCAGAGATAATGACCTCTGCTCATTACAATATGGAAGCGAGGATCGGCGGGAAGGCATTTGAGGCACCAGCGACGATTCTGAAGATGCCAGATTACGATCTGATCCTGGGCATGACTTGGCTGTGCTGGAACCATGCCTAGATCGACTGCGTGGCGAAGAGGATCACTGTGAGGCACGGCGACTCCTTCATTGTCATAGAAGGTATTATACCAGCACCCCGTACCTTATTATCGTTTGTGCAGGCCGTTAAGGCCCACCTGCAGGGGGAAGAAGTTTATCAGGTCCTTTTTGAGGCGGTCGTGGCCAAGGACTCCATTTCAGATATTCTAGTAGTGCGGGACTTCGCCGATGTGTTTCCGGAGAAGCTACCAGGGCTACCCCCGCACCGAGAGAAGGACTTTCAGATTCAGCTCGTACCGAGGGCTAAGCCGGTATCCAGACCTCCCTATCGAATGGCCCCAAAGGAGTTGGTGGAATTCCAAAGCCAGCTTCAGGAGTTAGTGGAGGCCGGGTTCGTTCGGCCTAGCTCTTCACCATGGGGAGCTTCAGTGCTGCTCGTTAAGAAGGACGGGACCCTTCGACTGTACATAGATTACCGGGCTCTGAACAGGTTGACGGTCCGGAATACTTATCCCTTACCAAGGATAGACGAGCAATTTGACCAGCTGGAGGGAGCCCATTGGTTCTCAATGCTAGATCTGAGGTCAGGGTACTACCAGCTTCGCATTCGGGAGGAGGACACCCCGAAGATGGCCTTCAGCAGCAGATATGGGTTGTACGAGTTTACCGTGATGTCGTTCGGGCTCACGAATGCACCCACCGCATTCATGGCCTTGATGAATCGGGTGTTCGAGGAGTATCTGGACGTCTTCGTCATCGTATTCATCGACGACATCCTTATCTATTCAAGGACGGAGGAGGAGCACGCGAGACATCTAGCCTTGACCTTGGGGAAGCTGCGGGAGCAGGAGATGTATGCCAAGTACAGCAAGTGCCAGTTCTGGCTAAAGGTGGTATCCTTTCTAGGCCATGTCATCAGTGGAGCAGGTCTAGCAGTGGATCCGGCGATGGTCCAGGCAGTACGGAAATGGACACCACTAAAGTCGGCCTCGGATGTTCGAATTTTCTTGGGACTTGCCGGATACTACCGGAAGTTCGTAAAGGGGTTCTCTCAGATTGCCCTCCCTCTTACGTCTCTGACGAAGAAGGGGTCCCCTTTTATCTGGATGCCTCGATGCGAATCTGCCTTCCAGGAGCTGAAGGATTGTCTCACCTCGGCTCCTATCCTTGCTCTTCCATCAGGGAAGGAGGGATTCAAGGTGTATACAGATGCTTCCTATCAGGCTATGGGTGCCGTCCTGATGCAGAACGGGCACGTAATATCCTATTCCTCCCGTCAATTGAAGCAGCACGAGCAGAACTACCCCGTGCACGATTTGGAGATGGGGGCAGTTATTTTTGCTCTTAAGATCTGGCGACACTATATCTACGGAGTACATTGCGATATCTTCTCCGACCACAAGAATCTGAAGTACGTCGATACCCAGAAGGAGTTAAACATCAGGCAGAGACGCTGGGTGGAATTTCTGTCGGACTACCAGTACACCATGCACTACCATCCGGGGAAGGAGAACGAGGTCGCAGATGCTCTGAGCCGAAGAGCGAGTACGACAGGAGTAGGCCCGCAGCTGATGGCCTTGGAGTTGGTTAGATCGTTCGAGGAGATGCATATTTCACTAGTGTCTGAGGATGACCCGGAGCTATACATGGAGTACCTGGGGTCGATGGTTACTACTGATGATATTCGAGACCGCATCAGAGATGGGCAGATGCTGGATGAGAGAGTTGACCGTTATTCCGATCCTTGGAGGAAGGCACGACAGGAGATTACTCTTTGAGGGATGGTCTCCTGTGTTTCCGAGGCAGAGTCTACATACCAGCAGGAGGACGGATCCGGGAGAACATTTTGACGGAAGCTCACTGCAGCCGGTATTCGGTAGACTCGGGGATCACTAAGATGGTAAAGGATTTGAAGAGGACGATGTACTGGCCAGGTATGAAGAAAGATATTACGTACTTTGTGAAGCATTGCGAGGCCTGCCAGCTCGTGAAGGCGGAGTGTAGGAACCCGGCAGGCTTGCTGCAGCTGTTTCCGGTGCCGGAGTGGAAATTTGAGGATATAGCCATGGACTTCATACATGGGCTACCTCGATCCCGTGCGGGGAATGACTCGATCTGGGTGATAGTGGATAGACTAACAAAGGTGGCCAGATTCATTCCAGTGGCAAAGGACGCACCGGTTAGTGTACTAGTACGGAGGTTCATTGAGCAGTTTGTGTGTTATCATGGGGATGCCCAAGACCATCGTTTTAGATCGGGATGGGCGGTTTACATCCAGGGAATGGAGGTCAGTCCAGGCCCATCTGGGTTCTCGGTTGACATTCAGCACAGCTTTTCACCCTCAGACCGACGGGCAGACAAAGCGCACCAACCATACACTGGAAGATCTATTGTGACTGTGTATTTTGGACCGTGGCGAGCCTTGGGAGAGGTTGCTGCCACTGGTCGAGTTTTCGTACAACAACGCCCATCAGTCTAGCATAGGCATGGCTCCATACGAGGCGTTGTACGGAAGGAGGTACAGGACTCCACTATCATGGGTTCAGGATGAGGATCCGCAGGCACTAGGCTCAGAATTTGTGGGAGACACAGATGCTCAGATTAGATTGATCCGGGACAGGATGTTGGAAGCCCAGAGCAGACAGGCCAAATACTACGATGCGAGGCACCGTCAAGTGGAGTTCGAGGTGGGAGACCAGGTTTTCTTGAAGATACGGCCGATGCACGGAGTCTCGCGGGTTCGCGGGCGGAAGAAGCTCAGCCCGAGATATATGGGGCCTTATAGGATCCTGGAGCGGATCGGCCTCTTAGCCTATAGACTAGAGCTACCACCGGAGTTAGCGGGATTGCATGACATCTTCCACATCTCCTCACTTCGGAGGGCTCTACTACGCCTTGAGCAGCTGATTTCCTCGGCAGATGGCCCGGTGGCCTCGGATCGGTCAGTCAACTTGGAGCCTATCAGGATTGACGATACAGCAGTGCAGGTCTTGCGACGGAAGAAGGTTCCGTTAGTCAAGGTTCTGTGGAACAATCATGGGCAGGAGGAGTATACATGGGAGCCACAGGACTTGATGCGGCAAAAATACCCAGAACTTTTTCGTTAGGTATACCTCACAACCCCTCTGGACAATCAATTTGCTTTCCTATTTTAAACCAATAGGATTGAAATTTCAAGAATAGGGGCTAATCTTTTGTTTATTGGGGTGTATATTCCTAGTTAATTGGGCGAATTAATCTTAGATTTGAAACCGCACAAAGCAAACATAACGTAGAGATGTAATCTTTCAATTCTCATGGGATGTTACAAGCTTCTTTTTCCCGATTAGTGTCCTGTAGGCTTAACCTTGATTTCGGGGACAAAATCTTTGTTTTGTTTATTGGGATTTGTAACATCCCATTTCCGGCTAGACCCCTTGAGGTGGTTTTGTCATAACAGAACCTTAGGAAACCCAGGAATTGAAGATTATCGACAAAATTTCGAGTCAAGGGGTGGTCACGCCCGTGGCCGACCCGTCACACCCGTGACCTAGGGCGTGACCCCTTCGACGATCGAGGTAGCATGAAGATGATCGTCGAGCTCAGAAATGTCAACATGGGCCTGACATGCCCGTGACCGGTCTGTCACGCCCGTGACCGGTCCGTCACGCCCGTGACCTTGGAATGGCATTGAGTGAGCTAAGCTCACTCAATGCCGTGGGCTGGATGGAATTGAGTGAGCTTAGCTCACTCAAAGCCATAAGCTGGATGGCGTTGAGTGAGCTTAGCTCACTCAAAGCCATAGGTTGAAGGGTGTTGAGTGCACTGACTGCACTCAATGCCATCTGGTGTCGGCAGGAATGGCGTTGAGTGAGCTGAGCTCACTCAACGCCGTAGACTGGATGGAGTTGAGTGAGCTTAGCTCACTCAACACCGTAAACGGTCAGGCAGGATGGCGTTGAGTGCACTCAACGCTATAAGCTGAACGGCGTTGAGTGCACTGACTGCACTCAACGCCATTTGGTGTTGTCTGGATGGCGTTGAGTGAGCAGAGCTCACTCAACACCATAACCTGGAAGGTGTTGAGTGAGCTAAGCTCACTAAATGCCATCATCTAAAAAGACATATTCCGGGTGGCGTTGAGTGAGCAGAGATCACTCAACGCCATAATCCGGATAGCGTTGAGTAAGCTGAGCTCACTCAATGCCATAATTCGGATGGCGTTGAGTGAGCTGAGCTCACTCAACACCATAGTATGGAATGGCGTTGAGTGAGCAGAGCTCACTCAACGCCGTAGCCTGATGGCGTTGAGTTAGCTGAGCTGACTCAATGCCATTATACTTATACTTTTTTCTGGCATTTTTACTTCTAGCTGGGTGCTGGTTTAGCTGAACCGGGCCGGTTCAGGAGTGAGCCATCTTCTCCAATAAGACCTGATAAGTTTCATTTGATTTAAGTTGACCAGTCATGCTGTGCTACGTGGACCGCAGGTTTTGCAAAAGGACAGTTGTGGCAATGGCCGAAAGCTTGAAGTCACGGCCATCAATGGCTTTTTATGCCATGACTCTTTCCCTTCCCCTGAAACTGCTGGATTCAACTCCTCTCAGGGAGAGGAGGAGTTTCCAGCCCTCCTCCAACTGTCATAGAGCAGTTTCAGCAGCCCCCCTCCATCATGGCCGAGCCAAGCTTTTATGGGCCATTAATGGCCACCAGCTTTTGGCCGATCCCCCTCCTTGTCCAAGCTTTTAAACACCTTTAGAGGCCCAAGGGTAGTTTTTCTCGGCTGTTCCCTGAAGTTTTCGAGCCTCCCCTTGCTGTTGAAGAATTTCCGGCGACGCCACCACCGCGCAAATGGCTTCTCGAAGGTCTGCACGCCTCCAGCCCGCGAACAAGGTCCTCCTTTACCTCTTCTTCTATGGATAGATCTTAGAAATCATTAGGAGAGATATCGGGCTCAAAAGAGCTGGATCGGGTGAGCGTTTCCATGGTTTTTCCGAAATTTCATGGTGGCGGGTTCGCCGGAAACCGCCTCTCCGGCGGCCGTGCCGCCGCCCGACGGTAGCCCTCACCTCAACAGAGGTGGTGGTGGTGGTGGCCGGTAAGGGAGACGGTTGGGTGGCTGGGAAATAGCTTTAGAAAAGCTATAGGAAGTGTTTGTTTTTCTGATGCTGTTCAGGTTCGGGTAAAGAAGAAGGTGAACAGTAGCATTTAATTATATTATATAATTGAGAGTGCTAAGTTGTTAGCTTAAATCACCTAGAGGGGGGGTGAATAGGTGAAATGCGTGTCAAATGCGGAATTAAAAAATGAACACAGCACACATCAAGAAATCATAGACGACAAGAGATTATAGTGGTTCCCCAATCTTGGGTACGTCCACTTTCCTCACCGATCTAGCAAATCACTAGACTCGGCTACTCCACTATCTCGGATTGAAAACAATCCTACACCTCGGAACCACGTTCCTACAAACTCGATCCAACTGGATCTACAAAACTCGGAAGAAAAAGCCTTCCTACAAATCTCGGAAAACAAAGCTCCTACAAAGTAAATTATTTGAAAGGAAAAATACAAACAACAATATTCTCAGATCTGGATCTTGACAGTCTTCTTCCTTAAGAACTTTGGCTTGATCAGAGTATGTTGAAGGTGACTTGAGAGAGATCCACAAATCTGAAAAACGGAATCACCTCGATCGAGAAAATAGATCTGAAATCTTTGAGGCTCGGCGAGATCGAGTGATTAACTTTCGTCTGGATCGCTGGAGAATAAAAGTTGAAGACAGCGATCGAAGATCAGCGATCCAGAGCTTCTTCCGTGAACGTCAATGGCGGCGGCGGCGGCGTGAGGAATTAGGGTTCACGGGATTTCCTTTTTCTCTTACTTAAAATAATAATCTTTCAAAGACTTGTTTTTAGTCAAATCTGAGAGGACCTATTTATAGGTGGACTCCAACGGTCAGAAAATTTATTATGGATGACACGTGGACCAATCAGAAATGATTGATTTGAAATACACAGAGGAATTGACTTAGAGAAATTTCAGGAAAAATTTAAGCAGATATACTCGAGTCATAAGAGAAACATACTCGAGTAATAGATGGTATATACTCGAGTGGATAAGAAGGAGCATACTCGAGTATATGAAGAGAAACTACTCGAGTGATTCAAAGATCAACACTCGAGTGAATTTAGAACTACTTGAGTATGAGAGTATATACTCGAGTAAGAATACTTAGAAAAATTTCTCAGATAAGAGGAGGAACTACTCGAGTAGAACAGTTGGAGATACTCGAGTAAGAGAAGAATGAATTACTCGAGTATCTTGGAAAAGCTACTCGGGTAATCATTGAACTACTCGAGTATGAAAAACATCTACTCGAGTTCAGCATCACTTACTCGAGTATATAGGGAACTACTCGAGTATGTAGACTTAGAATTATTCTGAGATGAGAAGCACAGATCTACTCGAGTATGAACAGACCACTTACTCGAGTAACTAACCAACTACTCGAGTACAAGTTATCATCTACTCGAGGAAAACAGTCTACTCGAGTATGTAATCCAACTTACTCGAGTGCAGACCCACTTACTCGAGTATACAAGAGATGTACTCGAGTATGTGGACTTAGAGAAAATTCTGGATCTAAAAGCAGAAGGATTTACTCGAGTATAAGATATGACCTACTCGAGTGACTGACTATCTACTCGAGTATAAACTTATCTACACGAGTACACAGAGTCTACACGAGTATGTCTAATGATCTACTCGAGTACTAAGTCACTTACTCGAGTATATGAAGAAACATACTCGAGTATGTGGACTTAGAAATATTTCTTCTGAAAAGATAAACTACAAAACTTCAGTCCACCAATCCAAGTGCTTGTATAGGAAGTGTATCCCAATAGAGAGGCTATACATGGGCCAACACTTTGGATCACACAATGAGAAATTACATTGTATGGTCCTGTGTTTGGTGACCCATTATAGACTGACATTGGTCTACACTTGGCAATGAGAACCTGCACACATACAACTTAAACACAATATCAAATACACCTTAATTCATCTTAGTTCAAGGTCTGACCTCCTACAAATCTGAGGTATTGTGGAGACAAATCCCAACAATAATGTATAGTTAGGAATTAATTCCTTTTACTGTACACTAGGTTAAAACTGAAAATTATAGTCCATAGGGGCTGTAACAAAAAAAGTGGTCAACATAGAAAATGTAGCCCTTGAAGTCTAGTTTAATTTAAAATTAATTTCGCTCGATTTAAAGTCCTGGTTAGACCACAACACACTTTTTGGTGAGGTCTATCTATAGGGTTGTCTTGACCTTAGAAATATTCCCCACTCCAATCAAATCATCAAAATGACTTGAAATTTGGGGTGTGACCTAATCTTACCTATATCTAGGTGCTATCCAAAAATTAGGATTTTTAGAAAATGTTTTTCTATAGTTTTTAGAAAAATTCAATAATCCTAGCATAATTTAATTAGATGGCTAAATGACTTCCAAACCCTCTCAAATTTTGGTGAGTAGTCTCTGGGTGTAACATAAGGTTCTGGTAAAAATTTCATCTTATTTGAAGATGTTTTGTATAGGTTTTTATCCCACCCTAGGTTGATCCTTATAGGATAATTTAGGATCAAACACCTCATTGGTATTTGAGTGGCCATATCACCTCAATAGGGGCTGATATTTTGGTCACTGACTTTTTAGGGCATGACACACCCTCCAAGGGAGTTTGGTGTGGTTTGGTGTAGGGTAGCCCTAGAACCCTAGGGAAAATCCCTTAATGGTGATTTTGGGGTTGTGAAGGTCATGGGGTCAAATGACCTGGGACTGACTTAAAATTTGGTGGAGAGAACCATAGGGCAGATATAGTTCTCTGGACAAAATTATAGGGTATTTGGAGACAGGTAGGCCACCTATTTAGGTCACCAACTTTAATTTGAATTATTAAGCTATCAAATGAACTTCAAATCAAGTAAAATTGGAGTAAGGTTATTTTCTAATCTAAATGGCCATGTTATAATTTTCTTGAGATTTTTGGGTTAATTTATACAATACTTCATTTACAATCCTAGTTGTGCCCTAGATATTTATTTTGATGATTCTGGGATTTCTATTTACTGAAATGTTATGAAATCTTGGATTGGAACATATTATAGCATGTTATACCTTCTGTATTTTTCTTGGAAGTTTTAAATGATTATTTGTGGTACATCTCTTTAACGTACTAGTTATGACATTTAGTCAAAAATACTAATAATGTCCAATTACTGTCTAAAAAATTATGAAATTTGGTCAATGGGTGTTTAAAATTATGTTAGTCACCCTGTAATTTTATATGGAATTGTAGATGATTAAAAATAGTATCTCCTTCTCTAAGCTAGGAAAATTAGTATTTTACATTAAAATAGATTCAGAGCCCAAATATTAGAAAAAAATTATGGGACTTAATTTCTAATGGTTTTAGGTCACCATAAAGCTTCTATAATTTTCTTCGGATTTTTGGACACATATTTACAGTACTTCCTTCATAATATAGTAGAAATTGCCTAAAACGGTAAATTAGGAAATATAGGCCTAAACACCTCTGGAATTTCTCAAAACTTGGAATTGCTGTTTAAATGTCTCATAGGATTTTTACAGATTTTATGATGAATTATTGCTGGCTCATTAGTGCACTTCATGTTCATACTAGGGCATTTGGAATCTTAGAATAAATAAATTAAATGCCCGATAAATAGGAAAATTTGGAAATCTTGGTCTTAGCTATATTAGGTCGTGATAGACCTCCAGTAAATATTATAGGAGATTCGGAAGACAATTTGGAGTATCTCCCCTCATACTCCTCACGTATCTTAGGATGGTCTGCATGTAGTAAAACCACAAAAACTGAACTAGAGCGGATAATGAACTTTGGGAGATGGAATTTTTGGTAGTTGCTGGTTGGATAGGGCAAGCTAAGTTAAGTTCATTATTGGAGGTCAGGATAAGTAGAGTGCGATACTGGTTAAGGTTAAGTGGCGTACGGGAACGACGAAAGATCGTCCACCCCGGGTAGGAGTGGAAGAGTCTTAATACGCTAGGGCTAGATCTAAAGCAACTTAAAAAGGGATCGGGTAATGGGTATCAACAAATAACAATAAGTGCCTTGCGAAAGGGAACGGTGGGCTTCAGCCACCATCATAGTTCCTAATGCCCTTTGAGAGCCCTTCACGGGGAATACCGGGGACAGTCCTGGGCTAACGTAAACTGTAGAAATAATAATCTAAAGAGCAACTAGTATGATTAGGGTTACACACACATACACCCCGTTAGCTAGGAAGGTAGAATAATTGGTTTGGTTTCTATTCAGACGGTAGCTCTGAAGATAGATGCACGGACGGGACAGTCCGGGGAGCCGAGGGCTCGAGGGTTGGAGTACAGAATAAAGGTGGTGGGTCTTCGATATCTGATTGTCATTCACACCGACATCGGTACGGTTACTCGGCAGTGTGGGACACTTAGCCAAAGAAAGTCTGGTGGATATAGCCAGCAGTAGTACGCAGATACTCTAGGTTGTATTCTTCTAGGGGAGTACGGAAGGGCTAGGCCCGGTAGTATGGATACCCGCCTAGGAGTGGGGGGCCCGACCCACTGTCTCTATTTGCCACTATGGAGGTTCCTGGGAGTGAAGCTAGCTGCCCGAACAGGGGGAACTAAAGGTCTGTGCGCATAGAGTCGTGTGCGTGAGTTGCACTTGCATGAATCATGGCATAGCATATCACTACACTCATATTTGCATACAACCGACACCCCAACGTATTAATCGGTATGGGACTTTTTATTCGATGGGAGCCTTGCAGAAGACCCCTTAACTTATAAGTTTGTATGGGCATTCATATAAGTTAAGGTTACCTACTTATTTACTTGCTTGTTTACTTACTGTTCTCTAGCTGCCTTTTTATACAATTGCTACTTACTACTTCTCTTCTTTACCACTTACTACCATAGAATTGCTAGTTGTACTTTGTTCTAGATAGTTGTTAGAATAACTCCCCTGTCACCTGCTTGATTATTCTCCACCTTTGTAGCTTCCCTTTTTCTCCTCTCCGCTCGGTGCTCAGGAGCCGTGGGGGAGGGGTAGGGGATGATAGGGCTTAGTCTTTATGACTAATAATTTTCGAACCACAACATTATAGGAGCTCCAGATGGGAGACAGGGACCAGCAGTCCAGGGACCAGCACCAGCGGAGTACGGTGCGCATGGAGGTGGGTCAGTCTAGCACCGGTGCACCTGCGACCAGCTCTGTGAGTGATTAGTACCTTTATAGTTCTGCGATGAGTGATTTGTAGTGAGGACTCTGATGTACCGGGCTCGAGCCCGTTTATCTATATTTCATCTGAACCGTATCTTGCAGTACTTCTATTATCTATTTCCTGTTATTATCTACTGATGGACTGGATGTGATTTCACTTTTATACATGCTTCTGTGGACTTGTTTACATTTATGTATAATTACTTCTCTCTCTTGTGATCAAAAAGGGCCGGCAGAATTGGCATTTTGTAGTTACGGCCTTCCCGTGAGTCGGTGCCACCGCAAAGCGGCAGTTCTGGGCTAAGACCCCGGTGTCGAAAAAGAAAAAAAAAAGGGTCTTACATAAGGTGCTAAGGTGCTCACGCAAAGTATGCTCCAAATGCTCTAAAGGTAAAGGTATGGAAATTCATTCTCAACTGATTATTTTGTTTATGTTTTTCTTCCATCTATTATATTCACCTTAGCTTTAGGGTTTAGGCTTCTTCAAATAGGGGGAGATTGTTGGGTATTGTATCCACAATGTACCTGATTTGAAGAAGCCCCTGGACCAGCTAAGGTGAATTGAAATTGTATTTGATCATTTGTCTTCAAGTTGTGCTTGTAGTTATTTCACGCTAAGTACACACCAATGTCAGGGTGTAGTAGGTCAATATACACGGGTCTGCGCAACGTAATCCTTTGTTGAGCAGATCAGTGTGTTTGCCTACGTGTGCTCTCTCTATTGGAGTGTACTTACTTTCAAGCACAGGGTCGAGATAGAGCTAGAGCTGAAGAGGAGCAAGGATGGGTCAAAGACCAGCTCACGGGAAGATAAACGAAAATTCGTCTAAGTATGATTTGACGAGAATCACTAAGTGATTCTCACCGAATCGTCGAGAATCACTAGCTGATTCTCACCGAATGCATCCGGCTGACTCAATGCCTTCAAGGATTCTGCCAAGTCAGAATCGGCGAGAATCACCAGGCTGAGTCAACGCCTTCAAGGAATCTGCCAAGTCAGAATCGTCAAGAATGACTCTGCATTCTCAATGATTCGTCGAGAATGGATGATGACTCTCAGCGATTCTTTCCAGCTGGCAAGCAATTCAGCTAAGAATTCTTCTAAGTAGAATTTGATGGGAATCATTAGTGATTCTCGTCGATTCATCGAGAATCACCAATGATTCCCACCGAATTTGCCTTAGCCGAATTTCTGCTGCTCGCTGGACCGGACCAACTATACACGCTCTGTTTTGAACCGGAGTTAGGGTTTCTACTGGTAGGGCCCACAACGATCATAATATATGACCTACTATATAAATACTGTTGTATTTCGAACATCACCAAGGATCGATACAAACAAAAAGAAAGAGCCGCCGGATTTGACCTAGCGGATCACGTCTTCTCTTCTGCCTCCGTCTCCGCGCCTCAAGTTGTCGCCGCCGCCGATCGTGGGTTCTTCCTGATCTCCCGACGATAGAAGCTTAGCCAAGCAACGCGTCTCACGTGTCTATCTAGAGATCCTTTGTCTCTTGATTTGTTGAATGGGAATACCTTCCCCTTCCGAATCGATTGAGACGATCGATCCAAGTAATATCGTTGGTATACCTTGCTAGCTTTGCTACGAAGGTTGGATCTACAAAGCTCGCCGCCGCAAACCTTGCCGCCGCTGATTCCGAAAGCTCCGCCGCCGCACTTCTTGCCGCCGCCGATTTCGGGGAGATCCTCTCTAAGTGAGCGCTTAGGTCGTGTACTCTTCGTCTTCGTCGAGAAAGCTACATCGAACGAAGAGGGACACCAATTAAGCACTCCATAAGTAGTTTGTATTTTATACATTCTAATTTTTCTTTAGTTGTAAAGGAACGTTGGTTCCGTGTTGTAAGGGTTGGGTGCAACCCGTGGTGGAGGAGTGGTGACTCCTTCGGGTGGAAGGGTTCCTTCCATTAGTGTGAGAATTAGATTTCAATCTAGTTGGTGAAGTGACCGAGTCGTCCCTTGTTGGGAGATAGGTCGAAGGGGGAAGTGGACGTACCCAAATCGGGGAACCACTATAACTGCCTGCGTATTTTTGTGCTGTGTTGTTTTGTTTAATTGTGCAGGTATAATATTAATTCCGCTAAAAGACTGTGCAAGACACCTATTCCCCCCCCCCCCCCCATAGGTGAAGGTAGTTGACACTAGTGTGACTTTCAAGTAGGTCATACATTATGACCGTTGTGGGCCCTACCAGTAAAAACCCTAAGTCCGGTTCAAAACAGCGCGTGTATACTTGGTCCGGTCCAACGAGCCAACGAAAATCGCCTAAGGCAAATTCGGCTGGAATCATTGGTGATTCTCGACGAATCGACGAGAATCACTAATGATTCCCGTCGAATTCTACTTGGAAGAATTCTTAGCTGAACAGCAAGCCATCCAGAGAGAATCGGCGAGAATCACAATCCATTCTCGACGAATCGGCGAGAATGCAAAGTCATTCTCGACAATTCGGCGAGAATCACTTAGTGATTCTCGTCAATTCTGCCTTAGCTGAATTCAAGACGGCGTAGAGATAGCCTGAAGCATTCGGCGAGAATCGGCTAGTGATTCTTGACGATTCGGCGAGAATCATCGAATCGGCGAGAATCACTGTAACGACCCGGGATTTGGCCCAAAGCCCCCCATGGCATCGCTACCGGGCTGCAGCCTAAGCACCCCAACCCCTCTCCCTCCACAGGCGGGTTGTTGGTGGCCACAGCCTCCCTTTGATGAGCGAACTCGACAGTTAAGTTGGGCCGTACGGGGACTTCCCAGGAGGTCACCCATCCCAGTACTACTCTCGCCCAAGCACGCTTAACTATGGAGTTCTTTCAACCTTCATCACCAATTGAGCTGCAAAGATCAAAAGTTCATATGGACGCCGGAGTGCGCGCGAGCTTTTGAAGACTTGAAGAGTCATTTGACCACGGCGCCTGTGTTGATATCGCCATGTGGTACCGATGGGTATGAGATCTATAGTGATGCATCTGGGAGCGGCTTAGGCTGCGTTCTTCTGCAGTTTGGGAAAGTGATTGCTTATGGCTCGCGTCAGTTGAAAGTGCATGAGCGGAATTACCCCGTCCATGATTTGGAGTTGGCGGCGGTAATCTTTGCGCTCAAGTTGTGGCGGCACTATCTATATGGCGTGAAAGTGGATATCTATACGGATCACAAGAGCCTAAAGTATTTGTTGGATCAGAAGGATCTGAATATGCGACAACGAAGATGGATGGAGTTCCTCGGGGACTACACCTTCGAGATTCACTATACCCCCGGGAAGGGAAATGTGGTCGCTGATGCTTTGAGTCGAAAGACTCCGGTACGGGCAAGCTGGTTGCAGAGGCATGATCAGCGTTTGATCCAGGAATTGGAAGCATTGGAGATATCGTGTGTTGACAAGGGTGCGTCAACCGATGCGTGCTTGAACTGGACGGAGGTGCAGTATGACCTTACGGACAGAATTCGGCGAGCAACGGAGCTTGATGAAAGTCTCCAGCGCTATGCTAAAGAGGGGCCGGATGATCAATTCTCTTGGGATAACGGGTTGTTACGGAGAAATGGTCGAGTATGCGTCCCAAGTGTGGGTAAACTGAGGGAAGAGTTGATGTACGAAGCTCACTTTGCAAAGTACTCGGTTCACCCAGGGAGCACAAAGATGTACAGGGACATGAAAAAGCTGTTCTGGTGGCCCGGACTCAAGAAAGATGTGGCTCGTTATGTGGCTAAATGCACTACCTGTGCGTTGGTGAAAGCAGAATGCCAGAAGCCTGGCGGTTTTCTGAAGTCGTTACCTATTCCGGAGTGGAAGTTCGATGATATTTCGATGGATTTCGTGCATGGATTGCCGAGATCTCAACGCGGTCATGATTCGATCTGGGTGATTGTGGACCGGTTGACGAAAGTGGCGCACTTCCTTCCAAACAGAAGAGACGATTCAGTGGAAACCTTGGCCAAGCTGTATGTGGAGCAGGTTGTTCGACTGCACGGTGTTCCTCGGAGCATCGTTAGTGACCGTGATGGGCGGTTCACATCGAATGATTGGCGGCTCGTTCATCAAATGTTGGGTACAAAATTGGCGTTTAGTACGGCCTTTCATCCCCAAACGGATGGTCAGACTGAACGAACCAACAGGACGATGGAGGATATGCTCCGCATGTGCGCCCTAGACTTTGGTAAGAGATGGGAAGATTATATATTTCTCGTCGAATTTGCCTATAATAATAGCTACCAAGCGAGTATTGGTATGGCACCATTCGAGGCGTTGTATGGTCGGAAATGCCGTACACCCTTAGCTTGGGCAGAAGCAGGCGAATCGAAGCTGAGTGGGAAAAAGGAAGTCGAAGAAGCTACTTCGCTCATACGCTCTATTCGGGAGAGGCTATTGATAGCCCAAGATCGTCAAGCAAAGTACTACAATGCCAAGCACCGGAACGTGGAGTTCGCGGTGGGTGATTGGGTATATTTGAAGATCAAACCCTTCAAAGGTGTGTCCAGGATTCGGCGTTTGAAAAAGCTCAGTCCGAGGTATCTTGGTCCGTTTGAGGTGGTGGAGCGAGTTGGGGAAGCTGCTTATCGACTAGCACTTTCAGCGGAACTGGGTGGATTACATGATGTGTTTCACATCTCAGTTCTTCGTAAGGCGGTAAAGGATCCAGCTCAAGTCGTGGAGGCTGATCGGGTACCGGTCGAGTATGGGCTAACGACGAGGGTTAGACCCATTCGGATCAAGGATCGAGCCGAAAAACAGTTGCGGAACAAAGTAATCGGGATGGTCAAGGTCCGTTGGGACAATTGTGGCCGTGAAGAGCTAACATGGGAGCGAGAGCAGACCATGCGAGCTGAGTTTCCCGAGTTATTTGTATGAACTGTAGACCGTGTACTTTTTGTTATAACGGTGTTATAGCATTGTTGGTTTTGTTTCCTTACCGTGCAAATTTCGGGACGAAATTTCGTTAAGGGGGAGAGGGTTGTAACACCCCAAAAAGACCCAAAAGACTCAACTGGAAGTTTGAGTAGCAGGTCGGGTTACACGGCCTGGGACACGGGCGTGTCCCAGGGCGTGTCGGGTGTACACGGCCTGGGACACGGGCGTGTCCCAGGGCGTGTTCTATTTATTTTGCGAAATTGGCCTATTCAGGTCAGAGCCGGACACGGCCTTGAACACGGCCGGGAACACGGGCGTGTCAGGCTGGACACGGGCGTGTCAGCTGCCGTGTTCCGACCCGTGTACTGGTTGCAGCTCGATGGAGCAGGAGACACGGGCGTGTCTCAGGTTTGACACGGGCGTGTCAGGTTCGACACGGGCGTGTCGATGACCCGTGTTGTTCAGTCGGTTCAAGCTGTGTGCACCGCTTAAGGGGTACACGGCCTGTGACACGGGCGTGTCACAGGCCGTGTCGGCCAAAAAGTGAAATTCTGGGGAAATCTTGGCCGTTCAGTTTCCTCTCTTTTGATCCAAAGGCTCAGGTGGTTTCTTGGGCTGGATAAGTCGTAAAAAGGGGATTGAAGAAGTCATTCTTCTTTATTCTTAAGGAAGAGAAAAAGAGAGAGAAAGAGAAGAAGAAGGAGGAGGAGAGCAAGCCACCGGCGGAGCTCCCGTGGTTCGATTTGTGATCCGAAGCCGGCGTTGTGACGGCAAGGCTGCTGCGGTTCTTTCTCACCGGCTAGTTTTCGATGGCACCGAAGAGATCGACAAGGGTAACGATCTCCCTCCTTGGACATGTGAAGTCCTTCTTTTCTGCATTGCATAGGGAAAGCCCTTCCCCGCGAGTGTGCGGTGGGTTGTGGTGTCCCTTGGGGTAGATATGTGAAGTCCCCCTTGTTAGAGGCCGGAATTGGAGTACGGCTCTAGGCATGCTGTGTGAAGCCTATCTGGATGGAATCTGGATTGGTGATGCTTGTTTGCATATCGGAGAAGGCTCCGTGATAATGGCTTGTGATGCCTATGGCTTGTGATGCCTTGTTCCTACCTGTTGCTTGGTGCGGCAGGAAGTACTGGACGATGTCCAGGAAATGAAGAGGGTTGGCGGCAACTCTTGTGGCCGTGCGTTGCCACTTTGTGAGTAGTTGAGCCGTTGGGCTGCAACTCGATGAAAAGGCAGATTGCCGAACAGGAAAGGTGAAACCGACCCGCGCCTATAAAATGCCATGGATACTTCCGTATTCGAGGTGGCTCGGCGACTTGAGCAACGGGGGGTGGCTGATCCGTACCTGCGTTAGGTCCGTCCGACTTGGAAGCCTGGTATAGGTTTTGTTGGAGCGCCTAATGAGAGTCTTAGGCCCGCGCGCCGGAAAGACTAGAAATGCTCAAATACCGTGTAGACGGTGGTGTTGACCCTGGTATTCCGGTACACCGAAAATGTGCCCTGAGTGCACGGACTGTCGGGCCGGGTGGCCGATGGTTGTGATGGCTTGAATGTGCCTGCGCGCACATAGTTGCTATTGATGATGCCATGCTTGCAGGGAAAGAATGCTCATGCCCCGAGAAAGGGGTAGGATTGTTATAATTGGGTCAGCTGAATGCTGACCGTTGCATTGTTTGCCACCGGTTGGGTGGATTGTTCCCGTGCAGGTGCTGGAGAGCCAAGTGGTAAGTGATGGGCTGGCGAGCCCTCCTGCTGTTGCTGCTGCTGCTGTGGCTAGCCCTTGAAGGCTAAGCGAAGGGCTTTGTTGTGTTTTCTCTTTTTACTCATGTATGGCCGGCCTGCGCGCCGAGGTTTGTAAAACATGATGTATGTTCAGAGGAACTGTAAGGCCTTAAGGCCAAACTATTGTGGTTGTGTACATTCCGTGGTATTTATATATAAAGGTGGTTTTATATATATTGGACATTCCGGTTAAGAGTTCAAAGTTGTAACTTAAAGCTTCCGCTAGAATGCTCTGAGTTAGGATTCGTAATTGGTTTGGTATTATCCTGTGACCTCACCGTCTGTTTGTGGCATATAGTGTGGGGCCCCGGCCGGACCTTCTACTATACGTCACCTAACGGATGGGGTCGTTACAATCACTTAGTGATTCTTGTCGAATCTTACTTAGACGAATTTTTGTCTATCTTCCCGTGAGCTGGTCTTTGACCCATCCTTGCTCCTTGTCTGCTCTTGATCTTTTCTCAGCCCTGTACTTGAATATAAGTACACTCCAATAAGGAGAGTGCACGTAAGCTAACACACTGATCTGCTCAACGAGGGATTATGTTGCGCAGACCCGTGTATATTGACCTACTGCACCCTGACATTGGTGTGTACTTAGCGTGGAGTAACTGCAAGCACAACTTGAATACAAATGATCAAATACATTGTCAATTCACCTTAGCTGGTTCAGGGGCTTCTTCAAATCAGGTATATTAAGGATACAATACCCAACAAATTACTTAAAGGAAAGAAACCTAAAATTAACTATTTTAGAGTCTTTGGTTGTGTAGTGTACATTCATAATAACAACAAAGAATACCTTAGAAAATTTGAAGCAAAAGCTTCAATGGGAATTTTTCTTGGATATTCCCAAGTAAGCAAAGCTTATAGGGTATTTAATAAATCAACTTTAAAAATAGAAGAGTCTGTGCATGTTTCCTTTGATGAGTCAAAAATGTTTTACAAGGATAAGAAAACTTCTCCTTCCTCAAACTCATTGCAGGTACCAGAGTTATGCAAGGATCTCACCCAAGAGATTCCCCCTCTATCAACTCTTCATATCACTGATTCAGACAGTGATAAAGACTTTGTGGAAGCAGTTGTTGTACCACCAACAGTTAATCCTATTCCATAAGAGGAATTAATCCAAACTATTGTTGAAGATCACATCCCACCTACTGATCTTGTCACGCTTAGAGATCATCCTAAATCTACAGTGATTGGTGATATATCAGCTGGTGTGCAAACAAGACATAAATTAAGACAGGATGTGATGCATACTTGTTTCCTTTCATAAATTGAGCCCCTCACCATAAAAGATACTGATCTAGATCCCCACTGGATCCTTGCTATGCAAGAGAAGATTAATCAATTTGAAAGATGTAAAGTATGGACTTTGGTTCCAAGACCAAAAGGCCAACTGATCATAGGCACCAAGTGGGTGTTTAGAAACAAGTTGGATGCCCAAAGAATTATTATAAGGAACAAAGCTAGGCTTGTAGCTCAGGGCTACAGACAAGAGGAAGGTATAGACTATGACCAAACCTTTGCCCCTGTTACAAGGCTAGAGGAAATAAGGATCTTTCTAGCCTATGCAGCCTATATGAAGTTTAAGGTTTTTTAAATGGATATTAAAAGTGCATTCCTAAATGGTTAGCTAAAGGAAGAGGTGTTTGTTGAAACACCTCCTGGGTTTGTTTCTTCAACTCAACCCTCATTTGTTTATAAGTTACAAAAAGCTCTTTATGGACTTAAGCAAGCAACCAGAGCCTCGTATGAGACTCTAGCTAGTTTCCTGTTAGAGCGCAACTTTGTTAGGGGAGTTGTTGATAGAACCCTATTTTTTAAGCATCACAAGGACACAATCCTGTTAGTTCAAGTCTATGTGGATGACATTATCTTTGGTTCCACTGATCCCAAACTATGCAAAAGGTTCTCAGACCTGATGCACTCAAAGTTTGAGATGAGTAGTATGAGTGAGCTGTCTTACTTTCTTGGTCTCCAAGTAAAGCAAGATGCTGATGGCATCTTCATCTCCCAATCAAAATATGCCAAGGAATTGGTAAAGAAATTTGGGATGGCTGATGCTTCAGCAATGCATACACCCATGGCTACAAATGTAGTTATATATTCTGATGATAAGGGTAAGCCAGTTGATCAGAAAAACTATAGGGCCATTATTGGTTCCCTATTTTATTTAACTGCAAGTAGACCTGACATAATGTTTGTCACATGCCTATGTGCTAGATTCCAGGTCAACCCCAAGGAATCTCATTTGATTCTTCTCAAGAGAATTTTGAGATACCTGAAGGGATGTCCAAATTTAGGACTGTGGTACCCAGCTGAATCAGAATTTGAGTTAATTGGATACTCTGATTCTGACTATGCTGGTTGTAGAGTTGACAGGAAAAGTACCTCAGGGACATGTCAGTTCCTGGGAGAGAGATTAGTCTCTTGGTTCTGCAAGAAACAGGCTTCTGTCTCAACTTTAACTACAGAGGCTGAATATATAGCAGCTGCTATTTGTTGTTCACAGATCCTGTGGATTCAAAACCAGCTTTTGGATTATGGGTACACACACAAGAACACAAAAATCATGTGTGACAGTACCAGTGCTATTTCCATAGCACAAAATCCTGTGCACCACTCTAGGACCAAGCACATTGAAATCAGACACCATTTTCTAAGAGATTGTGTGGAAAAGAACAAAATCAGTCTTGAGTTCATATCCACTGACCTTCAGAGAGGTGATATTTTCACCAAGCCCTTAGATGAACAGAAGCATCTGTTCTTTTTGAATCAACTAGGTATGATTAATGGAGTAAACCAAGTGTAATTTCTGCCTATTTTGAAATCTGCTCGAATATCATCGAATGTTGTTCGACCATAGTCGAACAGGTTGAGTCTATCGTCGACCTATGGTTGATGACGTCTCGATTGTTTGTGAAGATAGAAATAGTCGATCGATAGCTCGACTACTTTGCTTCAGGAAACGATCGTCGAACGATCGATCGACCATCGTTTCTAGTATCCGTTGAAATAGGTCGATGATTTTTGTTTAAATATAAACTGATGGTCGACCTAGGTTAATAGATCGTGCTTTTTGTAGTCGACAGAGCTCGTCGTTTCATATTCCTCATTCCTTCTTGAAAGGTTTGACTTGAGCTCTGCCCCGCGCTTTCTGCTTTCATCTTTCTCGTCTTCCCCAACCGAATCCATTGCGATTGCTCCAGCTTTGCTGACCGTGATGAAGTTTGATGCCGGCTTTAGCATTGATTTTGATTCTTTCAATGCCTGCGATGCCGATATTCTCGAGATGCTACAGTTATGCAAAGATCAAGGACTGGAGAAGCTTATGTCTACAAGGATTAAGATAAATATTCCAGAAATCAAAGAATGGGTCTATACATCGTCTTCCAGCGACGAATCGATGACAGGGACTATCGGCGGCGAGGAGGTAATTTTGACTCCTTCCGTCTTAACTGAGATTTTTGGTTTAATAAATGGTCAAGAAGAGTATGATCAAGATACTCAGGAGTATAGCCGGATGCTATTAGAGCTAGGACATACTAAAGGCATTCCTTACAAGTTGCTGAAGGTTAGCTTCTCGATGAAGATCATGTTCTTAGCAGAATTAGTAGGGAAAGTGTTGTTGGGAAAGCACTCTGCGCATGATAACATTACCAGGCAGCAGTTTGCCTTAATGTGTGTTATTGCTAATAGGAAAGCAATAAATTGGGCTGGAATAGTTTTTTATTTAATCAGGAAAAAGAATTCAAAGAAAGAGGTAACCCTTGGTAGGGTGATTGGGATATTTCTAAGAGAGAAGTATCCTCAAATGTTGGGAACAGTCTCAACATCAATCAATGCAAGCAAGAAGATGGATCCCACTCTGTTCATCAAGTGGAGAAGGAATATCCAGAAGCCTTCACCTGCTGGGGTTGCTCCTGTTCCATCCGAGAACACAAGGACAGTACCAGTCACCCCCCACCTAATTGAAGAAGGCTCTTCCTTTTCCCCCATTCCATCTACATCTGCATCTGCATTGCCATCCACTTCTATTGCAGTACCATCTACATCCACTGCTATTCTCCATGCATCACCACCAACATCTCCAACTCCTTCACACCTTGCTGGGATTTCAAATCTTAGCATTGATCCGTTGGTTACTGAGACACTTCCAACTCCACCTCAGTCACCAATTTCACATCAATATCATATTGATCTTCATACATTTGTATCTCCATCACCAGTTCATGCATCTGCATCTCATCAGGAGAACATCATCCCTGATGTTCATCCATCTATTGTGATTCCCCCATCTACATCTTTTGAAATCACACTAGCTCTCATTGCAAGCATCATGGAGCTAATTAATCCTTCAATCAAATCAATGATTGAAGCAGCAATTGCCCCTCTTGTTGCCTCCATTTCATCTCTTACATCCTCCATTACAGCCCTCTCAAATTCTGCTGAGCCCTCTTCTCTTAGGGGCCTGAGTTCAGTACCCACTGAAGTCAGGTAGGGGGAGATGTTCCAGGAAGATGTCTCAGGACTTCCACTGGTCATTCTTTCAGCTGTAGTTCCAGAAGATACACCATCAGATGAAATTCATACAGCTGCAGATTCAGAGATTACAACATCAGTTACAGTTGCAGTTCCAGACACAGCTGAAGTTACAGCTGAAATTCAAGACACAGCTATTGCTCTAGAAGCTCAAGTTATAACTGAGGCTGAATTTGCTTTCAGAGTTTGTCTTGAAGAATCATTTACTCCTATTATTGTCATGTATCTAGAAGGAGTCATTACCTCCTACCTAGATGACTTATGGGAGTTAGGAAATTCTACAGGTAATATAATTACTCATTTCACTGACCTGTTGACTGACATGTTAACTTGTGAATACCTTGAAGGGATGTTTCTATACCATTTAGAAAATTTTTGTGTCCCTTTGGCTACAGATCAAGCTCAAGATGCTCCAGAACCTGCTCAAGAACCTGCTGCAGAAGAACTCGTCCTCAAGATAGTTACAGATGTTTCAGAAGAGAAATCAACTGTATGGGATGATACTCCAGGATTAGACCTGGATTTCCTATTGGCTCAGGATGCCATAGAAGAAGAAAGAGAAAAGGCTGGTTTAAAAGCTAAAGAAAAAGCTGTTCAAGATATCATTGATCCATATGACCAACCTCAGTCATCTCATTCTGATGATGAGGAAGATTCAGAGGATTCTGAAGGAACCAAGAAAAGGAAAATTTCTCAAAGGAAAAGGAAAGCTCAAGCTCCTCCTCCTCCAAATCCAGAGAATGACATCCCCTATTACATATTGAAAGGGATTGACCCCAAGTCTAAGGATTTTCAACATTGGATGGGATTGTTTAGAAATCAGCAGAAGAAGAGGAAGAAGAGCAAAAGATATGATACTCCAGCTCCCAAGTGGACTCCTAGAGGTCCTCCTCCTCCTCCTCCTAGTGCAGGAGCTTTAGGGAATGTATCTTCTACTCCCTCAGCTCCTCCAGCCAGATTTACTCCTTCTCAAGCCTATCAGAGAAGAGGAAACCCAGGTTACCAGGGCATACCCCATTTAGGCCAACAAAGACAAGTAGCTTGACCTAAAGAGTAGGTGAAGGAGATGACTTACCATAAACAAACATTTTCTCCTCCTCCTTCACCTAAAAGAATAGTTTCACGTTCTAAGGAGAGCAAAATTCTTCCCTTCAAAAAGCCAGCTCAGATTAAGCAAGTAGATTCAAAAGGAAAAAGAGTAATTTACTCTGACAAGTCAAGCAAAAAATTTACAGAGGTTGCTCCATCATCATATCGTGTTATTCAAGAAGACATAAAACCAGCTGCAGGTCTGTTAGACCTTTCTACAAAGTTCAAGACTATAAAGCCTCTAGATCCAGCTGATGAAAATGCTTATGAAAGCCAAGAGCTTAATCCTGAGTTCAGGATGGCCAGATTTCTTGAGTTAGTTGGATCAGCCCAAATTAGAAAAGCTAAAGCTGAAGGCAAAGACATAACAGGCTTAACAACTATGTCAAAGTTCAGAGAAAAGGAATTAGACAGATATCAAGTCAGACCAGAAGTTTTTGATGCCTCAATATATATGGAAAAGAATCCAGAGGCTGTTTTGCCAAGAGCAAGTGAATCTAAGATTATTGGAGAACAGGACTTGAAGATTTCAAAGAAGGATGCTCTTGATCCTAAAAGGAAAATTTCCTTCCTTCCTGTTTCTTTCACTTCTAAACCAGACTCTGATATTGTTTAAATTTATTTGTATTGACAGTCTGTTTTGCTTGATTGTTTGATTTTATGTTTGAAATGAAATGCTGCTTATTGATATGATATGATACACTTTGATCCTAACAGGTTATTGTTGTTTTTATATCTATTTATAACATTCTTTTTGTTTTGAGAGACTTGACCTAAATAGGGGGAGATTGTTGGTACCCTAGTTTGGATTTGAGTTAAGTCTTCTCAATTAGTTTCTTGACCCAAGATTTATCTATGGTAAAAGGTTAGATCCTATCAATTGTGTAGAGTTGTTGTTTATCCAGATTGAAAATCTGGTTAAGTGTTTTTAGTTTGACTATGTTCGAACGTCGCTCGACTATCGTCTATCAGTTGATCGACTATCGTCAGACAGCAGATCGACTATCTCTGAGTTAGTTCTTTTCTGTTAAGCTCGACGATCTGTGGTCTCAGTATCGTCGATCGTCGAGTCCTGCTCGACTTTTTCTGTCCCGACAGATTTCTTTTAGGTCGACAATCTGCTCTGATAGTTCGACAATCGTCATGATCCGTTCGACTATCTTTTTGTCTGCATTTAGAGATATTGTACTCTTTCTCTTCTGTGAATTATTTCTCATTTATCTGGCTTATTTTATTAAAGATTATTTCATTGATTTTATGCTTACATATCAAGGCAATCTTTGCCTCATTCTTTATGCATAAGTCAATTTCTATCTGACAAAGTCTTTTGTTCTATTAGTTGACAAATCTGTGTACTTTATCTGCCATGCTGTCCTTTATAGCCGTTAGATACAGATGTCTTTCTCTTTCCGTAAAGAGTTTGTTTTTGATGTGACTTTCTCCAATATCTTTTGGACTTGCAGAATGGATAAGCAGCTTCTAAGAAAGCTTTATTTCTTTATAGAATGTCCTTCTGCAGGCTATTTGTACTATGTGTTATTTGCAGCCCAGATTGAAAATCTCAGAAGAAGACAAGATTCAAATCAAGAGAAAGTTAGAAGCCGTTACAAAGGCTGATATATAAAGAGCTAGTGAGAGAAGTTAATATACATACACATATACAGAAATATAGATATTCATATACACAGATACACAGATACGCAGATTCAACAACAATAACAAGTGTAGAATAACTCTTTTCTTCAATCCTGAGTTCATCCTGGTTACAGGAACATTCATACTCAGAGCTTCAAGTAGAAGAAGAAGAAGAAGAAAGAAAAGTTGTTGAAGAAGAACAACCATTTCATATCAAGAGTCTTCTTCAAGCCGCTCCTTCAAGAACCTCAAGAAAAACAGATCTTCTCTATCAAGAGTTCTGAAGAGATCCTGCACCCTAAAGCAAGGCTTCTTCCTGGATATTCTCTAAGTCAGGGGGAGCTTTGATTCCTTTAGAGCTTTCTATAGCTCAGTGCAATCCACTAGCTTCTCTAATTTTTTTTAACAATAGAGAAGGCATTCTAACTCTCTCAACCTCCTATACAAAGGGTTATTACTCCCTTCAAAAGTGAACCTTGGTGGCAGGGCACCTGAGCAAAAACCTGTGTTGGATTTTGAGCTCCTGATCAAAAGCTCAAAGGGTTTACTTGATCTACCTGAATCAGATCAGTTGGTGGCAGGGCACCTGAACAAAAACTTGTAGTAGATTCCTACCAGGGTGGTAGAAGAGTGGATGTACCTATTGAGAGGGAACCACTATAAATCTTCTTGTGTTGTATGTGTTGCTTATCTTAATTACTGCACTATAGCTGTGAGTAGAATTAACTAGGATTGCTAGTTGCTGTGTTAGGACTAAAGCTTAAACTGTAATTACAGTTAGCTTTCTCTTGTGCACCTCACTTTGTGTTAGGCTCTAGGGTTTCATATATCTATATACTTATTCCGCAAATTTACTCTAAGGGAGTTGAGTAGATTGTCATATTTTTTATTACTCTATTCACCCCCCCCCCTCTAGAGTTGTATCTATCCTCACTTTCAGGTTACAGCCCCATTCGGTGTGAAGCCGGTGGATCCGTGGAGAGAGTGAATCTCCCAATTATCTTGTGTGTTTCTTCTTCTTGGTTGGGTAATCTCTTTCCTTTCCTTGTGCTTCTTGCTGTGAGATTTTGTGGAGGATATGCAACCGTATTTTCCGTGATTGTTAAGAGTTTCGCTTGCAAAAATCTGAATCGAAAACATTGTTATTGAATCTCCTTTTATCCGAATTAGGAAGAACCGTTGTGGGAGCAAACTAGGCCTAGCCTTAACTTGCTCCCCAATATTGGCACACTTGTGCTAATAAGGGAGTTAATCTCAACTGAATCTCTACCGCTCTTTATCGTTTACCGCCGCTCCAAAAATATATTATTGTTGCGTTTGAAATAGCTTATGTTGAAAAGAATATATTCGTGTGTAGGTGCGGTGAGTTGTGTGCTTATTAGAGAGGTAGGTCTTAAAGACGTTGTATCGAGTCCGGCTTACGGCGAGTTTTGTGCTTGTTGGAGAGGTAGTTCCTAAGGACGTGGTATCGAGTCCCGGATTTTGGGAGCCAACCGACCCCTTTTCGTTTGCTTTTGGTCGGAGCCCTCCTCTTTATTTTCATATTCTGTGATGATGGTTATTCCGCTAGCGTAAGTAATCGCGTGTCTCGACCCGCCCTACATTATAGAGCTTGTCCTAATTACTTGCAATACAAGAAAGAAACAAGCAACACAACAAGCACACAAGTATTTATAGTGGTTCCCCAATTGGGTACATCCACTTTCCCTCCCACTTATCCAACTGATTTGTTGGATTAGGCACAAACTCCACCAATATGTTCCTCAGAGCTTACACCTTAGGTCCTCAATCTTACACACAGATTTTTTTCAGAATCCAAACTTAGAACCACAAGGGTTCCTACCCCAGAGCCCTGTAGTGCTCCTACAGCTCAGTAGTCCACTAACCACCTACCTCAGCCTTATTTTTAAGGCCTACCGCCCAGGCTTCTTATCCATATAACTTTAGGCACACAGCCCTACTCTCAGAGTGCTGCAGCACTCCTACAACTCAGTTACTATCCAGGTACCTACCTCAGTGCCCTTCAAGGCACCTACAACTCAGCCTCCTCCACGGACTACAACTCAGTGACACACTTGTCACCTACAGCTCAGTGACTCACCAGTCACCTATCTCAGGCACTAAGCCCTACACTCAGGCTGGGAGGACAGCCCTACCTCAAATCCACACTTGGATCCTACCTTAGAGAGCAGCACTCTCCTACCTCAGGCACTTAAGCCCTACAACTCAGATCCACACTTGGATCCTACCTCAGTACCCCAGCAGGGCACCTACCTCAGTGACTAATTAGTCACCTACCACTCAGGCACAAAGTGCCCTACACTCAGATTCAGATAAACTGAATCCTACAGGAAATAATCAAGTAAAATCTAAATACTAACTCAGGGATAAATCTCTGAGTCTAACTTGTTGGACTGAGCAGATATCAGTCCAGCCCACTTGTTGTAGAAGGGATGAGTCTTCTTCTACAGCAAACCTCTTCTTTGCTGCACATGTGAGCAGCTATCTGTTGTTGAAGGCTTACACCCCTTCATACAACTATCTTCTCTTGCTGATAGATTGAATCAGCCAACTTGTTCTTCAATGAACAATCCTGCTGAACTGGAAGAAGCTTCAGCTATATTTTCCTTCTGGCTTTCACTAGTAGACTTTGCTTTCAAGCTTGTCGAAGAAGATGAAGTCCACCCGCCTCTTTTTCCTTTTCCGCTTTCGTTCTTGTTTTTTGTTAACCCTAATCTTCTTTTCTTCTCTTCTTTTTATATCTGTTGATTTGAATCAACGACACAATTTAAATGTGGGCCCAGTTAAGTATGATGAGCGCCACCTCCCTCAAAAGAAGACAGATAGTAGCTTTTGGCGATACTGTAGCTTTCCCGTAACTGCATTAAGTATTAGGACTGGGCTCGACGATCGTCGATCTGAGATCGATGAACTTTGTGTTGTGCTCGACAAACTTTAGAATCTTTACCTTTAACTTGAGCTCGGCGAAAGGCGGGCTCAAGTCGATGAACTCTGAATCTTCAACCTTTAACCTAAGCTCGACGATCTGTGAGCTGAGCTCGACGAACTCTGAATCTTCAACCTTCAACCTTCAACTTTAGCTCGACAAAAGGCGGGCTCAGGTCGATGAACTCTGAATCATCAACCTTTAACTTGAGTTCGACAATCTGTGAGCTGAGCTCGACGAATTCCACTTTCTGTACTTAGAAAATTTCTGTTAGCTTTGTCTCTGCGGTTCCTTCTTCACAGCTGAGACACTTCTGTCTCAACTGTTTATCAACTGTCTCAGCGGTTTCTTCTTCACAGCTGAGATAGTTTTCTGTATCAGCGGTTATTTCTTCACAGCCGAGACTGTCTTCTGTCTAAGCGGTTTAGCTAAGAACAACACTTCTCTCAACGATATGTGTTGAGCTTCTCAGCTGTCTCAGTGGTTCTGCTGAGACATTCTTCTCAGCTGTCTTAGTTGTCTCAGTGGTTATGCCTTAGTCAAATTATCTGACATCCAGCTTTCTCTTCCTATTCACCTGTCCAATCAAGGACAACCTGCATACAACAACTCAAGCATACATCAAATACATTATATATGTATGTCATTGACCAGTTTGACTTCTTTCAAATCTGGAACATTAGGGTCAATGGACCCAACAGGCTTCACACATCATACATATTCCGTACTTTGATTTCGGATCTAAATGCAATACAAACGTGGATGCACGGATCTACCCGTCGAGAGAACCACTTCTACGTTCTTGTGGAGCATCTACCCTCAAATGCCAAAACGAAGGACTACACAAGTCCAAGGAAGAGGATCGTTACCCTAGAAGTCCGTTTTGGTGCCATGGGAGAGATTTTAGCTGGATAGGAACAACCGCAATGGCATTTCCTCCGTAGTTTCGAACTCATCTTGCGAATCTGAGCCCCGAAACTCCAACGGCAGCGAAAACTCCTTTGTCCAACGCTGCTCCTCCTTCTTCAGCCGCTAAGCCCAAAAATCTCAAAAGAATGAAGTGAAAACGACACTTCCAAGGCTTTAAACTGAGCTATAGCCGCACGGTAACTAGCTACCGCTGTGCGGTACCTCAATCGATGGCTAGATTCGCATGCCCATCACCCAAGACCTCCAATCACAGGTCGACACCTGGCCACGCCGTAACTGCCCTATTACCGCCGCGCGGTAACCCACTACCGTCGCGCGGTAAGAAGGCGTCGGTTATGAAACCAGCCCCTACAGCCACGCGATTACTATTACCGCCGTGCGATATCAACCTGAGAGCTTTGCCAACTAAATTGACTCTACTACCGTCAGCGGTATCTCTACCGTTGGGTGATTGCTTCCTGAAATCTCTACCACCCCACTCAGGCACTACCGTCGGCGATAACAACCTATCATCGCGCAGTAGACTCTGCGTCGTACCAACTCGATGCTCTCGATGCTTGACGCTACCGCGTCGCGGTATCTCTACTGCCACGCGGTACCTCGTAGAGAGTTATTCTGACTTAAGCAGTTTTCTCTATAGCCGACGTTAACCCTACCGTCGGGCGGTATCTCGCAGAAATCATTTCCTGCTTCAGGAAACTTGGGACGTTACATTGGTATTCCAAGGTGTCCAATGGATCTCTGAAAAGAAGAAATGTTAATCTGCAAGGGAAGTTCTTGGCTGACATGATTGAGTAATCTCTCTTATAAAAGTTGGCTCTCATGACAGATCAAAGAATATGGTTGAGTTGATGGCAAGGGTGAGTCTAATAAAGCAAAAAAATTCACTTTAAGTAAAATATTGTTGTGTATAAACACTCACACAACGATATTGTTGTGATTACACTCAAAGGAAAGCCGAAATTCACTCTAAGTAAAATATCGTTGTGTACAACACTCACACAACGATATCATTGTGATGACACTCTAAGGAAAGCAGAAATTCCTTCTAAGTAAAATACTATTGTGTGTATGAACATCACACAACGATATTACTATGTTAAACTCAAAAAGACGGGATTTCAAATTGACGGAGGTGTCGAAAGTAAATGTTAAATCAATCTTTTCTAGAAAGTGTTCTAGCACGATTTTTCTATTGATTCGAATGTTAGAATTCTCAGAGATAAAAAATGAGAAGAGAGGGTCGTTAAACCCTAACCTTGTGAACTTGGAATGCTCAGCTAGTTGGCCATCAACGAGCAATACAACAGTAAACTTTGTTATCTATCAAGTAAAATTTCTGAAGAAGTAAAACATCAAGAAGAAAGAAAGCTCTCATTCTAGAGAGCAAGGAGACTTCTACTCATAAGGAAGTTCAGAACTGATCCTGCTATCAAGATAAACTTGTTGTTGATTAGGTGCTGATTCTGAAGAAGGATTTTCATTGTAAAGCCTATGAAGACTCAAAACCTCAAAGTGATATCATTATTGAGTCTAGATTATTGTAACAAATTCATTTTACTTCTGTTGTCGTAAGATCTCCTTAAGATCTGAGTGTAGGGATTTGTTGATGACCTGAGTGTAGGGCGTTGCTGGAAGCCTCAGGTAGGGTCTTATAAAGGTTTGAGGTAGGATTCATCACTGAGCTGTATGATCCAAGGTGTGGATCTGAGCTGTAAGATCTTTGATCTAAGATATTGGAGGAGTTGGCTTAGTCTAGCACACTGTTAGATAATTAGCGTGGACAGTGAATGTATTCATAATTGGGGAACCACTATAAATATGTGTGTTTTTGTGTGATTTTTGTGTGTTTTTTATGTGATAGCTTACTTGCAAAAACATAAAAAGAACTAAAAATCAGAAACAACTATTCACACCCCCCCCCCCTTCCTCTTAAGTGATTTTACTACCCTTAATCTTTCAACGATAATGGAGATAGCCTTCTTCATTTGGACTCCAGTCAACAAACAATTGTCGGAGTTGCCTTTAGTTACCACCGAGCGGGAGATTTATCAGCATGTGATAAGGGTTTACAAAAATGGCTTTCAACTTTCGCCGAGTCTTTATTCAAATATCAATTGTCAGGTTTCTCATAATAACAAAGCTACCGTTAGTGATAGTGGTTATCATCAATAGTACTCAACTCAGAGCACGACATCCATCATTCGTCACTAGGGTGTACATTTGGTCCGGGCCCAGCCTTGCAAAGGCCTAGGCCTGGGCAGGTTCGTTCCTAGGCCCGATCAAGGCCAGGGGGCCTATTTAGGCCTCCATTTTGGCCAAAATCCTAGCCCGGTGCCCGACCCAGGCTAGGCCCTAGCTAGTCCCAGCGCAGGTCTGGCCCGAGCCCAGCACCATGTTAGTCTTTGCATTGTTTATGTCCAGTCGGGCACCATGCAATATATTTATGAATAAATAATTTTATAATTATCACTCGTACCCGAGCCCAACCTGGGCTTACCAGGCTTTATGGACAGGTCTATTCGTCATGGTCCATTTTTCTTGTACTGTTTGATATTATACCAGTATAACTTGTGTTCTATAAAGACAAATAAGCTAGAACAAATAAATATTGAGATTTATAATTCTCAAATTAAAATATGCAAAACGCATGTTTTAACATATTTTATGACCAAAATTTTACTAGCAGCCACTAAGACTTTGTTTGGGACTCCAATGATGGTGGATAATGTAGCGGTGAAAACCCAGTGGTGGCTTTTGACCTGCCATAAAAGCTATTTTGAAAAAGCTGTAGATTCTTTGAAAAATCTCAATTGCTTCGCAAAAATGTGTTTATGTTTTTCTATTTGGAAGAAAATATTTTTAATAAAAGTTGCTTAACTTTTAAATAATAAAAATATATTATATACTAATCATTTATCACATAATACGTAAATATTATATAAATCATAAATCAACATGTTACAAAAGGTCAACGGCTAGAAACAAAAATGCGAAAGGGTGAAGAATTGTGAAGGGAGGAAGAAAACCTTTGAATAAAAGGAAAGTTGAAAACAGAAAAAGCTGCCAAACACCTTTTTTGTAAAAACTCTTTTCAAAAGCCCATCAATTAGATACAGCTTAAAAAGGATAATGACTACAAAAATGTAGCTTTTTTTCATCACCACCACCACCCTAAACAGCCTAAATCTTGACCTCACTAATAGTATAGATGCAATATTTTGACTTATCAAACTTCTTCAACTTAGAAAACTATTTGGCGGATTAATTTTATGCCTACAATAACCTTTATAGATTGTGATCACAAAGAACATTGAGTGACAGAAATTAACAACACTCAAGCCTTTATCCCACTATAGTGGGGTCGGCTATATGGATCCTTTGTTGCCATTGTGCCCTATCTTTTGTCATAATCTCACTAATGCCTAAGTACATCATATCTTTGCGTATAGTTTCATTCCAAGTCTTTATTGGTCTACCCCTCCCTCGTTTAACATGCCTAGTGACCTAGACTCTCACAACGCCTAACAGGTGCATCTAATGGTCTCCTTTGTACATGTCCAAACCATCTTAGTCGAGCTTCTCTCATCTTCTCTGCAATTGGTGCTCCTGTCTTAAACCTGATACATTCATTCCTAATTTTATCCAGTCTCGTGTGTCCACACATCCACCTAAGCATTCTCATCTTTGCAACTCCCATTTTTTGCTCATGTACACAATTCACCGTCCAACACTCAGAACCATAGAGCATCGCTGGTCTAATTGCAGTATGGTAAAACTTTCCCTTGAGTTTTAATGGTACTTTACGATCACATAAGATCCCTGACGCGCCTCTCCACTTCAACCAACCCGCTCGGATTCTATGTGTCACATCTTTATCAATACCTCCGTCTTTTTGAATTATCGATTCAAGATACTTAAAACATTCACTAGGGAAAATATCTTGATCACCCAACTTAATAACGACGCCATCCGTCCTTACAATATATGAGAACTTCAGATTTATTCAGAACTTATGTTTAGATTTGTGTTTTATAGAATATCAAACATCCCTTCTAATAACTAGAAATAATAGAAATTAAGTGCAAAAAATAACATTGTGAAAATATGTGATACTTGACCAACCGCATAAAGCTGTGTAATAGTTAGCTAAACTTGGGAGGCAAATGAAAATCATTCTCCTACACACAAACACCAGCAAAAAAATTAGAAAGCAAGACGATTTACTGAAACACATCAAATAACCCCTCCAAAGGACAATGAATCCATTGACAAGGACGAGGCCTAGCTACACCAGTACATAAAGTGCTCATCCTTCCTATGATTGCTAACAAGTCCCCCGCATTTGAGGCAGATGAAGCTGCTCCCATCGGAGAAAGCATCCACCATGATCTGCATTCTTCCGCTCTTTGCGAGTATGGATTCTTCGCTCACACCGGCCAGAGAGACCGGGTTGACAGCCTCAGGCTGTTCGGGTGGCGGTGTTGCAACAGGATTTAGTGGCCGAGCCTCAGCTAGTGCGCACTCCGCGAACAAGGAGGACAGATCATCGACGGCAGAATTTGCTTGCAGTCTATTGATGTAGAGTTCTTGCGCACGGTTGAGAGTACTTAAAACGGCCTGCTCTCCACCCTCGGACCTCATAGCCATCACCACCTGTTGATGGATAGAAACTAAGAAAGTCAATATCAGGGGGCAGTTTTGCGAACATAACCTGCATTATTAAGCTCATCCAAGAGCGGATATCCTTCTTAATGATTTTATTTCCATGAAACATGAAGCATCATCCCATTAAAGAAAAAAATAACCAAAACAATCTAGTATATTTAAGGGTCACTTTGATTTGAAGGGGTGGAAATTGGAAGGAACGATAAATGCAATTTATTTCATAATTTTAACTTCAAAATGTCTGTTCCAAAAAAAAAATCAACCGGAACATCTTACTTTATTAACTTCTAACGGCATAAGACAGTTTTAACAGTGAATTGAAAGAAAAAAAAAACATCAGTCAACATTATTATAATGAAATTGTCTTTATTTGATAAAATTTAAAAAAAAGTAAAAAATTTAAGATGTATTTCAAAGGCTCCACATGTCTTTATAAATATAAAAATTTGAGACTTAATTTTCCCCCATAATTAATAGGTGATCAGAATCATTTTTGCCGTTGATAAGCATTTTTACTGTCATAAATCAAAGGATAAACCAAACTAACATCCATATTTAACATTAAAACACTACTAATAAAACCATGAATCCCAGTATCCATTAGAATAATTTCTAAGTTAGAGGTTAGTGGCAAAAAGAACTGAATACACTATTTTAAGCATATCTCTCTTCAATTTTAAGATGAAGCAAGGGAAATATCAGTAACCCACCCAGATAGGGAAGTTGATGTCACCCCTGCAGTACAACTTAACTGCACTGCACAGCAACCCAAAGTCACGGCAGCATTCCAAATGGCTGCAATATTATGCCCAGGCTGATGGAGGTTAACATGATCCGGCAGATACCACAAGAAGAGCTAACTATCGTACTTTAATTGAGAAGGGACTAATTGTTTAGGCAAAATACCACAACAGAGAACATGGGACATAGTAAACCCCAGGAACACATTTAAATATTCACTTTTTTCTTGGTCGAATACAATGGTAGTAACATGTTCTGCGGGCATTGCTGCTTGTGGAAGAACTGTTATTGTTACGTAGAAAAACGAAAATGTGAAGTGCAATAATTTTATTACTTCAAGTTCAGTTGTCAAATACAAGATCATATACACATATATATAGGTGGGAGTAGTGGCCAAACCATGGTGTGAGATTAATCTATATAAGAGAGAGATCTCCTAATGAGCCAAGGAAGTGGGGTTTTATATTGAGCTTTTAAATATATATATTTTCTATAGTCCGCGGCAAGTTGGAGCATACAGATTATAGGCATAAAGCATGGAAAAGAACGGTTGGTAGAGGGGGCGAGTAATACCAACGCAAGGGAGAGACTCGGCAAGGGGGAGGGCCGGCCGGCAGAGAGAGAGAGAGAGAGAGAGTTAGGGTTGGAGGAGAAAAAGGAGCAGCCCTCTTTCACTTAATTGATCCAAAGATGAAAAACCACAAGCCAAAATTCACCCTCTTATATTTGAGGGGTCAAATACAACACACATAAAAGCTTAATAATAAAATAAAGGACTTGGGTTCAATCCTGTCCCGCGGAGCCGACCGCATCTCCCGCGGCACGAGCCACTCCCGCTGAACAGCCCGGTTCCGCGTCTCCTACGCCGCGAGCCGCTCCGGCTAAATCGCCCAATTTCGTGCCTCCTGTGCCGCGAGTCGCTCCCGGCTCGCGTGGCCTTCGCGTGTACACCTGCAATGGAGGGTCTTCCTCCTGCAGATCGGTAATAGTACCGCCGTCTGAAAAATTGGTCTTATCCTCAAGGCAGTAGTCCAGAAATTGTCGGCAAAAATCATCTCGGAGTAGCCAAGTGGTGTCGCTGGTCGGGCGGTGGCGCCATGCAACGCGGATCTCTTCCGGGGCGGCGTCCTCGGGTAAGTGATGTCGGCGGTCGAGAATGGCCTCAAGGTACAATGGTTCAGAGCCAGAATAGTCGAGGTCGGACGGAATATGGTCCACCACAGGGTGGTCTCCTACCACCCGCCGAAGCTGCGAGACATGAAAAACCGGGTGAATGTGACTGCTGCTAGGAAAGAGTAGCCGGTATGTCACGGCCCCGATGTGTCTTAAGACTTCAAAGGGGCCGTAAAAATGCGGTGCCAACTTTGGGCACGTCCACCGTGCGACGGTGAGGTGGCGGTATGGGTGGAGCTTGAGAAAAACCTCCCCCACTTGGAAAGAGAGATCCCGGAGCTTCTGGTTGGCAAAGGATAGCATCTTCGCTTGGGCCCGTCGGAGATGGTGCTTCAAACTATCGAGGATGATGTCGCGATCCTGGAGATGGTCGGCCAAACTGGCCACGGGGCACTCCCCCGGATGGTGTCGGACGACCGATGGCGGCGGTCGTCCATAGACTGTTTCGAACGGTGATGTGTTCGCCGCATGATGATAAGTTGTGTTATAAGAGTACTCCACCCAGCACAGCCATTTGGCCCAAGTACCTGGCCGCTCGTCGATGAAATAGCGAAGATAAGTCTCTAAACACCGATTGAGCACCTCAGATTGCCCGTCCGACTGCGAGTGATAGGTCGTACTCATGTGTAGGCGAGTGCCTTGTAAACGGAAGAGGGATGTCCAAAAGCTGCTGATAAACAGAGGGTCGCGGTCGCTTACGATGGAGTGAGGGAACCAATCATGTAGGCGCACGATCTCGGAAATGAAACTGTCGGCCACGGTGGCGGCCTTGTAAGGGTGGCAGAGAGGAATAAAGTGTGCATACATCATGAGGCGGTCCACGACCACCAAGATGCAGTCGAACCCGCTCGAAAGGGGAAGTCGGGTGATAAAATCCATAGAGATATCCACCCAGATGCGCTTCGGAACCGGAAGGGGCTGAAGTAGTCCGCTGGGAAATATCGTCTTGTACTTCGCTTTTCGACAAGACAAGAGGCCGCCACGTAGGCCTTGACCTGGTGGAGAAAATGAGGCAAATATATGGACGCCTCCAATCGCCGATAGGTGTGGAGAGCACCCTCATAGCCTCCCGACGGAGTGGAATGGAACTCGTCTAACAAACGTGGTATACTGGAAGAGGTACCTAAAAGCACGAGGCGTCCCCGATGGAATAGGCGGCCTCCGATGAGCGAGTACGGCAGATGAGCTTCTGGGTTAGCCAAAAGGGCAGTCCGGATGGCCGCTAGGTGGGGGTCCCGTTCGACGTCCTGCTGGATTGTGGTCGCATCGTCTCAAACCATCCGAGAAATGGTGGATAACTCCGGTGCTTGCGTTTGACGGGATAGGGCGTCTGCCGCCCAATTCAACCGACCAGAGCGGAACTTAATGGTGAAGCCATAACCCAACAATTTGGCCACCCAAAGTTGTTGTGTCGGAGTCGCTATCTTTTGTTGTAGCAAGTAGCGAAGACTGTGATGGTCGGTGCGGACCACGAATGGGCGGCCAAGGAGATAGGGACGCCAATGCTAGACTGCGAAAACGAGGGCCATGAGTTCATTCTCGTAAGTCGAACGACTTTGGATTGCCACCGAGAAGGCGCAACTTTAGTAAGCAATAGGCCGCCCGGATTGCATCAGAACGGCGCCGATGCTCGTGCCAGAGGCGCAACATTCCACGAGGAAAGGTTGTTGAAAATCCGGCATGGCCAAAACCAGCCCTTGAACTAGGGTTGATTGGAGCGCGGCGAAGTTGGCCATGGCGGTGGGCAGTCACGAGAACGAGTCGTCTTCCGAGAGCTTTAACAACTGGGTGAGGGACCGTCTTCCGAGAGCTTTAGCAACTGGGTGAGGGGTCGGGCCAACACGTCGTAGTCTTTAATGAATCGCCGATAGTATCCAGTGAGGCCGAGAAACCTGAGAACATCCCAAAGGGACGTGGGTGTCGGCCACTAGAGAACCGTCTGAATCTTGTCTTCATCCATGGTCACGCCGTCGGCCGAGATGGTGTGGCCCAAGTAGCTAACTGTCATCGTGCTGAAGGAGAACTTCTTGCAATTGACGGCGAGGTGGTGTTGCCGAAGCGTCAAGAAGGTACGACGGACATGTAGTATGTGTTCCTGCCAAAACCGACTAAAGACCAAGAGGTCATCAAAAAAAACTAGCACATGCTTACGTAGTACCGGGCGGAATATATCATTCAGCGTTGCTTGAAAAGTAGTCGAGGCGTTGGTAAGCCCGAACAACATAACCAGAAATTCGAAGTGTCCGTCATGAGTCCGGAAAGCGGTCTTCGAAACATCGTCCAGTCGGACCCGGATTTGATGGTAACCCGCCCGAAGATCAAGCTTCGTGAAGTAGGCAGCGTTGTGAAGCTCATCTAGAAGCTCCTGAATTACCGGAATGGGATACTTATCCAAGACCGTGACTTTGTTGAGCTCCCTGTAATCAACACAAAAACGCCAACTCCTGTCTTTCTTGCGAACAAACGGGACCGGGCTAGAGAACGGGTGAGCGCTGGGTCGAATGAGGCCACCCAGCATCTCCCGCACAAGGCGTTCGATCTCGTCTATCTGGGCATGGCCGTAACGGTAGGGACGTACGGAGACGGCCGCCGCACCTGGATGGAGCACAATCGGGTGATCGGTCGGTCGCGCCGGTGGAAGGCCCTGTAGTGCGAAAAAATATCTGGGAAGTGCTCGAGGAGGTGCTGAAAATTTGCGGCTAGCGGCAAGGAAACGGTCTTCACCATTTGTAGGGGCCATAGCCAAGCAGAAAAGTGCACGTCCGCTACCCGAGTGAGAGCTCAAAAAGAGACCGATGATCGTAGGATAGCCGAATCTCCCACCAAACGGTAAGGGTTGCCCTTGTGCTGAAAGAGCATGATCATAGTGGCCCAATTCACGCGAACATCCCCCAAGGTTTGAAGCCAAGACAGCCCCAAAATGACGTCGATACCGCCCAACTCGAACACATAGAAATCCGCCGTGAGCAGGCACGACCCCACGGAAAGTGTCAAATTCGAGCTTTGCCCCAGGGTCGGCCGCCGGCGGCCATCACCCAAGCAAACAGAGAAGTACGGGGAAGGTGAAGTAGGTAGGGCAAGGTCGCGCGCCAATTGCGGCGAAATGAAGTTGTGGCTTGCTTCGCTATCGATCATCACAATCATGGGACGGTCGAGAATCAATGCGGCCATGTTGGGGCTTGCGGGTCCGGAATCGCCCCCGCGTTGCGGCGCTATGCGGTAATGGCTTAACTGGCTGCCCCGTGGATCCGCCCGAGGACCTTTGATATAAAGATTAGTATGCGCCTTTGACCTTCAGGCCGGTCTTTTGGTGCAGTTGGTAGCGCTAAGTCCTCTCAAGTGGTATCAGAGGGGTCGCGGGTTCGAAACCCCGGGTCGTTTCCGGGGGGGGATTGTTGGGGCTTGCGGGTCCGGAATCGCCCCCGCGTTGCGGCGCTATGCGGTAATGGCTTAACTGGCTGCCCCGTGGATCCGCCCGAGGACCTTTGATATAAAGATTAGTATGCGCCTTTGACCTTCAGGCCGGTCTTTTGGTGCAGTTGGTAGCGCTAAGTCCTCTCAGGCCATCTTCATTGTCTGAGGTTCGATAAGGCCTCCCACGGAGTAGAATGGAAGGTCCAGCACATGGAGGGCCGCGCGGTCAGTCTCAGGTGGGGTGTCATCATCATGAATGGCGAGGTCGTCGAAATCGTCCATAGTGATTTCAGGATCATAATCGCCAAAAAGGGCGTGAAACTCCTTCTCCGAACAAACATGGTTTGGGGAATAGGGTTGCTGGCAATGGAAACACAACCACCTGCGGCGTAGTTCGTTGTAGTCGTTGTTGGAGAAACGGTGGGGAGGTTTGGCGCTCCCCGGGCGAACACCCCCACCCGGTGGCAGACGCGGGTCCAGGTCACGGGTAGTATGGAAACAGTTGTTGGACTATCCGCCGGGCGGATGGTGGCGGTGACCGAGATCCGCTTCTGCCGCGCGAGCAAGCTCCAAGGCTTCCGAGACCGTTCGAGGATGATGTGTGCGGATGCAAGAACGGATGGTGGGTAGCATCCCCTAAAGAAAGAACCCCAAATAGTGGTCGGGAGGAAGGCCCGGAACCTGCGTGATAAGCGCTACGAAATCATCGATGTAACCATCCAGATCGGCCGTTTGGCGGATGCTGCAGAGGCGCTCAATGGCGGAGCCGGTGTAACGCGAGTCATAACGACTTATCATCTCATGCTTGAAATTGTCCCACGAAATCGCGGGTTGAACTTGGAGGAGCCAACACGCCTAATGGAGGGCCGACCCGTCGAGGCCGACAATGGCCGTGCCGACTCTGTCCGCCGGCGGAGTGAGGTGAAGGTTAAAGAACTGCCCCGCGTGTGCGACCCATCCCATCGGGTCCGCGCCGGAGAACGAGGGAACGTCGAATGTTAGGGTAGAACGACCGGGAGGAGGTGCGGGGGCGGTGGAAAGCAAATGCAGCGGCATCCCTAAAATAGAGCCCGTGTCAGCAGAAGAGGTCGATCTCGTCGGCTGCGCCTGGGAGGACGGGGACGCGATGGCGTCGAGGAGCGCGAGGACAGCCTGACCGCCGAGGATCGCGTCGATGGAGGACTGGATGGCGTCCAGGCGGTCTTCGTGGTTGTCGAGGCTGGCGCGCGTCGTCCACCCTGTCGAGGGTTCTGACGGCTGTGCTGCGGTGGGTGTTCGGTGCAATCGGCGGCGCTAGGGCAGGCTGAGATGGCAGGTCGGACCAGTTAATACCAATGCAAGGGAGAGGCTCGGCAAGAGGGAGGGTCGGCCGACAGAGAGAGAGAAAGTTAGGGTTAGAGGAGAGAAGGAGCATCCCTCTTTCACTTAATTGATCCAAAGATAAAAAACCACAAGCCAAAGTTCACCCTCTTATAGTTGAGGGGTCAAATATAACACACATAAAAGCATAATAATAAAATAAAGGACCTGGGTTCAATCCTATGAGCCGACCGCATCACCTGTGGCACGAGCCGCTCCCGCTGAACCGTCTGATTCTGCGTCTCCTGTGGCGCGAGCCGCTCGCGCTGAATCACCCAATTCTGCGTCTCCCGTGTCACGAGTCGCTCCCGCCTCGCGCGGCCTTCGCGTGTACACCTTTCATGGAGGGTCTTCTGCCTGTAGATTGACAATCTACTTCAATATGTTTGGTGTGTTCATGAAAAATTGGATTCTCAGTGATATGGATGACAACTTGATTATCACAGTAGTGGATGACCAGAGAGGGGAGGTCGATACCAAGGTTAGTAAAAAGACTCTCCACCCAAGTGATTTCGGAAACAGCAGATGTCATCGAACGTTATTCAACTTTTGTAGAGGAGCGTGCCACCACTATTTGTCACATGCTCCGCCAAGTGACTAGGTGCCCTCTAAATGTGCAATAACCACTCGTAGAACAAAGATCATCAAGCGAACCAACATAATCTGCACCATAATATGTAATTAATAATAGAGAAGGAGATGACTTATAAACAATCCTTTGTCCCGGGGCTTCCTTCAGATACCGGAGGATCCGATCAACAACTTAAAGTGTGATATCTGAGAAGTATGCATGAACCGTGTGACAATGAGATAAGCTTGCAAACAGGCCACCATAGTACTCTGGATTAGGGAGAAGTGAATCAGAGTCGGACTCGTGAGAACAAAGCTTGTTATTGATATCCATTCGTGTGTCAGCACACTTGCAACCCAAGTAGTCGGCATCTTGTAAAAAATCGATGCAATACTTACGTTGAGACATAGCAAATCTGTCAGGTTGCCGAACAAGCTCAATACCTAAGAAGGATTGGAGGCCCAAATCTTTGATCTGAAAATATGAGGTCAAGTGCTTCTTAATCATAGAGATACCATTCAAGTCATCGCCCGTAATGATAATATCATCAACATACCCAAGAAGTATCATCGTACCTGTTAGATTTTATGGAGCCTTGGCGGACTGGCGGTTTGGTCGGGCGGCCTGGCAGTTAGGTAGTCTGCTGGTTCGGTCTTGGCGGACTAGAAGATTCGCGGTCTGGCGCTTACTTAGTCCAAGCTGTTTAAAGGTTTTGACGGACTGAAAGCTTAGTACAAGCGGACTGGTTAGCCTTAGCGGACAAGTTCTCGCTGTGTTGCGAACTGTCTCTGACGGCCTGATCAGGAGACTAGCAAGCTATGTTGGGTTCTTGCTCTTATCTCATTGTAGCGGTCTTGACGAACATACATGAAGTCGCGGCGGATAGAGGCACAGCTGAAGCTGCGGTCTGGAGAGCAGCTGAAGCTGCGGATACCAGTTTGAAGCGGACTGTTGTTCACAGTTAGCGGAAGCGGACTGTTGTTCACAGTTAGCGGCAGCGGACTGCTAGTGGAGTCCGACGAATACCAGTCTGGAGCGGACAGTGCCTAACCGCTTAGTTGTTGCGGTCTAAATGTTGTAACCGCACAGTCCGCATTGTGTATTTTAATCTCACATCGGCTATTGTATTTTTCCTTCTTTCTTTTCTCCCTAGTACTTTTTGGTGAAATGAAAAACTTAATATTTAGATTTTCTCACATGGTATCACAACTCTCCCGATCCTTGTGGTTTCTGCTTTTCTAACCGCCAGTTGCTCTGTTATGATCCTTGCGGTTTTCGGCTTCTAACTGTCCGCCTCTCGTGGTTTCTCCAGTCTGCGCGGATTCTTTTTTTTTAAAATCGCTCGCCTTTAGCGGTTTCTTCAGTCCAACTTGTGGTCTCTGCAGACTCCGGCTTTTTTAACCACCCGCTGGTCCTTACTTTTATCCGCACGGATTCTTTTTCTAGCCGCATTCTTCATGGCGGATAACGAGTGCTCTTCTTACTGTTTATCTGCATCTTCTTCTCAAACCGCACCAACTCTTTCTACTCCTTTTGACAACCTTGGAACTGTTTCCAAGTTAACTGGCCTGAATTATCCAGACTGGAGTGTTTCGTTTGTGTTCTTGTTGAGCTCTCAACGCAAACGTCATCATCTCACTGATGAACCTCCAGCTCGTGGATCTGTTGCCTTTGATGATTGCGTTGCAAATGATGTTTGGTCAGGACATGACTTGTTAATAATCTCTCTGATGAGTGCTTACCGGTTATTCGACATGATGAGACTGTTAAGGCTGCTTGGAATCATCTTGCTGCTCAGTATTCGAAAGACACTTAGACATCGCGCATATACACGTTGTATGCTGATTTGTTTGCCCGCCCCACTTTGACTCGTGCTGCTGCTAATCAGAAAGTGCAAGCTCTTGGTGTTGAAATTCTACAACATCGTCGTTCGTTTTCTGCTGATCTAGCTGAGCAGCACAAACACTTCCAGGAACTTCTGGTTATGTGTTATCTTCTTCTCCTTCCAAAGTCTTATGTCATGATACGACAACAGATTATTAGCGAAGCTAATTCACCCACTCTTGATACCACTGCTGCTCGTATTGCAGTTGCTACCACTCTTCTTCAGCGACCTCTGCTTGTCTCCCCACCCAATCCTGATACTTTTGCTCATCAGGTTTGCTCTGGTAATTCTAGCTGTCGTGGAGGTCATACTAATGGGCGGGGTGGGACTCGTCGTATCTGTTCTCACTATAGCAAGACAGGTCATCTTGTTGATCGTTGCTGGACTAAGTATCCTCATCTTCGCCTATTTGCGGGCGAAAACACAAAGAAGTCCACGTCTCTTGCCTCCACCTCTTCTACAAGTATTAATGTTGTCACTCAGGGAAGTGGTTGATTGATTCTGGCGCCACTAATCACATGACCGGTGATTCTGCTTTGTTCTCTTGCTTGAACAAGCATAACCGGTCTCCTCCGGTTTTTGTTGCGGATGGTAATCCGTCTCCTGTATGCGGGACCGGTAGAGTCTGTGTCACTCTGACTTTGCCGCTTGAGGACACACTTTCTGTCTCGTCTTTTTCGTGCAATTTACTCTCTGTTCTTACTCTTTGTAAACAGTTGAACTGCATGGTTGTCTTTACTTCTACTACTTGTTCTTTTCAGGATTCACACACCAAGAAGAAGATTGTCACTGGAACAGAAAGCAATAGACTCTTCTTCCTCGACAATGTCACTGCTTTCTCTGCTTCTCTTCTGCAGTGATATTTTTATTTTGGTCATCCTCCTCCTCGTCTCATCTACCAACTCCTACCAGATTTACCCAGGGAGGACTCCTCCTTTAACTGTGAGACCTGCCAACTTGGCAAGCATCATCGTTCTCCTTTTCAGCAAGACAAGGACGTAGCTCGTCTCGTCCATTTGAACTTGTTCATTCAGATGTTTGGGGTCCTGCCCCTGTTAGGATTGTTGGTAGAGGAAGTTTATATTTTGTTACGTTTGTTGATGATTTCTCTCGCTATATTTGGTTGTATCTTTTAAGAGAGCATTCTGAACTTTATTCTGTGTTCACGACATTTTATAATGCAATACAAACTCAGTTTGATGTTTCTCTTAGTCAACAATTTTTCGATTTTTTTTCTTTACCTCTCTGTGTTTTTGGCTGCACAGCGTTTGTGCATTCTCCGCCTCCTGGTCGTGACAAGCTTTCATCTCGCTCAGTAAAGTGCGTCTTTCTGGGCTATTGTCCGACCCAAAAGGGGTATCGGGTGCTTTGATCCCCTGCTGAAGAAACAGTTTGTTTCTGCTGATGTTACATTCTCCGAAGATATGTCTAATTTTTTCTCGAGCTTTTACTCTCTCCCCGTTTGATTCTTCACTGTTTCTTCTTATTATTTCCACACCTACATCTGCGTTTGTTCCAGCTTCTATGCCATTATCTTCTCCTCTCATACCAGTTCCTTTGTCTTCGTCTCTATCTTCTGATTCTCTCTTGTCTTTGGAGCTGTTGCTGACAGTTCCTGGACCAGTAATCTCTGCAACAGATAGATCTACTACAGAAGACAAGTCAAATCTTGACCTTCTTATTGCTCTGTGAAAGGGGGTTCAAACGTACTCTAAACATTCCATTCATGATGTGGTCTCTTATGCTCGTCTATCCCCAACTGAAAGGAGAAATTTGCTCTTGGGGCAGTCTCGGCAAATGCTGTCCTGGTTAACTATCAGGAGACTCTTGTTATTCCGCATTGGAAAGCGGCAATAGATGAAGAAATGAAAACCTTAACCGAAAGGTGTACTTGGACTCTTGTCCCTACTCCTTTAGGCATAGATGTGGTTGGTTAGAGGTGAATTTTTGTCATCAAATTTCATTCGAATGGCACTATTGATTGCTATAAGGCTCGCTTGTTGTCAAAGGCTTTACTCAAACATATGGTGTGGACTTTTTTGATACATTCTCCCCAGTTGCTCGTATAAGCACTATCTGTGTTCTTTTCTCTCCTTGCCCTTGGGGGGGGGGGGGTTGCTGTTAATAGGGGTTGGGATATGCGCCAGTTAGAAGTTGAAAATGGTCTTCCTGTATGGTAATCTACAAAAGGTGGGTGTTACCTGGAGCAACCTCCTGGGTATGTGCTCAGGGGGAGTCTCAGTTAATATTCAAGTTATGAAAGAAAATTTATGGTCTAAAACAAAGCCCCCGGGCCTGGTTCGAGAAGTTCAGCAAGGTTGTCTCTCTTATTAGCTTCACTCGCAGTTCTATTGATCACTCTCTTTTTGTTCGCAAGACTAATAAGGGGCTTGTGATTTTTACTGTCAATGTGGATGATATTCTCCTTATCGGTGATGATAAGAAAGGACTTAATCTATCAAAGAAGCATCTTCGGCAGCATTTTGTTGCAAAGGATATGAGCTCTCCTAAGTACTTCCGGAGAATAGAAATCTTGCGGAAACACAACTTTGTGGTTCTCTCACAATGGAAGTAAGCATTAGATTTTTTGAAAGAAACTGGTCTTCTTGGGGTAAGACCTGTTCGTTGTCCTACGACCGTTGGTGATGACAAGAGTTGGACGGAAGATTCACCGCTTCTTTCTGATAAACTATGTACAGGCGATTTGTGGGCAAACTAATATATCTGACTGTTACCAGACCTGATATTTGTTATGCAGTAGGGAAGGTTAGTCAGTTTATTCAAGCTCCCAGAGAGTGTCATCTTCATTCCGCGTTAAAAATTTTGGAGTATATAAAAAGAACTCCAGGTAAGGAGTTATTATTTCGAAAACATAATCATCTGAAGGTTGAAGCATATTCTGATGCTAGTTATGCAGACAATAAATAAGATAAAAAGTCCACCTCTGATTTTTGCACCTTTGTGGGAAGGAATCTTATCAACTGGAAGATCAAAAAACAGTATGTTGTGTCACGATCAAGTTCTGAAGCTGAGTACCAGAGCATGACATCAACCGCTTGCGAGTTGAAATGGTTGCGTGCCCTTATGCTTGACTTGGGAGAAATATATGATCATCCTTACCTATGTTTTGTGACAACCAGACTGCTATGCATATATCATAAAATCCAGTTTTTCATGAAAGGGCAAAGTACATTGAAGTTGACTGTCACTTCGTCAGAGAAGAAATTTTGAAGAATCAAATCTGTACTCTATTCATTACTTCTAACAAGGAGCTTGCAGACGTCTTTACCAAACCAGTGTCCGCTTCTCTTTCAGATTTCTATGACAAGTTGAGCATGGTTGACATATATGCTCCATCTTGAGGGGGTGTTAGATATTATGGAGCCTTGGCGGACTGGCAGTTTGGTCGGGCGGTCTGGCAGTTAGGCAGTCTGCTGGTTTGGTCCTGACGGACTGGAGGATTCACGGTCTGGCGCTTTAGTCCAAGCGGTTGGAGGTTTGGCGGACTGACAACTTAGTACAAGCAGAGTGGCGGGTTAGCATTGGCGGATTGGTTCTCGCTGTGTTGCGAACTGTCTCTGACGGTTTGATCAGGAGACCAGCAAGCTGTGTTGCGGTCTGGCTCTTATCTCGCTGTAGTGGTCTTGACGAACAGAATTGAAGTCGCAGAGGATAGAGGCACAACAGAAGCTGCGGTCTGGAGAGTAGCTGAAGCTGCGAATATCAGTATGAAGCGGACTGTTGTTCACATTTAGCAGCAGCGACTGCTAGTGGATTCCGGCGGATACCATTCTGGAGAGGATAGTGCCTAACCGCTTAGTTGTTGCAGTCTAAATTTTGTAACCGCACAGTCCGCGTGGTGTATTTAGTCCCACATCGTTGTTGTATTTTTTTCCTTCTTTTTTTCTCCCTATAAATAGGGGGTCATACTCGTGTAAATTAACTTTTTGGTGGAATGAAAACTTGTTATTTAGATTTTCTCACAATACCTGTTGGGAGACAATAAGTAAATAAGAAGTATGTGGAGCTCCTAGTGAATCCAAAAGCCTGGAGGACTTCACAAAACTTGTCAAAACAATCTTGAGGGACCTACTTGAAATCATAGAAAGATTCCTTGAGACCGTGTTGGATCCCTAGTTGGATTTGGGCTAGGTTCACTAAATTAGGTTGAGTCTGACCCACCTTGTATAGTCAGGGTCAAGTTCTTGAGTCCTAGAGTTTAGGCTAAGTCATTAGGTTCAACCTTCTTAGACCAGCCAGAAGAGGACCTCAGAAGACTCAGACTTAGAAGAATTCAGAGTTCAGAATATCAGTTCGAAGTTCTTCGAACTCTGCTCGACGATCGTTGATCTAAGATCGACGAACTCAGAATTATTTCTCTGAGCTGAGCTCGACGATATTCGAGCTCAGGTCGACGATCGATTCTTTCAGACAGATTCTCAGCTCGACGAACTCAGAGCACAAAATTGGCAAGTTATTCTCTGAATACAGTTCGCAGAGCACAGGTCGACGAACTGGAATTCTCAAGTCGACGATCTTGGAACTCAGGTCGACGAATTCCGTTCAGAGGTCGACGATTTCTGCCCCGCTCCAGAATGAGAAGTTTTTCTGATTTCTGTCTCTTACTTTCTATATATTTAGCAGTAATATTTCTGAGTAAATTAATGCTCATATTCCCCTGAATATAGCCGTTATAGGCAGCATTAATTATGGTCTTCATCAGGATAATTACTATTGCTATTTTATTAGGGATAGTTGGGGAAACACATTTAAGTCATACTCCAGCCGTTTGTATTCTCCAGATATTTCAGCAATTAATGTCAGCTTTTCGAATTCAAAGGAAAATGTTTTTGACAACAGAATATAAAAGAGATTCTCTTTTTCAGAAAAGGACACACAAGGCAAAAACATTGCAGAGGTTTTCAGAGAAGAGAATTTTTACAGATACACACAAATATACAGAAGAAGATCTGCTTCTTCTCTGTGAAGAAATACAATCTGTTCTTTCCCTTGTTCATACCAAAAAGACTGAAGAAGAACATTCATCACAAATCAAGAGTCTTCTTCATCTTCAGATCTTGGAATCTTCAGATACATCTATTCAACATTTGTCTACTGGATTCCTGGACATTTACAAGACAAGGCTAAAGACCTACACCCTGAAGCAAAGCTTCCAGTCTTCCTGAACCATTCAACTTTTTAGGAGGAGCTTTGTCAACATCAAGATCCACTAGTCTTCTCTGTTGATTAGAGAAAGAGAAGACATCATCACCTCCTCTCCCCTCCTGTAAAAAGGGTTTTAACTCCCTTCAAAAGTTAACCACTTGGTTGTCAAGTCTCATGATCAAAAGACTTGGTTAATTTTTGGGCACCTGATCAAAAGCCTAAAGGGTTGCAATATCTCCCTGCAAATAAATATTGTGGTGGCAGTCACCTGATCAAAACCTGTTAGTGGATTCCTACCAGGGTGGTAAAAGAGTGGATGTACCCAGTTGGGGAACCACTATAAAAGTTCTTGTGTTGTCTGGTTGCCCCTTTTTTCTTTGTGTACTGTGCTGTGTTATTTTAGCTTAGTTCTTTTTACATAATATTTATTATCACTTATTTTTACTGCTAGTTAATCAAAATAATTAAAAGATTTTAAAAACACTCTATTCACCCCCCCCCCCCCCCCTCTCTAGAGTAAGTTAGATCTATCCCCTCCTTTCAATTGGTATCAGAGGGTTGTTCTCTTGGTTGAATAAGGTAACACTTGAACCAACAGATCCTTCTTAGATCTAAATCTCTCTAGCTTACTATTATAACATGACACAGAACAAGGATTATGCAAGCACCAGACCTCCAGTATGCAACTTGAATAAGTTTGCTATCTGGAAGGCAAGAATCAAATTGTATATGAACTCTATTGATGAGGACATCTTTAATTCTATTTTGACAGGACCACCTGTTCCAGTGGCAACATCTACTGCCAGTTCCAGCACTCATTCTGTTCCACCACCTGAGTGGACAAATGCACAAAAGAAGGTCAAGATAGTTGATGCAAAGGCCATGAATATTCTGGCTCAGACAATGTCTGATGACATCTTCCAGAAAGTGGCAGAATGCACTTCAGCTAAGGCCATCTGAGATTCTCTAAAACAAATGGTTGTTGGATCTGTAGATGAGAGGAAAGACAGAAGATCAAATCTCATCTCTCAATATGAAAACTTCAAGAAAGAAGAAGTAGAGTCAGTGAGTGACATGTATAACAGACTCAGAACAATCATCAATAAGCTAAAAACCCTAGATAAGGACATAACACTCACTGAGGTCAATGATAAAATCCTCATGTGCTTCCCTAACTCATGGGATTCAAGAATCTGACCTATCAAGGAAGTCAGAAGTCTTAATGAGATCTCCACAGAATCTATATTGGAAAAGCTCAAGTCTTATGAGCAGCTGATTAGGTCCAGAGAGGCTGCAGAGCAGAAGACTCCTTCATCAGGCAGAAAGGAGCAAAGTATTGCCTTTAAAGCTAATGAAGAATCAGAAGCCCCAACAGTAAATGAAGAATTCCAAGTCTCTTAGCAAAGAGATTTTACAAGATGGGAAAGAAAGATTTCAGAAGAAAGTCATCAAGACAAGATAACAAACCCATATATGACAAAACACCTATTAAGAAAATTGTGTGTTTTGGGTGCAGGAAACCTGGACATATCATATCTGAGTGTCCAGAGACTCAGAAGAAGGATAAAAGAAGAGAAAAGGAGACTAGGAAGCAGCATTACAGCAAGCCTTCCTCCAGCAAGCCTTCCTCCAGCAAGCATAAAAGAAAGGAGAAAGGTTTTGTTGCTGAAATCTGAAGTGACACTGAAGAAGAATCTTCATCTTCCAGCTCCAGTGAAGTTGAAGAGGAAGCAAAGGACAAGGAGATATGCTTGATGGCCATTGATGCATCAAGCACCTATTCAGAAGTTGAACAATCAGACAATGAAGACTCTGAATCCGAGGAAGATCAGGTATTGTCTTCTTTTGATTTGATTCAGATGAATTTAAAACTGAATTTAAATCTTTATGTCTTGATTTAATTAACTCTGAAAAGTAATTAAACAACTTAGAGAGAAATTAACTGAACAAGATAACTTACTTTCAGAAAACATAAAAATGAAAAATGAATTGACCTTAGCTAATGAACAACAATGTTTCATTAAAAACTGAATTAGCTGAGGCAAGGAAACTTGAAGAATCCCTAAATGGGAGAAGCATCAAGCTGATGAACATCACAAGCACAGTGAATGCCAGACTCAATGGCAAGCTGGTTTAGGTACTTCATCAAGCCAACCCTCACTGATTCAGAAAAACATTTTATCAACTCCTATAAAATTTGTTTCTGAAAGAGTAAAAAGAAAATAGAAGATAACAATGTTAATCAAACAGAACTTAAGCACAAGAGTAAGAAAAAGAAAAAGAGTAAGAAAAATCTTAACCAGAACAATGTTCAGCAGATTTCGTCGAACTCAGATCGACGAAATATGTCCAGTTCGTCAAACTCAAGTCGACGAACTCCGAACGCAAACTTTTACTATAACTATTATCTGAACTGCAATCGACGAAACAAGTATGGTTCGTCGACCAGAGATCGACGAAATTGGGGCCCAGAAAATGAATACCTTCATTCTCTGAGTGGAGTTCAACGAACTCATCCAGTTCGTCGACCTCAGATCGACGAACGTACCAAAATTCGGTGACCCCAGGTTATAATAACAGAAATTTTAATTCCAACAGGATTTTTAATCAACCTAGACAAAACATTAATCCCTTTAACCAATGGATAATTCCACCTAGAAGATATCATCTTTTAGGTTACAAAAGTCAACTTGAATATTCATATATTTTCAGCTTTAGTTATGTAAATCAACAAGGACCCAAGGTAACTTGGGTCAAGAATATCACATCCGTTCTTGTGCACGTGAAAGACTATCCTACCATAGAGGAATAATGGTATCTGGATAGTGGTTGTTCAAAACATATGACTGGCAGCAAGGACAATCTATCCAACTACAAGTCCAAGCTAGGTCCTAAAGTTGTTTTTAGTGACTCCAACTGTGGCCAGACTAAGGCTATGGAGATGTAAAGATTGGAGTTGTCACATTCAAGAAACTAGCTTATGTAAGTGGATTAAACCACAACCTGATTTCCATTAGTCAACTCTGTGATGAAGGGTTTCAGGTATCTTTTAATAAATCCCTTGCATTATTTCTTCTGTTGATAACAAGATTGTTTTAACTGGATCTAGAGTAGGAAACATTTACATAATAAATTTTAAGTCTGTTAGGTCTGAAATATGTCTGTTTAAACCAAATTAATAATAATAATGAACTTTGGCATAAGAGATTAGGTCATGTTAACTTAAAATACATTGATAAGCTATCTAGGGATAACCTTGTTAGAGGATTTCCTTCTGGTCCCTATAAGAAGGAAGACCTCTGCAGGGCTTGTCAATTAGGCAAGCAAACTAAAAAAGAGTTTCAAAGCCATTAGTAAAAGTGATTCACCTAGGATTTTGTATTTGCTCCACATGGATCTTTTTGGACTCATTGTTGTACAAAGTCTAGGAGAGAAATCTTATACCTTAGTGATTGTAGATGAATTTCTCAAGGTTCACTTGGGTGTTCTTCTTGAGAAACAAGTCAGATAACTTCAAAGGTTTTACAGATTTTCTTAAGAGCATAAGGATTGAATACTGTACTCCAGTTGCATTGATCAGAAGTGATCATGATACTGAGTTTGAGTCTCTTCCCATGCAAAGATTCTGTGAGGAGGAAGGTATCAGACATTGTTTCTCTCTGCTCCCAGAACTCCTCAACAAAATGGAGTAGCTGAAAAGAAAAACAGAACACTAATTGAAGTTGCAGGCACATTGCTTACAGATGCATACTTGCCACTATCCTTTTGGGCAGAGGCTTGTAAGCACAGCAAACTATGTCCTGAACAGGAGTTTGATACATAAGCTTAAGGAAAAAACTCTCCCTATAAATTACTTAAAGGGAAGAAACCTAAAGTAGATTTTTTTAAGATTTTTGGTTGTATTTGTTACATTCACAATAATGACAAGAAATATATTAGAAAGTTTGAAGTCAAGGCTGCAATGGGAATTTTTCTAGGATATTCCCAAGTCAGCAAGACATATAGGGTTTATAATCAATCTATAATGAAAATAGAAAGAGTCTGTACGCATTTTCTTTGATGAGACTAACATGTTTTACAAGGAGAAGAACTTTCTACCAGTGAATCTTTGCAGGTACCATATTTGTGTGAGCAATTGAATGAGCTAAATCTCACCAATGAGACTAATGCCCATACCTCTCCACAAAGCTCTGAAGACAGTGAAGATGATTTCACTGAAACAGTTGTTAATCCAACAACAGCCCACATAATTCCACAAGAGGAATAAACTCTCAGGTTTGCTGAAAACCAACTCTACCAACTGATCTTGTCATACTTAGAGATCATCCTATATCTCAAGTAATAGGAGGAATATCAGTAGGTGTGCAGACAAGGCATCAACTCAACCAAGACTTGATGCATGCCTACTTCATATCTCAAATTGAGCCTCAATCTATAAAAGATGTTGAGCAAGATCCACTCTGGATTATGACAATGCAAGAGGAGCTCAACCAATTTGAGAGATGTAGAGTTTGGAACTTAGTTCCAAGACCCAAAAACTACCCAGTTATTGGAACTAAGTATTCAGAAATAAACTTGATGCACATGGCATTATCATAAGGAACAAGGCAAGATTAGTAGCTCAAGACTATAGGCAAGAGGAATCCATTGACTATGATCAGACATTTGCCCATGTTGCAAGGCTTGAGGCTATAAGAATCTTCCTTGCATATGCTGCCTACAAAAAGTTCAAGGTCTACCAAATGAATGTCAAGAGTGCATTTCTAATGGAGAACTCAAAGAAGAAGTATATGTGGAGCAATCACCAGGTTTTTATCTCTCAAACTAATTCCTCTTATGTTTTTAAATTGCATAAGGCTCTCTATGATCTAAAGCAAGCTTAAACAGCTTGGTATGAAACCTTAACCAGCTTTCTTCTAGAACATCAATTTTCTAGAGGCATTGTAGATAGGACCTTATTTATTAAGCATCATAAAGATAAAATCTTATTAATACAAATTTATGTAGATGATATTATCTTTGACTCTAGTGATTCCAAACTATGCAAAAAGTTTTCTGACTTAATGCATTCCAAGTTTGAAATGAGTAGCATGAGTGAACTCTCTTACTTCCTTGGCCTCCAAGTGAAGTAATTGTCTGATGGCATCTTCATATCCCAATCCAAGTATGCTAAGGAGCTAATCAAAAGGTTTGGGATGTCAGATGCCTCAGCAAAGAAAACACTCATGGCTACCAATGTTGTGGTTGACTCTGATGAACATGGGAAGCCTGTTGATCAAAAATTATATAAGGGCATTGTTGGTTCCCTGTTGTATCTCACATCAAGTAGGTCAGACATAAGGTTTGTTACATGCCTTTGTGCTAGGTTCCAAGTGAACCCTAAAAAATCTTATCTTATTTCCTTAAAAGAATTTTAAGATATATAAAGGGTTGCCCAAATCTAAGACTCTAGTATCCAACTGAGTCAAAATTTGAGTTGACTGGATACTCAGATGCTGACTTTGTTGAATGTAGAGTAGACAGGAAAAGCACATCAGCAACATGTCAGTTCCTTGGTGCTAGACTTGTCTCCTGGTTTTGCAAAAAGCAAACATTTGTGTCTACCTCAACTACTGAAGCTGAATATATAGCAACTGGGAGTTGCTGTTCACAGATGCTGCGGATTCAAAACCAACTTCTGGATTATGGAATCAACTTAAATAATTCAACTTTACTCTGTGATAATACAAGTGCAATTTCTATTGCAAAAAATCAAGTGCATTATAGTAGAACAAAGCATATAGAAATAAGGCATTATTTTATTAGAGATTGTGTGGACAAACAAAATTAACCTTGTTTACATCTACACTGATTTGCAAAGAGCAGACATCTTCACCAAACCCCTGGATGAGAGGAACCATCTGTTCTTTGTGAATCAGCTAAGCATGATAGATGGAGAAGGTTTAATTTAATTTTTGTTCTGAGTTCAACAATCTGGGCATTTTTCGTCGAAAGGAGATCGACGATCTATGACCTCTTCGTTAAGAGTTCGTCGACTTGCGATCGACGATCTCTTGTTAGGAAACCATTCGTCGAACAAAGATCGACGATTGGTGAACTCAGCCTGAGAAACCTTCGTCGACCTAAGCTTGACGATATTTCTCTTAGAAGTAACTTTCGTCAACCTGTGATTGATGATCTTGCCTCTGAAAATATTTCGTCGAACTGAGATCGACGAACTGTTTTCCCTCCTCTTCAGACTGAGATCGACGAACTTTCCGCATTCGTCGACCTCAGATCGAAGAATTTTTTTTTTTTGCAGGACGGAGATTATCGTTTCATATTCTGAAACCTTATAAAAGGTTTACACTCTCGAACTCAATCCCGCGCTTTCAGAACTCTTCTGCACTTGATCTTTCTCGTTTCTTTTGCAGGCAATTTCAAAAAGCAATGGCAATTCCATCCAGCAAGAACTCTCTCCGCATGAAGTATGACACTGGTTTCGACATCGATTTCGATTCCTTTGGTCACATAGACAAAATCTTCACGGATATTCTTCAGTTGTTTGAAGATCAGAAATTGAAGCAGTTTATGACTACAAGGATCAAGTTGCCAGCCGCCGAGATCAAGGAATGGGTCTACACATCAACTTCATCTGATACAGAGATGATAGGATCAATTTCCGGAACACAGGATTCTCTCTCTCCTGCTGTTCTTTCTGATATATTTGGATTTGAGAATGAGGTAGATGATCTTGAAATGGATAGTTCTGATTTTGATGAGATGCTGATAAGAATAGGTCTCTCTGAGGGAAACCCTAATAAGCTGTTAAAGAAGAACTTGTCTGCTGAATACAAGTTCTTGGCTGATGTAGTAGGCAAGGTCCTACTGGGCAAACACACTGCCCAAGAATACATCACAAGGCACCAGTTTTTGGTGATGAGTGTTTTGGTTGATAAGAAAAAGATTAACTGGGGACAGGTACTGTTTGACTTGATTAGGAAGAAAAATTCTAAGAAGGAAGTTTGTTTTGCAAGAGTATTGAGAATTTTTCTGCAGGCCAGGGCTAATGACTTACTGGTCTCCCCCAACAGTATTTCATAATGCCTCTAAGAGGTTGACATCTGCCCTCTTTAGCAGATGGGAGAGGAACAATTTCCAAGCCATCCAAGGCTTCATCCTCTCCTTAAGACCTTCTGAGAGTACCATGGCTGCTCCAGCAACTCCCCACCCTGCTGAAGATGTTTCCAATCCACCTCCAACTCAACAACCAACACCTTCTCAACTTTACACACCTTCAACAACCCTCCAGCATACATCCACATCTCAAGACCATCCACCAACACTCCTCCTGCTTCCCTGTCCATCTCTCTTCACCAGTTCAATCATCAGTACATCAACCATCTCTTCATCATGCTTCTCCAGGATATCATCCAACTTCTCCTCAATCTCCACGTCCAACCCATCTAGACAACATTATATCATCCATCAATTTTGACTTTTTTCACCTCATCCATCCCCCCTCCACAAACACATCATACTCCCTCACCATCTTATTCACCTTCATCCTCTCTAACTCAGCATGAAATCATGACTGATTCTATTCCTCTCACTGATTCTATTCCTCTCACTGATTCTATTCTCATCATCCACCCATTTGTAATCCAATCAAACCCTCCTGAGTTAATGGAGATAGATTCTCCCTCCATTGTCTCCATCCTGGAGCACATCACTCCAGTCATAAAACAACTCAAAGTAGAGGCTATTTCACCTCTTGATGCCTCCATTTCATCTCTTGCTTCCCTACTTTCTGCCTCCTCTGTCCCTCCTTCTTCAACAAGGGGCCTGGTTCTAGTACTTACTGAAACCAGACAGGAGGAGATACTCGATGAAGAAGCAGCTCCAGCAGCAGCAGAAACAATTTCAGCAACAGCAGAAACAGTTTGCAGATAGTTGAGGTCACAACAACAGATGTACAGATGGCTACAGAAGCTGAAATAATTGATTCTGATATGTTAAGTGCAGATGAGCAAGTTGCTCCCACAGAATTGTGACTGTTGGTGATTGTTATATCAATCCCACAGTAGACATCCTTAGATTATTACATTCTTTCAATACAATTTATCTGAATTATTTCCTTCCAGCAGTAAAGCCATCTTGGCTATAGTGTGGTACACTCCTCTCATAAGTCCTGAAGTTGTAAATCAACTGAAGGCAAGTTTTGTTTGTTAACATGATTGTGGAACCTTCAGGCCCAACCTATGTGATGGATGTTAGTCCAATCCCCAGTTTAGATGATTTAATTGCTCAAGATGTAGCCCAAGAACTTGCACAGATTCAGAATGATCCTGAGCTGAATGAATTCCTGCTTGCTGACAAAGATATAGAAGATTATCAGATGATTACTGAGAGTATTGTTCTACCTGCAGTTTGCTGAACCTCAAGTACTTCCTCATGCTGAAAGATAAATTTCAAAGGAAACTTTGAAAGAGATAGATGCATTATATGATAACCCTCAAAGTTCTTCTGATGATGACATAAATGATGACTCTGATGGATCTGATGGTCCTAAATCTAAGAAGAAAGCTACAAAGAAGAGAAAAGTGGTTCCTAAGGCTGCTCCAAAGCTAACCCCACTCATGACACCCCTTACTACATCCTGAACAAGATTACTCCATATCCAGGATGCCTCATTGGATGTGGCAACCAAAAATGAGCAGAAAGAAAGGAAGAAGAGAAGGAGGTACAGGTCTCCTCCTAAGCAATTTAGGAAAGACCCTCCTCCTCCTCCTCCCTCCTCCATCTTCGGTGCCTCGGCAATGTATCTCAAAGATCTGCTCCAGTTACCAAAACTTATCAGATATATTCCAAGGCAGGGCAGTCAGCAGCATTCTTCTCAAAGTCATCCTCCTCCAGCTTCAGTCAAGAGAAATCCTAAAGACTCTGTTGATGAATCACAGAAGGACTCAAGTCCAAAAGGCCAGAATCTCCTTCAATTCCATTGTAGATCCAGAACAAGACTTCAGCTAAAATGGCCAGATTCATGAGCTGATAGGACTTTCACAAATTAACAAAGCAAAGCTGAAGGAAAGGATCCTTCACAATTCTCTATCAGTCTTCATTCAGAAAAGAAGAACTTAAAAGGTATGCAAATCAAATAAAATTCTTGAATGTTTGATGATAAAATAAATCTTCAACATCCAGAATGCAATGTGAAAGTTGCTGATCTAAATAAAAATCATTTTATTCAACCAACATTGTTGCATGACAATTGTGTTTAATCATGAAGCAACTCCTGTCAAATTGTAGAGTAAATTGTTTCTGAGTGACCTCACCCAAATATGGGGAGAAATCAGGTTTTCAAACAAGCCCTCTTGAGAAGCCATTAGAAAGGAGAAACAGCTAAGAAGAAACAGTTCGG